>JAUPMG010000004.1:16181221-16214891 GCA_031762675.1 Pachysandra terminalis
ATTCGATTAAGATCCGAATCCGAAAAATCCGATTATAATCAAATCGAATATGGATCTATATAAATCCGATTCGATTATATAATTAAAACTGATTTGTTCTTTTTTGTATAGTGTGTCACATACTATCATTATTTATGAATAATGTCTCACGTAACAACATATCTACTCAATCAACATACATTACTTTTATATATTATAGCTACATGGTATCATTACTCATAATACATACTAACAGTACCTTGTAAAAAAAAAAAAAACCCTAGTTTCCAGCGTTCTTTTCTTTTAGACTTAGATTTTGGGATATTTGGATCGAATCGAATTTCAAATCATAATCGAATTCGAGTAGTGTATGAAGATCCGTCGAATTCGGATCTAGTAGATTTCTTAACAGATCTGATTCGGATTCAGCAAAATTTGATTCGAATCCAATATGTTTATAGGCCTAATGTTATCTAATGACTTATAATTAATAAGTTATATTAATGAGAGATGCATTAAATTGACCGTTACAATAGACAATAACTTAACCGTTATATTTATTAATATGGTTGTTATTATGTTAATGAGAAAAATTAATACATTGTCGTTTCAAGTAAGAAGGCTGGTGACACTTGTTATCATCTTAAAAATCATATTTGTGACCTAAATAAATTCTAGGAGGCTTAGGTCAAAGGGAGAGAACAAGTGTTTGAGTGAGAAACGCTTGTGCTTCAAATTGAAACCTTCTGCAGAGATTCTTCGACATACTTGAAAGAGAGAAAATTTGGGATTTAAGGAAGCCAAATAAGTATCTTTAAGCCCTATAATTTGGCATATTGGCAATATATGAAAAGATCAAGACCACTAGTAAGAATCTTCACTAAAAAAAAAAAAAAAAAGATCAGAATAATTACGTAACCTGTACCATCTAATATTCCTTTATTTATATAATGTCAAAACTTTGACCTTAGTTTTCATTAATCATCTGCTATCCAAAATAACTCTCATGATTTATAGTAAAATCAAACAAAGAAAATCATTTATCTTCAATGCAAACTATCAAAAGATAAAAATCGTTTACGTCATCACGGGTTAGTTCCACTGACAGGCTCTCTAATTCAAGAAGTGGAGGTCCTAGATTCGAGTCTTCGGATTTACTTGATATATAGTTCTTGTGAGTAGGATCATGTATTCAGGGTTTCCCATCCCCACTGGGTGGAGTCAGGGGTTCCACGTCACTCAAAAAAAGAAAAAACATGCCAGATCGACTGATTCAAGGGCACACCAATGATAATTACAGTGAACACAAATCCATACGATCATCACTCACCCAAATAAGCAGTACCCACATTTTATGAGGGTCATCCAAATTGTGCTTATTACTACATTCATCCGATTGGCGTGATTTCCTGACCTCTCTCTATATATACCAATACCAACCATTTGAACCCAATTTACATCAATAGTGGTCCAGCCCCATTTAACTGTTTCACGCACTTTAACCTCTACACCTAACTTCGCCTAAACTTCTTCATCTAACATCAACTCATCAAACAAGGAAAGGAAAGCATCGACTACGGGTCGGGTTGAGTCAGATTTAACCCATTTACTAATAAGTTGAAAAATCATAAACTTGAATCCAACCCGTCAATAAATAAGTTGATCTAACTAATTTGTTTATTTTTATGTAATTTTAATTTTAAATTAGAATAAAATATAACATCTTTTAATATATTAAACTTTAATAAATATAATTTATTATCAAAACATAAAAACAAAGAGTTTTAATTTATGAATAAATTTTAAAATACTTATAAGTAATAAATAATTATAAATCATAAAATATCATTAATTCGGATATCCAATGAGTTGACCGATTGGATTTAGTTTATCGGTTTACAGACGAATTGTAAAAACTTAAATCCAAACCTAATTAATAAACGGATCAACCCAAACCCATTTAATCAAATTGGGTTTGGGCGGGTTGGTGGGTCGATTTGAAAATGGCCAGCTGTACCATCTAGGGTCTTGAGATTAAGAATCCACACTAGTCCTTAATAGTGGGTCCCAACCTTTTCAGAAGCGACACATGTCGCAATCTGACCAATAGAAACTTATGATTTCTTTTAGGATTCAAACCCTAGATTTTGACTTAAAAAAAAAGAAAAGAATATAAAAGACTGACATTCTGGCAAAAAAGGTCAGGAAAGAACTGGTTAAAAGTTAAAACTCTAAAAGAACCATGGTTAAAGATGAGAGAACTCACAAGAGTTAAATGATTTAACCCATCTTGAGTTAAAAAGGAAGATTGGGACCCACCATCTCCAACTATTCTGAATTTCTAATAGAAAGATAGCCGTTTTTCAAAAGGGTAGGGAAGAAGAAGAAGCCAAGAAGAAACAGAGCAAGAGAGAGTGCACTGTGCACAGTGGCGCAACATATGGCGAGACCTCTGTCCTCCTCTTCCTCTGTACATCTCTGGCGATCTCTACTAACATACGCTCCTAGTGCAGACTCCCAAAACATCACCAACTAATAATCCATGCAAACCCCTGTAGCTCTACCACCAATCTCCATGGGGAAGGCTAATCTTCTTCTCTCCCTCCTCATTGTGGTACTCTCCACCACCTTATCGTGCGCCAACCGGAGCGCCGAAACCCTAACAGAAATTCAAGCTCTGACTTCTTTCAAGCTAAACCTACACGATCCTCTTGGCGCGTTGAATGTCTGGGATGAATCTACCCCACTCGCTCCCTGCGACTGGCGAGGTATCCTATGCTACGACGGTCGAGTTCACGAGCTCCGGTTACCTCGTCTCCAACTCGGTGGCCGACTCACCGACCGCATCTCTAACCTGCGCGAGCTTCGTAAGCTTAGTCTCCACTCCAATTTCTTCAACGGCACTATTCCTTCTTCTCTCTCCAAATGCAGCCGTCTTCTTGCCGTTTTTTTACAGTATAATTCGTTTTCCGGCCATCTCCCTCCGGAGATCGTTAACCTGACCCATCTCCAGGTCCTAAATGTAGCTCAAAATCTTATATCCGGAAGCATCTCCGGCGACCTCCCTCGGAATCTCCGGTACCTTGATCTGTCCTCTGATGCCTTCTCCGGCGAGATTCCACGGAACTTCACATCCACGTCTCGGCTTCAACTACTCAACCTTTCGTTCAATCAGTTCACCGGAGACGTTCCGGTGAGCCTCGGTGAGCTTCAACAGCTTCAATACATGTGGTTGGACTGGAATCTAATGGAAGGAACTCTGCCGTCGGCGCTTGCGAACTGTTCTTCGCTCGTTCATCTGAGTTTTCAAGGTAATGCGCTTCGCGGCCAGATTCCAACGGCCATCGGAGCACTGCCGAGACTTGAAGTGCTTTCGCTTTCACACAACCAACTCTCTGGTGCGGTCCCCTCTTCTATGTTCAGCAACGTTTCGGATTACCTTCCCTCTCTACGTATCGTTCAGCTAGGGTTTAATGCGTTCACGGAGCTTGTTCCGCCGAAGAAAACTGTAATTTTTAGTGTTTTACAGATCTTGGATCTTCAGGAGAATCAGATTAACGGCGTGTTTCCGTCTTGGTTGACGAATCTATCAACACTTCAAGTATTAGATATCTCTGGAAACTCGATTTCTGGTGTTCTTCCGATTGAGATCGGAAACCTCTTCAGATTGGAAGAGCTGAGATCGGCGAATAACTCACTACACGGCCATGTTCCGGATGAGATTCAGAAATGTGGTAACCTAAGTGTGATTGATCTTGAAGGGAATCGCTTCTCCGGTGGGATCCCTGCGTTTCTTGGAGAGTTGAGGAGTTTGAAGATACTATCTCTTGGGAGAAACCTCTTTTCCGGTCACATTCCGGCGAGTTTTGGCCGGCTTTCCTTGTTGGAAACTTTGAAAATGGAAGGTAATAATCTGACTGGAAACTTGATGGAAGAGATAACGCGGTTGAGCAATCTGACTACATTGAATCTCAGTGGCAACAGATTTACCGGAGAAGTACTGGCGAGTATTGGAGATTTGAAGGGACTACAGGTTCTTAATCTTAGTGATAACGGTTTTCGTGGAAGTATTCCTGCGAGTATCGGAAATCTATTGAAACTCACTTCTTTGGATTTGAGTAGGCAGAAGAATCTCTCCGGCGAGTTGCCGTTAGAGCTTTCAGGCTTGCCGAATCTGCAAGTCGTTGCTTTGGAAGAGAACTTGTTATCTGGAGATGTTCCTGAAGGTTTCAGCAGCTTACTGAGTTTACGATATTTGAACCTAACGTCTAATTCCTTCTCCGGCAAGATTCCGGCAACATACGGGTTTCTCAGGTCATTAACCGTTCTCTCCCTATCCCAAAATCACATTTCCGGTATTATTCCGCCTGAGCTTGGAAACTGTTCTGATCTCGAAGTTCTTCAACTCCATTCTAATGGATTAATCGGTCAAATCCCAGATGATCTCTCTCGGCTTTCACATTTGAAGGAGCTTGATCTTGGTCAAAATAAATTAGCAGGAAAAATCCCAGAAGAAATCTCCAAATGCTTGTCTTTGACATCTCTTGATCTCTCTTCAAACAACCTTAATGGGTTGATTCCATTGAATCTCACACGTATCTCTGGATTGAAATACTTGAACCTATCTCGTAACAATCTTGAAGGTGAGATTCCTGGTATGTTGGGTTCTAGATTCAATGATCCATCTGTATTTGCAAGGAACAAGAATTTATGTGGGAAGCCATTGGATAGAGAATGTGAGAATGTGAAGAAAGATAGAATGAAGAAGACGAAGAAACTGATTCTTTTAATAGGTGTAGCAGTAGCCGGAGCTTGCTTTCTCGGATTGTTTTGCTGCTTCTACATTTTCAGCCTCTTGAGGTGGCGCCGGCGACTCCACGGGGAGAAGAAACGGAGCCCGGCCCGAGCAAGCTCCGGCACGGAGACGGCTCGCGGTAGTGGCGAAAATGGAGGGCCTAAGCTTGTTATGTTCAATAACAAGATAACCTATGCAGAGGCAGTAGAAGCAACAAGGCAATTTGATGAGGAGAATGTGCTGAGCAGGGGAAGATTTGGGTTAGTGTTCAAAGCTTGTTTTCATGATGGAACAGTGCTTTCGATTCGCCGCATCCCTGACGGATCCATCGAGGAAGGCGCATTCAGGAAGGAGGCGGAATTGCTCGGGAAGGTGAAGCATCGGAACCTAACGGTTCTCCGCGGCTACTACGCCGGTCCACCGGACGTCCGGCTCCTTGTCTACGACTACATGCCCAACGGCAACCTCGCTACTCTCCTCCAAGAGGCATCTCACCAAGACGGCCATGTCCTTAATTGGCCGATGCGGCACCTAATTGCGCTCGGCATTGCCCGGGGACTAGCTTTCCTGCACACGACAGCTTCAATGGTTCACGGCGACGTGAAACCGCAAAGCGTGCTCTTTGATGCCGACTTCGAAGCTCATCTATCTGATTTTGGGATGGAGAGGTTAACAGTAGCAACCCCAATTGAAGCATCCACGTCTTCAACTGTTGTGGGCACCTTGGGGTATGTATCCCCAGAGGCGGCATTGACCGGGCAAGCAACGAAGGAAGCCGATGTTTACAGTTTCGGGATCGTGTTGTTGGAGCTATTGACAGGAAGGAGACCTATGACGTTCACACAGGATGAAGAGGATATAGTGAAATGGGTGAAGAAGCAGTTGCAACGGGGTCAGATTACGGAATTGCTTGAACCGGGGCTGCTTGAGCTCGATCCCGAGTCGTCGGAGTGGGAAGAATTCTTGCTTGGGGTGAAGGTGGGGCTTCTGTGCACCGCGCCGGACCCGCTTGATCGACCATCCATGTCCGACATTGTTTTCATGCTCGAAGGCTGCCGGGTTGGACCGGACATTCCCTCTTCTGCTGATCCAACTTCTCAGCCTTCTCCGGCTTGAAAATCCTCTTTCGTCTACCCTTCTACTATTCTACTATTTAGAATCGTTAATTCTTTTTCACCAGATTAGCCTTTTGTTTCACCTTTTTCTTTTTTTCTTTTCCCCCTCCACCTGTAACAATTTTTCGCCGGCTGAGTGCCGGCGCAGTTGGCAAAGATGGGCCCGCCGTATTCAAACAGTCAACGACGGTTCTCGATTAAAAAAAAAGTAAAAATTATACTTTTGACCCCTGAGATTTCTGACAATTGCAATCAAATGGGTTCATGAAGATGAAAATGGAAAACTTGTCCCGATGGGTCATTTTAAACTTGATGTTTATTCGCTCCATCCAAAAAGTCATTCAATTCTTTAAAAAGTGATATCCAGATGGGGTCAAAAAGATGAAAAGAGCACTTTTTCGATAATAGGTTAGGTTTCATAATAAAAGTATTTTAAACCTAAGATTTATCCACTCTATCGGTCATGACTCACTGTAACTAGCCAACCGGTCCCAAACGATTCCCTCAACGATTTTGACTAAAGGTGTTATTGTAGTTTCAAAAACCTCAAAGGGATCTGACTATAATTGTCAGAAACCTCAAAGACTAAAGTATACCTTTCCCAAAGAAAAAAACAGGGAAGGCTGGATGCATAAGCTTTGTTCCCGCAAAAAACAAATTCCTCTTTTTATCGCCACGTGGCAAAAACTATTAACGAGGAGAAAAGAGCCGTTAATGCAACAGGGCTGATGAAGTGAAATGGGACACTGAAAAACAAGTTCAGAACAGAGGCGTCAGGATAGACGGTACGGTCACGGCTTTTAAGAGCCTTTCAAACGGCACGTTGCCGCCGATGCCTTTGTACTGGTTTAGCCTTTTCATGGCCAACAGGATCACCAGACAACTCAGCTCCACGACAAGTTGTGGGACCCATCAGTAAGTTACTAACCTATCCATGTGGGTCATGATACTTCTTTGGTAGAAGACATAGCTGTACTTTTGTTCGTCACGTCATCTTAACCTCAACTTACATTGGGAATTGGAGCCGTGTGAAGATAAATTCCAAGCAGTGACCGTTGAGAAGTCTTTATCTTTCCTCTCCCCTTGTTGGTTTTGAAGTTCTAACGTTCTCTGATTCATTCGAACAAGTTTACTGAAAAGAGAAACAGAGAAGATCCTTTTTTCTTTTTCTTTTTTCGTGTGAACATTAACAATACAGAGAAGAAGCAAGATCGATCTTGTTTCTTCAAATATTTATTTTATTTTTTTAAATACTGATATACAGATATCTCATGTGAATTTACTGAAATAATCTTAAAGAAACACAAGATTTAGCTAGAAATTGAGTTTATATAAACCACGCACAAATAAATAAAATACAACATACTCTTTTATCTTTCTTAGGCAGAGATTAGGCCTTCAGGGAGGGATTGGTTGTTGGGATCAGGTATCAGAAATCTGCGACAAGCGTGGAAGATAGCAGAATGGAATCCTGATGGATTGTCAATGAATACAAAGTGACCAGCCTGCACCAAAGGGGAAAATGAAACCGAGTCAAATGTAATTCTTCTATGCAGGTAGGATCAAAGATCAATAACCATCTATGCATCTGAAATGGATTGAGAAATGTAAAAAAAAATAAAAACAAAAAATAAATAAATAGAATATCTCGGTTCTTAGCATGGTCTGCCTTTCTCGAACCAGAAGACAGTGCAGGTAAGAGGCAAGCATTCAAGAAGTCCAGCCTACACATCCATGTGAGATGCTTATAAAATGTAGTTTTTCTCATTTACATTATTTTCTTTTCTAATTATTTGAAGGATGCAATGAATATAATATTAACAGAATCCATGTGAAAACTGACTATAGTAATTTTTATTTTTTATCAATTACCTTATTTTGTTTATGATGGTTTGAAAGACAATAATGATATTCTATAAAGAGAGCCCATATAGGACTTCACTGAATGATGGGTCCCAAAACCATTGTATGTATCCCACATAGATGTGTCTGATTGTTTCAATAATAACGAATGACAAAAGAGAGAGAGAGACCTGAGGAACCCTTGTAATTTCACAAGGGACCTTCGTATGCTTGCGAGCTTCCTGCGCCCCTTGGTAGCTCATCCAGTCTTGGAAACCATATATAAAGGTAGTTGGCACTTTCCATTCTGATGCACTGCACTCAACAGGAAGATAACATGTGTAAATATTCTTGGTGTGTAGAGTAAAAATAAAATATTAGATGATTCAAGATTAGATAACTTTTTTGTTCTAGAACTTGTTCATGCCTTTACTAATGTTTACATATTGTGATATTACGAGTTTAAGTTCATTTTCAAGTGGTCTTTCATTGCTTTATCGGTTCCATGCTTGAAAAGCAAAAAAAAAGAAAAAAAGAAACTCTTTATCTTTTATTAAAGCTGTGATCTCAATTGTAATTGCTCATTTCACTTGTATGATTTTTCATGTCTCCTGAATATTTCAAGACGCACCAGGTCCTACTGGAAATGGATTAATGATTGATGGGCTTTTCTACCCTCTTTGGGAGCTTTTGGACGGTATTATCTGATTGCATGGGATATTAAATGTCCCATTGGGGGACAGGTTCTAAGAAGAACCTTTTTGTGTCCACTGAATATAGAGAATCAGTTTGGATAGATGTAACCAGGGTTTATGATCCTAAAAGACCCGCTTTGAGGATGGACTTTGGGATGAATCAAGAGAAATCAGGGATAGAGATTTGCAACTTTCCTGCATCAGAACAGAGGGGAAGAAAGGAGGGATTTTGCAACTTTCTACAGCAACTACGAGTTAGTAGATCTCCCTCTTAACAGTGCGATTCTCACTAATAGTTTAATCCTCCATTAGATTGGATAGGAGGTTCCTGATCTCAATGAAGTGGTATTCACATTTTAGTCTCGTATCTAAAAATGCTTTACTTAAGCGGTTAGGCCCATCTCTGAACACAACCCTTGATTCTCTCCATTGATGTTGTAGCATGGGGGGACAGTCTCTTTTCTCTTTTTGAGAACATATGGCTCCTACTCCTTATTTAACAAGGTGAACTCTTCTTGGTGGGAGGGTAAAGATATCACCAGTTCAAGATGCCACGACTTCGGTTAAGTAAGTTTCTTGGTTCATCAAGGAGAACATCAAAGCTTAGAATAAGAGAAATTTCAGGTTCTTGCACGATGATAGAAGGGCATATTCTCTTGAATATTGAAGCTTTGGACAAATGTGAAGATGTTAGATCTTCGGAGTTTCAGGAGATTCAATACCATAGCAAGCTGAAATGCAAGCTGCCAAGCTCCAAGAGAATTTGAAAATTGAGGAAATCAAGTGGGGGCAAAAGTCCAAACCCACTTGGAAAAAGGGAGATGGTGGTAAAACGAAATTTTTTCATAAGTTAGGCAACAGTAGAAAGAGAAAGAATTCAATTCTAGTCTGCTCATGGATGGTGAAATCGTGGAAGATAGAGGTTCTGTCTTCTTTTCCAAGTTGTACAGTTATAAGTAGAGACGTAACTACTCTCATAAAGCCTTAGGTTAAGACTAGGTTTCATATGACCAGAGTGAGTGCATGGAAAGTGTGTTGCACAGATTCGGCCATCAGTCTAACGAATCCCGTGTCCATACGTGTGGACACGGATTTGGACACCGACACTGCGCGGATTTGCCAAGTTGCCAAGACACGGCTGGTAGCCGTGTCGCATAGAAGAGAATAAGAAGAAGAAGAAGAAGAAGAAGAACTAACCTTTCCTCTCGTTCTTGTCGGAGTTGAAGCCTTTTTTTTTTATCTGAACGAAGCCCTCCATTTGTTTTCTCTTCGATGCAAGAAGAGAACCTTTAAACCCTAAGCCTGTGTACATGTATTTATTTTTCTCTTACTTTCTGTAATTACAAGTTTACCATTGGCTTGTAATTACAAGTTTCTCTTACTTTCATTTCTATAACTACAAATTTGCCACCAATAACTTGTAATTACAAATTTATCTTATTTTTATTTCTATAACTACAAATTTGCCATCAATAGCTTGTAATTACAAATTTTCGACTAAGATGTTGTGATTTACCTGTAACTAAAAGTGGGTCACAAAGAAACTAATTTTTAAAAATATAATTAAAAAATAAAAAATAGCCGTGTCCTCGAATCCTGTTTTTTACGGTTTGCCAAATCCGACACCTCGTATCCGTGTCGGACTCCAACACCCGTACCTGTACCCGTACCTATTCAACATAGATGGAAAGGAAATTCTGGGAAGAAGTCAAGATGATTCTTTAAGAACTGGATAACGATAAAATTTCAAGCCCTGATGGATTCTCAATTGGCTTTCCTCCAAGAGTGTAATGAAATAATCAAGGACTTATTGGATATGTTCAAAGTATTTCATTTGAATGGGACCATTAACATCACTAATGCTACCTTCCTGCTTTTAATCCCTAGGAAAGCTGTGGCTATAAAGATCAAGGATTTGAGGCCAATTTTATCAAGAGTCTCTATAAAACCATCCTTCAAGTTCTTCCTTCGGAATAAAAAAGTAGTAAGGACGATTAAAACACACAAGATGCTTTCCTCCAAGAGAGGTGGATCTTAGATAGTGCTCTAATCACAAATGAATATATTGGGGAAAGAGTCAAGAAAAGTGTAGTCTTTAAGCTAGGTCTAGAGATGTATTATAGAGAGTGGAGTATACTTCTCTAGACACAATTCTAGAGCGGAAGGTTTTTGAGCCAAATGGCATTAGTGCATCAAAGGATGTGTTAGCAATATGTCCTCATCCTCAACATCAAAGTGAATGGCCATCTCAGTTCCTAAAGGGGCCTTAAGAAAAGGGATCCCTTGTCAACCTCTATGTGTGATGCTATTAAATGCTTTCTCATGCTCTTTAAAGAATTTGAGGCAAGTTTAAACAGTGTCTATTACCCATATCTAATATTCAAATAATACAAGTCTTTTCCTTGAAGCATCTAAAGATGAAGTGTAGTAGTTTAGATGCACTCTTAAGTATTTCAAGTTGGAGGATTAATGTCAATTTGGAAAAGACTATCATATTTGATATCAATGTTTCCCCGAGAGTTGCAGGCTTTGCTAATATTCTAGGTGGTATGATAGGACAGTAGTCGCTCAAATATCTAGGGTTGCATTTGGATGATAATCCATGTAAGCTGAGCTTCTGGGATCCGATTTCCAAGAAGATTCAGAGTAACTAACTCTCTTTGGGAGGAAGGAGTATCCTCATTAAGAATTTTTAGTCAAACTTTCATATTTACTTCTTTCCCATTGTGGAGTTCCAATTAGAGAGACCAAACAAATAGAGAAAATTTAGAGGAACTTCTTAAGAAGAAGAGTGAGGCTAAGAAAAATCATGATGTTAGTTGGAAAATAGTATGTGGAACTAGAAAATAGAGATAACGGGATCCAAATTGAGGAACACATTAGCTCATAACTTTGCATGGATAGGAAATAGCATTAAAAGGTCTTCGGTTCAGGCTAAATAAGAGCACTTACCGCATCCACAAGAATGGTTAGGACATCAAGATTCATGAGAGAATGTACAATGTTGGTCCTTGGAAAGATATTTTGTCGCTACCTGGTCAATTTATCATCTGCTTTGGTTCGGGCTAGGTGGTTGTTCCATTTATTTTATTTTTTTGGTTTTATGGGTCAAATATTTAGTGAAGGGAGAGTCCAGATTGAAGTATCAGTTCCCCAATCTGTTCAAACTATCCTTGCATCAGGATGCTATGGTTTCAAATATCCTTTTTTAGTTGTCTTAGGTCCTGGTTTAGGGTTCGCCTTTCAAGAGGGATTCTAGATCAGCTGATTTGGTTGAGTTAGCTTTCTTTCTACAGGTTTTGAAATAGGTCTTCATTGATTTCAATTTCCTCACTTCCACAACTATGTTCTCAACACTAGAGATTTATTTTCTATAGAACTTTTGTCTTGTCCATTTGCTGAAATTTTGACACCTCCTGAATCCATTTCCCACACTCCAGACTTGAAAAACCAACTCTTTCCGCGTTAATTAAGCCATTAGCTGGACTGCATTCTCTATAAAAATCAACCTCAACGACACTTTCGGAAAGGAAGTATCTTGTCTCCTCAAATGTATCAGGTGTATGGGGCTGGAAGAATCAATGAAACAACCCTTTCCTCATTGTGTGGTAAATAAACAGATATGGAGCTCTTTTTTTCAGTTGGTGGGGGTGGCTTTGGTGATGCCAAAGAGCATTCATCAGCTTCTTATTTAGTGTAAGGTCCATGGTTAAGGAGGAGAGGGAAAATGATGTATTGTGCTGTGTTCATTCTATTCTATGGGTCATGAGGGGTAAGAGGAACAAGGGCATACTTGAGGAAGCGAGATCTACAACTCTTGCTATCACCTAGTCTATGATGCCTCTTAGCATAAAGAGTATGCACTTAACCCAATTTAAAGGCCTCACTATGACCAATATCTTCTTAGTGGAGTGTAATTGGTCAATCCTCGCCTTTTTTTTTGACAGGGTCAGCTTGGCTAGGCCATGTAGAGTAAGGGCGAGCAGTGTTGTTAAAGGTGGTCTCCTACGCGACTAGGTGGTTTTGTGAAGATCGCCTCAGTTGAGTGTGCCTAGGCAACAAGGCGACCGCCTGGCTACCTAATCTACCCGGGCGGTCGCCCATTCTGTAATGTGGTTTAGCTTGTCTTGAACCACTCAAATTGCAATTTATATTTTAATTACTTGAAATTTTAATTAGTTTATTAATTAAAAACTTATGCTATTTCTTTAGGCTTTATATTTTTCTAGTAGTTCAAGACTCCAAGTCTCTACAATATAATCCTAACTTGAAGCCTGACGTCTCTCTCTCTCTCTCTCTCTCTCTCTCTCTCTCTCTCTCTCTCTCTCGCATCCAAGAAGAATTGAACTGAAGGTCGAAACCAGCCACCTCCCTCCCTCCCTCCCTCCCTCCCTCTCCCCTTACTGCTTTTTTGCCATAGCTGCTCCCGCCCTCACTGCTTTTTGGCCATAGCTGCTCCCTCCCTCTCTGTTTTTTCCCCTCACAAGGAGCTGCAGACTTGCAGACTTGCCGACTGCCCAGAAAATTGTCTCTCCCCTTTCTTCTACACCTGCCGACTGCCCAGAAAATTGTCTCTCCCTTTTCTTCTACTCCTGCCGACTACCATTTTTTTTAGTTAATTCTGTTTTCTAATTGCTATGATGCTATTTGTATGAAATTATTAATTAGCCTACGCTGCAATGTTTTTTGCTTTCAAATTAAAAAAATGCTGCATAGGTGATAGGCAAGTCTATCGCCTAGCCTCGCCTCGCCTAAGCGTTTTGATAACCTTGGGGGAGAGTAAGCTGAAGTTAAGGATTGACAGACCAACACAGAGTATGAGGAAGCTCAAAACATTTTCTCTGGCCCATAAGGGAAAAAATGCGATTAACTACGAGTTAAGTGACCTTCTAACGTGACTGGGGAGGTTAGATCTCTCCAATTTGCTTTCTTGGAGGTGTAAATTAAATCCTCTTCAATTGTCTCATGGTTTGCGAAGCCCCAACAATGTTCGTGGAGGCCAGCCAATTTGCATTTGTTGGTATGTTTTCTGTTTTGTGAGTTAAACATCTTGTTCTCTATATGCCCAAATAAGCTAACAAGATTGTTAAATTCGCTAGCAAAGAGTGATTTCTCGAGAGAGGTTTTGTTCAGTAGTGTTCCTGTGGCTGCTGTTTATTAGGAGGCTGTCTGATCCTTGTATATCATTTTCCCTTACAGTGCAACATGTTTGCAAGCTTGGAAAGGGCTTTGACCATCAGACATGAGACAGCTTATACTTCAATAATGTTGTACCGGTTTCAGGGTAATAAAACAGCCCTTCAATCATTTGATTCTGTCTATTTTCTCGAAAAACAGCATAACACTATGATGCGATAGCCAACTATGGCATCTTGACAGAAATCAACCCTGATTACTTATAATAGGGATTGAGTAAAGGGAAGACACTATGGTAGTAATCAACTAATCATGACCATGCATAAATAAAACTAAGGTTTTGATTTGGTAAACCGAATCAAAGCAAGGTTTTGATTTGATGTATTATGATGTATTTAGATATTAATTAGGGTTGTTTAAAACTTGGGGGGAAAACCCATCAAAAATCCCACATTTCCCCAGATTTCCTCATCATTTCCCCCATATTTCCCTTTTCCCCCTCATAAATATGACACTTGATTTCTAATTTTATATATCTTTTAATCGACTTACATTCACTTTTAGTTTAGCTTAATTAGATGCAGCATATTTTTTTTACAGCTTACAGACCCGACAACGTGTAAGTTGACCCCTCAAATAATGACTTTTAATGTGTAAGCATTTGTTTTGCATTTTTTGATGTATGTGAATGCATTTATGCTTTAATTAGACATATTTAAAGTTTGGGGCCAAAAATCCATCAAAAACCTAAGATTTCCCCAGTTTTCTCCATGTCGCCGAAGCAGACTGGCGACATCAACACCGTAAACCTTGCCCGGTCCTAATCATTGAATTAGCAAGAAAAAAAGATAACACAGGTTTTCTAAGAAAATCATAAAATTTAGTTCATTTTAATTTTTACAAATGACAACTTTTTTTCTTAAAGTCATCAATGGCCTTTTCAAAACTGCTACTGTGAGTTGGACCTGCTGGAAATTAGGTCTAATTGACTCATTTCAATACATATGCGGAAAGAAAAGAAAATATTTCCTTTAGTTGTCTGGGAAAGCTGAAGTGAAATTACGATAACCAACCTGTGTAAAAGGGGCATCCGTGCAAGGGCTCCAAAAGAGAAGATGTGCTTTAAGCATAATTCTCCACTAGCTTTGGCAGCTAGAGTGTGATACACATAATCTGCAATAGAAACAAGAATGTTAGAGATAGTGGCTCATATTCAGAGAGTTAATTATACTAGTCTCTAGATCCAATGGGGAGGGACCTGAGGGGCCCCGTGGACATAGGCACTGCACCAAACCACCTACATCTGTGCATAATGTTTTTGATCTTTTGTTTCTGATTTCACATTATTTGCTTATAAATGAACAACAAAGAACCTTCAAAAGACAAAAAAGTCACGTGTGATATGTACAGACAGCATTTAGAGTACCTGAGAGCAATCTAGATTCCTCTTCATTCAATAATTCACCAGTTGAGTATGCATTAAATCTAGCACTTGTATATCTGCGAACGAGATTTGGACCCCAAGGGCCTAATCCTCTGCAAATTACAAAAGGTGACAACAAATGGGAATAGACACAATTTTATCTACTATTAAATCATTAAACACACATAATCCACAGCAACAAAAGACATTTGGTGATTGGAGTACAGCTCCCAATACCAAGAAATAAGAAAATAAAAACAGAAGTATTACAATGACATGAATCACATGTAAGCAGCCGCAGAAGATATCCTTCAAATATCAATAAAAGAAAAAAAAATATTAGATTTTCTTATCTAATGTTTGATTAAAACACACACACGTATATATACGAAGCCCAATTTTACCAAATTAAAAATATATACATAATAATAATAATAATAATAATAATAATAATAATAATAATAATAATAATAATAATACCCTAGCTTAGGAATAGCAGACCCAAATGATTTTAATCAAATATTTAGAGAGGAAAATGTTGGAGTCATTGCCAACTGCAAGCATCAGAGGGGTTGGGCTGGTTAGAATCATCTATGTTAATCAAGAATTGTCAAGCTAGACAAATAGAAATGTTTGTGAGGGAGCACTAGATTTGGGTAAGTATTTTTGTTATTAACAAGTTAGATAAAATTTCATTAGTTAATGCACTTAGAGTTAGTAAAATATAAGTGCATATTCCAAAAAAGCAGCTAACTGCATAGATTAGGGGTCTTTTAGCTGTGTTGTTCATCTTGATAAGCTAAGTACTTTATAGTTATTGTTATTAGTTTATAGTTACTGATCAATTATACTAAGTACTGATTATTATAATAGGAAGTGGCATTAGTCATCCCATGCATAGTAGTGTGTCAGAGAAATTCCATGCTTTATAACAAATTAACAACGAAAGTTAGTACTGCAGTTCTCATTATTTTAACGAAGGTTCTTTCTTGAAAGAGAAAACTTCTTTTCAGCTTGTATTGTTCAATCTTTTGGGCATGGATACCTCCAAATTTAAATCCAAGCAGGTCATGATGGAAGACAGCTTTCAACACTCTGCCAACTTGTGACCTTTTGAGGCCCTTTTGCGAGTTCTTTTAGGAAAAAAAGAAATGGATTTTTGAGGATGTGATCCATGAAGCAAACAATCCAATAAATACATGAATGCTCTCCATCTTGCGAATATCTTGCTCAAACAACATGGCATGAATCACTGAACGTTCACTCCAGAATAGTAATGCTTTCAGAGACGTGTCATTCATTAAGTACGACAATAATCGAACAATTAGAGATGCTGCAAGAGCTCCATCATGATTCTCATCCAAGGTGCAGGATTCACCGGAAGCATTTTCCCCAATGGCCAGATTGTATGGTAGAATCCCTACCATCATCGTAGATACAATTTCAATACTTCCCTACAGGTGGTGCTAACGAGATATCATCATCTATACCAGATGAGATCCTGACCTTGTTCATGTAGGGAGGTCCTGATTTTGTTCATGTAGGGATCATGGGTTCATTGTGTTTGTGATCATTACAAAGTGATCATGCTTGATAGATCTAATTTGTAAGAGAGAAACTGTTAGGGAAGTTCACTCTTGCTTTCTTGGAAATCAAGTGTCAAACCCATCATCTGCACCCCATCCAAGCAGTGATTTGGCGACTCATGGTTGTATTTTCCACTGCATTAACCCCCAAAAGTGGTATCGTAGTGAGAACAATTCTCTAAGAAAAAATTGTTATCTTAGATCTCGATTTAGCATGTCAAAAGGGGATCCTAATGAAGAAGATGGTCATTGACTCTAGCTTTTTTTTTTCAAGGAAGTTGAACAACTTCAACTATGACTTGCTGTAGTCATGTATGAAGTTGTACCTGGTAGGACGTGAACTTTGGATTCTGATATGTGGTGAAAGCACAATGCCTCTAGAAGACCCTAGAGCTCAAGCAGATGACGGATGACAACATGCTTATTGGCATCTTGAAAATGAAGACGCCAAAGCAGGCATGGTAACACGTGCAAGGTTGTTTTCTAACCAAAATATCCATTAAAGTTAACTCTTAGAGAAAGAAATTGGAAGCCTAAAGCAAAACAAATATCAGTTTTTTGCATATTTTTAGCGCATGAAAACGACATGCATGAAATCATACCAATTGAAGCCAAACAACAGAATCACAAAGTCTAAATTCAGAAGGTTCTTGATCAACAGCCAATGATTGGAGCATGCGGCGTACATAGTGGTTGTTGTTAGAGGGGAGAAGTAACCCCCTCGACATAGTGCTTGTAAAAGCTGACAATCTACAGACAAACAAGTTATCACATCATATATGACTAGATAAGAAAGTTGGGATTGCTCTTAAAAGGTTTCTTTTCACCTTAAAACTCTTCAATTTTTTGTCAATAGGCAAGCTCGTAGAATTATATGAAAACGAGTTTAAGGAATTCTTATTCTAAGAGGGATTGTGTGTGTGGTGGTGGGGGGCTGGAGCTCTTTTTACGCATAAACCTCTTTTTAGTCTCAAAAAAGAAAAAAAAAACAAAAACTAAGAAACTTTATGACTGGATTTCTGGAAAATGAGATGAAACCCAACCCTACTGCTGTTTTACCAGTCTGTTTGTCCCCAATAATTAATTCTCGCTGATCACGTCCTATAGGGATCATCAAGGGGATTTTTCCAGCCAAAATCTTCCTAAATATTCCATTTCATTGAACCTGTATGAGTAGATAGACCAAGTCATGGGGACATCACCACTTCAGCTGATTTTAGAGTATACCAGAGGCATAGGAGGAAAGACTTTCAGCCTTCTTTATGGCTGAATTAGGTGGCACATTGAGGTGAAGACCTCATGAGCACACATACCTAGAAGACTCCACATTGAAAAGATGTTATGAGTTGCTTTGGAGTAGACTGCTTTGTTATTTTAGTATTTCTTTTAATTTATAGTCCTTTTTAATTTATTTAGTTATTATTTAGTCCTTTAGAGTTGTTTAAGAGCGCTTTAGTTATTTTCTTATGTTAGTAGAGGTTAGAATAGGAAGATATAAAGAATCACTTAAGTGGGGGACATTTTTTTATTTTTACTTTATATTATTACTAGGGTTGTGCGCCAGTTCCAATATTGGGAAGATGCTGCCGTTTTTTCCAAAAAAGAACATACGATTGAATGAAAGAAGCTATTTTCTGGTCTCCTAAGCTTGGAAACCTTGGTTCTTGTGATTGGAGGGCGTGTGAAGCCCCTAGGAATGATTCCTAGACTACTTTTTTTTTTGGTAGGCTCACTTTGATTAGTTTCTGATATATCTGTTGTTTTCTTCTCTTGTTTGAAGAGAACATCAGATCTAAGATTAGTTATTTATCTCCTCTTTAAACTTGTCATCCTACTTTCTTATTTTTATACTTTCCCATTATCTATAGCCTTCTTATTGCAGCAGTCCTTTTATTTAGGATTTTTGCCTACTTCTAAACAGTTTTTCTGTTGCTACTGAAATTTCCAGCAACATTAAAACCTTCATACCCCATAAATTGTTGATTTGATAGTGTTTTGAAGCCTAAATTTTATCTGCAGTTCTAGAATAGGTATTTGACCTTCTCATTGAGTTTTGAATGAACCCTATGCTAGTTAGGAAGTCCTTACTACCTCTAGGTCTACTGTTCTAGAAGTTGAATGACTTCTGCACTTCTTGATCACGGTTTTATCTTGGGAATTACCTCTTAATGCTTGATTTGAAGATTTGGCAACTTATTGTGTGAACAACTTGATGTATTTATTCGAATTATTTATTATTATTCTGAAATCTGATCTCTAAGTACCACATTACATTGTTTTCATGCATGCTGCATCATCAAGTGAACTTCTATTTTCCATGCGGTGGACATTCAAGCCCACTTGTGTAACTACTCTTTACATGCACGTGCATCAAACTCAAAACTGCACTTATTTAGTTGGAAGTAAGGAAATATATAAGAGAACTTAGTAGCATGCATATAAAACATTAAAAATGAAGACCAAGGAGAAAAAAATCTTCAAGAACACCAATGGAGAAGAATGCCTGCATGCACATATTGCATATGAACACAATAAAGGACCCTGGTTGTGATTACTATAAACAGGAAGTAACTAAAAATGAAATTTATATAATAGTTAGCTTGGATTATGCCTTCCTCTCTTAATAATTCTCTCTTTCTCGGCAGATAAAGTCTAAGAATAAGTGATTCTTCAATGTCAAGTCAGCAGTCTGATATCGCACCGAGGCTGAAGACAGCGTCAACGTTCATTGGGAACTCGACATCGATACAGGAGATGTTCCGACGGGTGAGCGAGCAATTCACGGCCATGTTCAGGAGGAAGGCCTTCTTGCATTGGTACACAGGGGAAGGGATGGAAAAGATGGAGTTCACAGAGGCAGAAACCAACATGAATGATCTGGTATCTGAGTATCAACATATCAAGATGCAACTGCAGATGAGGAGGGAGAGTATGAGTATGAGGAGGAGGAGATGATTCAAGAGATGTGATGCTGAATGGGGTTTTTCTTTTTTCGGTATTGGCTGTAACATGCCGCAACTTCCGGTTGCTGGTTCTGGGATGGGAATTGTATTAAACTGGATACTAGCCGGCGTCTAAAAGCATAGTAAAGTTTTTAGGTGCTATAATTTCCCTTTGTAGGTTTGGGTAGGAAAGAACTCTCATAAAAGAGTACTATTTGTGTTTTTTGATAAGTTATTTGAACATTTAGAGAAATGAAATTAGATCAATTTTCATAAAAAAAAAAAGAATAAGTGATTCTGTCATCTTTGGAGGCTATCCCTTTGCAATATATTTGACACTTCAAAAGGAGCAGAACAATGGGATTTTTAACAACAAGAAGGGAAAATATTGTGGTTGTCAAGTCACATGTGATGTACTTGCTCCTTCATTGGGCCATGAATTTTGCGGACTTTTAGGGTGTAGACTCTTGGTCCTTTTCTGAAGATCGGTCTAAGCTTCTTTCTTTAGCTCTTCTATTCAGCTCAGCCTTGAATAACTGTTTTTATTTGTTGGTCTTGATGTATACTCTAGGTGACACAGGGTTTTCCCCTTTTACTTCAATATAATAATCCTTCTTTACGGATCACCAAAAAAAAATCGAAATATAAACCAATCGACAAAATGCTTTATCCCAATTACTTAGGGTTCGCATCACTAATGTTGCAGTATGTTGCTATCACTTTAGTGCATTGCAGGTCCCAATCCCAGCTAAAGGAGGGTGTTGCATTAAGGCAGTAGCCAGAAGACAACTTTGTCAAAACCCTACAAGATTGACCACAAATACTGCTTTGATCTAAAAATATAAAAGGGGCAACAAATAATTACCTGACTAGCTTTTGAGGAGTGAAGTTGGATTCCCAAAGATGGTTCAGAATAGCTCCTTTCCATGTAGCTCTGAATCGGGTAATAAAATCTGATGCTTGTGATGTAAATCCAGCAGGTCCCACCAGAATTAAGTGTTGAATGTGCTCAGGATGCTAAAATACAAATAAAATATGCATCAATAACAAAGTGAATTGCATGAATTTTGTTACAGAATCAAGCATCAACTACACAGAAAAAAAAAATCACCTTTAGAGCATACTTCGCTGCAACATATCCTCCAAAAGAATGTCCAAGTAAAATAAAATTGCTGAGTTTTTTGGCTTTACGCCATTCCTCAAAGGAATCGATGAACCAATTCTCTGTCTCTGCATTATTGAATTTAATGGAACTTGAGAAAGTTACGTATTGAAGAAATTTCAAATTATACACGTATATATATATAAAATCAACCGTGAATCCTAGGCCCTAAAACCATATAAGGTAGAATATGATCATCCATAATTCTTCCAAATAATAAACACAAGAAAGAAGCTAGTTCCTCCTAGATAAATATGAAAAGCAAAAGGCAAAATTGGAAGGAAACTTCAGCAGTTAACTGAAGCTATGGATGGCGATCTGGTTTTACTATAAAAGAAACATGTGTAGCTGGTTTACTATAGTGCCTTGTCTAAGAATTTAAAGCACATAGTAAGTATACGAATCAGCAAAACATAGGAAAATAATTAATCACAAGGCCATTGAAACAAACACATCAAAAACTGGCTCATAGCCTAACCTTATTTTTTATTCACCTTTATTATTATTATTATTATTATTAT
Organism: Pachysandra terminalis; assembly: GCA_031762675.1. Classification (NCBI taxonomy): domain Eukaryota; kingdom Viridiplantae; phylum Streptophyta; class Magnoliopsida; order Buxales; family Buxaceae; genus Pachysandra; species Pachysandra terminalis. The sequence goes on from JAUPMG010000004.1 coordinate 16,202,418, forward strand.
TATTATTATTATTATTATTATTATTATTATTATTATTATTATTATTTGTGAATAATTGTGAATTTGCTTACAATGCCTACTTGTGAACAAAAGACCGAAAATTCGTTTCCTGGGATTTGTATGTTATCTTGGGGAAACTCACAATTATTCACAAGTAGGTACTGTAAGCAAATTTTCGGTCTTTTGCTTACGTTGAACAAAAGACCGAAAATTTGCTTACAGTACCTACTTGTGAATAATTGTGAATTTGCCCAAGATAACATACAAATCCCAGGAAATGAATAAGAAATATATGAGAAGTAAGGTTTTGTTCATTCTGGAACAAAAGACCGAAAATTTGCTTACAGTACCTACTTGTGAATAATTGTGAATTTGCCCAAGATAACATACAAATCCCAGGAAATGAATAAGAAATATATGAGAAGTAAGGTTTTGTTCATTCTGGATGAACATAATCAAACACTATAAAGTACATAATAATAATTTTTGATGAAAAGAGATCAATGGATCCATAGTACATTTTTTTTATTCCAAGGCATTTATAATGTAAGATTCCCCCCTTCAGAATTCTATTAGAGATTGAACCATTTCTCAACAGATGCACAATAATAGTCCCAACAAAACGAAATACTAAATGACTACGAAATAAAATGCACAAAGCTATGTTAAAAGTTAAATGTAAAGATCAGTACCCTCAGTACTCTTGCATGTGAAGTCAGGACGGCTTGATCCACCCCAGCTGCAATAAAAAATTAGTCAAGAAAATAAGTAGATTATGATATTTAGCAATGAAAAACTATGACAAAGCCATGTAGATAAACTTAAGAGTACTGAGGGTACTCTTAAGAAATTAAGAGATTAAGTGGAACAGCATGTTACTTTACTAAAAGGTAATGGAAAGGACACTGTTCATATACTTGAAGCATGAAAAATAAATAACATAAATGGTTCTTACTCTCTCATAATCAAAAATCCAAAGCAATTTAACATGACAACCTCACTTAAGCAAAATTTATATATTAGAAAATTTAAATTAACTAAACCCAACATAGAGGTTACCAAAAGCTAAAATAAAAATTTAGATAGGAAAGTCACTATTGTAAAGGATCTTAAATGCACATTTGAAGTGGAAACCCGTGATTTCTGGAGCTCATCGTAAGTGCATACTCAATTTGATATTGACACCATTGTGTAATTGTACTGCCATGGCCCATGGGTGCCAAGGAGAAAACAGTTTCTGTTGTTAAATATGGGCTCACAGATCCTCTTTGTATATCCTATTTTAGTTAAATTCATTTACTCTCTTGAAAAAGAAGTAGCTGGACTCCGAAGTTAAAGTTGTAGCCATCAGTTTCCCATGTTAAATGACAAACTCAAAATTCTCCTCTAGAAAGAATTCAAACCACAAAACCACATGCGTTATGCAACTCTATGAAAATTTTGAAATTGGTCGAAATTTGCATGACAGATCTCCTTTAAAATTGTGTATTCATGTAAACCTAGCAAACAAAATAAGATCAGTCCCATGATTGCCTCCAAAATCAGGTATTGGCAGAAGCATACATCTCCAATTCTCCATATCTCGAGCATCATAAGCAGAACGGTTTAGAATTGCAAACATTGAATAGGTATATGTATTTAAAGCACACCAGAACAAAGCATGAGAAATAGAAATATTTGAGCATAAACTACAACCATGATGATGAATTACACAGGTTTACCAAAGAAACCGATGAGACAAACTCACCCAAGTTGATCAACAGCGATGACTCTGAAATGGCTAGCAAGAGCATCAAAATTACGGAAGAAAAATCCCTGAGAAGCACCATATCCATGAACCATAACAAGTGTCGGCGAATCGTCTTTGCTTTCAAAGGTAACAGTATTGATAAATCTAGGCTCATTGCTTGAAGAACGAAACCACCTAATGTTAGACCCAGGTGGCCCTGATCCTATATTAACCAGCTCCTGAACGTATGGAGTTCTGGAACCCAATCAAATCAGCAATCACCCAATTAAACCAGTAAGTTAAAACTGGAAACAAGCTAAAACACACTAAACGAAAATAAAAAATAACACAAACTCAAGACAAAACTCGTGTATTTTTTTTTTTGGAATCCATCATTTAGGTTTTTCTCACCACGTTCAAAATATAGTAGGAAAAAAAAAATTCTCAATTTTAATCTATCACAAAATAATTTGGTGATTCATTTGCTATGGATGCATACTGATAAAACTCAATAACTAAATGAAAACAGGAAATTCTGGAATTCGAATAACTAGGATTCGAGGGTTTCTGATACCGATTCAATTTCAATGATTCGTTTTGTTTCAAAGAAAAAAAAAAAACAAGTTGACTTCGAGATTTTCCGTATCAAAGTCTTCTTGAATTCGATATCCTCAACGACAGAGTCTTATCATAAATTCGAAAAATTCTGATATCCAACATAAGGGTTTCCACAAATTAATCAACAAAAGCGTTTTCGAACAACCAAAAAAGGAAACATATTAATTAGGGTTTTGAAAAATTGTAATTCGAAAAATTCTAATATCCAACATTAGGGTTTCCACGAATTAATCAACAAAAGCACTTTCCAACAACCAACTAAGGATACATATTAATTAGGGTTTTGCTTAAAATTGTAATTCGTACTTGACTAAGGATAGAAGACGCTTCTCAGCAGCGATGATATGATCGGTGGAGGTTGGGATCCACCGGAGAACCGATGGCCAAATAGATCTGCTCCCCAATGATGTCGAAGCAGAAGATTCAACCTCCGCCTTGCTGATCTCCTCAGCCATTCTCGCAAACGAGCTCAACCACCTCCTCTGTATCATTCAATTTCAGATTTAGCTTCGCCTAACTGTTTGAATAGCTTCCATGGCAATTCGTTCTTTCTTCACCCTTTTTCCCCCTCTTGTTCTTAGAAGCAGCTCTGTTTTGACTGATAGACGGAGAAGGAAGAAGCTCTGTTTTGACTGTGAGACGTGGACGAACCAGAAGTCTCTCACTTTTTCTCTCTCTCTCTCTCTCTCTCTCTCTCTCGTTTTTGTGAACCAGAAATCTCTGTTTTTTGGTATAAGGGAACCAGAAATCTCTCTCTCCCCTACCATTTATTACGGTGAGCACGTTTTAGGCTGCGTTTGACCCGGTTTATATAAGTGCTTATTTCAGCTTACAGTTTATTAAAGCACTTTTCAAAATTAAAAGTGTGTTTGGTAACACCTAATGGGTAAGTGCTTATCCACAAGGAGTAGAGGAAGGCTATCCATAAGGAGAAGCTACTGAGAGTAGCTTCTCTTATCACTTATACGGGAAGCTGTTTCTAAAGTTTAGACTGCGTTTGGTCCGGCTTATATAAGTGCTTATTTCAGCTTATAGCTTATTAAAGAACTTTTTAAAATTAGAAGTGAGGTTAACTCCACTTACACCCCTCACGTTTTTAACAATGGTAGAAACACCCCTGTGGTTTCTGAAAAGTCACTTACACCCCTTATCACTAACGTCTCATAAGCAGTGTTAAAAAAAACATGTGAGTTTACCCTTTTAACCCTGTCTTTATTTACCTCCTATTCTACCACCACTAACTTCAACCTGAACTCAACTTGGGCTTTGAACCTGGTCCGGACCCAAATCCAAACTAACTCATGAGTTCGGGCTCTTATTTGGATTGGGTCGAGCGGGCTTAAGGCAGGCCAGACCAAACTTACAGCTCTACTAATTTGTCTACGATGAGAAACTGGGAGAAGCTTTTCGATGGTGATCATTATTAGCAAAACGTGATACGGCAAAAAAATGAGACAGTAAAATATCAAGTTTAATACGGTCTTTACTCAAAAAGACGAAGTAAAAAAAAACGGTCAATAAAACAAAAATGTCAAAAATACTTTGATTAAATTGTTCGAGTTCCAAAAAACAAAATGAAAAAAACGTGAACATAGAAGCGATACTATCAATTAATTACCAATAAATTTAAAAAAATATTATAGCATTAGTCTAAAAACTAATTCATAATTCTAAATAATTTACATTCATTACTATAAGAAACTTTAATATTATCAATAATTATTTTTTTTGAAAATATAATATAGATTAAAGATTTTTAATTTTAAATTTAATAATAGAATAAAAAATAAAAAATAAATTAAAGTCTATTTCTCTTTTAATCTCTTTATTTAAAGCCTTTTTTTTATTATTATTCCATAATAAGTCTAGAGGGTTGGATGACTTTGAATCACTTTTTTTTTTTTGGGTAATGACTTTGAATCACAATTGCACTAGATAAAAAAAATTAACAAAAAAAATAAAATTTAAACCTCTGAATGAAAATAACACATCAAAACTTAAAAACTAATAAAAAGATTCAATAAAATCCTTGAATCATAAAAAGTAAATAAATAAATTTATTTTTTTATATTTAAAAAGGAAAGACGAGAAGTTTTTTTGAAAAGTTTTAAACGTAAAATGTACAAAACGTGTTCAATACGTTTTTGTGAAAAATACGCGTTTTTTCATTACATAAAGTTTTAAAAAACGTTTAAGCATCAATTTGAAAAAAATGGAGTTTTAAACGGCATTTTGTTAACAGTGATCTGGATCAGCAATTTTTCTGAAATATTTTTGATTTTTAATAGGTGGTAGGACCAGGCTTTTTTTTCGAGCTGGGTTGAAGAAGGCCCGAGTTTGGCCAAGTATGATATAGGATTAAAATTGAGCTCAAGCCCAAACAACATAGGTCCAGCTGGCCCAATAATTATTTGGGGTTGAACGAGGTAAGTCTGGAGTTCGAATCCCACTAGAAGCACTCGTGGCCAGGAGTTTACCTTTAATGCTCTCGCCCCGAACGTGGATTAGTCCCACACCTATGTGAGTGTGGGGACACCACGTGGTTAAGACCCAAAAACAAAAATGTGTAAATTGATAGTCCTAATAAAATAAAATTTGTCTCTTCACCCACCTTATAAGCAAGGCTATGCTTTAGCTTTGTAATGGACTGAGAAGCATTTTGCATCAAAATCAACTACAGATTTGTATTGAACAAAGTTATAAAATCATCAAATTCGAATAAAAATTCTGATATTAGATGCGAGAATGATAAAATTCAAGGCCAATAGCCATTGATCGGAATAAGATCGTAGACACAGGAATATACAGGAACTAAGCGGGCTTTCCTCTTCCAGCCAGGACATTATAAACCCCTTCTATTATTCGCAACTTTTAGACCAAAACCAAGAAGAAAAAAAAGAGAATTTTGAATTTCATTAAAATTACTAAAAGTAAATGATTTAGAGAGATCTATAAGGCTTTGTTTGAATTGCCGGAAACCTTAAAAATAAAGAAAATAAAATTCTGTAAAATACTTTACGGTAGCACTGGCCAATGTAAAGACAGATTCGAGAGAGAGAGAGAGAGAGAGAGAGAGAGAGAGAGAGAGAGGGTTGTACGTGTGTGAAAAATAACTTCTGATAGATTTTTCCAAAAGTTATTTTTCAGACTTTTTGAAAATTCATTAAAACATTTTTCTCTAGTTTATGATTTTCAGTTGAAACAAACATTGATTTTTTTAAAAATTCAATAAATTATTTTATTTTTCACTATTTTCCGGTGATTCAAACAAAGCCTAAGTACAGAATACGTGTTTCGAAAATTGTTTTTTTGTGTTTTTTTTTTTTTTTATATATTTTGCTTATATTTATTAGTTTCAAAAGGGAGGAAAAACAAGATTGCATGTTTCCATCTCTTCATTTAAGAGTTATATGTTGTCATTATCTTATTGAAAGAACAAATATTTTCATTTAGGCAAAAAGTATTATGCTCAATCACAACATGTTTTTTTTTTTTTTTTTTTGATGGAAAAGATTGGATGATTTCATTAAAACTCAAGATGAACTGATGTTACATTCTACCTGGTCTTCATCAGATTTCAGACATGGATAGATCCAATATGGTGGTGAGAAGAACCAGCTAGCATTCAGATTTGTTGCAACTGCAATGGCATTGGTACAACACCTCCAAATAAACATATTGATTTTTGGAATGCTACTGAAGTTTCAAATTGGTTTCCAAAAACTTGGATGCTTTGTTACAACTTGAACCACCAATCGATTCAGCTGTGAATTGTCCATCTGAGGTAAAATGCCAAACCAAACTATCTTCTAACCCAAAAGAACTTATTAGGATCGATCTTTTTAATTCACTGGACATCTAACTTTATGAACAGTTTATTCAATCTATCTGCTCTTCATATCTAGAATACTGGGTCTATCATTTCACTCACTCGTGAAAACTGGCAATTATAAGGTTTTGTGGTTATTGGCTTGAAGGTGTACGGTTAAGGAACCCAAGGATCACTCCAAATGTTGATGGATTCTCCATTTCCAACCCTCCATCTGCATCCATTTTTGAGTACTTCACTTCCTTCCAAAATACTTCTCCAAGCCCAAGATGATTTACTGCCTTTCTTAGCCTCCCAAAAAGATGTATTATGGAAACATCTTCCTTTTAAAATCTTGGAAAAAAGGGTATCAGTGCTATTCAATAGCTTCCAACCTTGCTTCGCCAACATTGCCTTGTTAAATGCCAGAAGTTCCTTACAACCGAAACCACCTTCATCCTTATTTTTACATAATCGGTTCCAACTAACCCAATGGATTCTTCTTTCTTCTTCTTTTTGTCCCCACCGGAAGTTGTTTATCATCGAGTTTATCTTTCTACATAAAGAGATTGGCCATTTGAAGCAGGACATGGAATACGTTGGAACAACTAAAGCCACAACTTTAATTAGAAGCTCTTTTCCGGCGTGTGATAGGAGGCTTTCTTTCCATCCTTTCAATTTCTTCCATATTCTCTCCTTGATGTTTGAAAAAAATCTCTTTCTTGCTTCCAAGAAAAGACACCGGGAGTCCTAGATATTTGTTACCACTTCTCATCAGTCTAACCTTCATACGACTAACAATCCAATTGGTAAGATTGTTAGAAGTATTTCTACTAACAATTATGGCTGATTTCTCAAAATTAATTTTTTGACTTGACCACTTGCATATAGTTGGAAGATGTCCAGAAAGTTGCTGCAATTTTAATCATTAGCTTTAGTAAATATAAAGTTGTCATCTACAAATAAAAGATGAGAGATTTTTGGGCAATGTCTACCAATCTGAATTTCTTGAATCTTGTTTGATGCTTTGGCTACTTGAAGTAATCTTGACAAACCCTCTGCACATATAAGAAAAAGATAAGGGGAGAGAGGATCCCCTTGCCGAATTCCTCCTATAGGAAGGAAAACTTTACCTGGTTAGCCATCATACAAAATAGAGTAAGAGACAAAAAAATCACACTCCATAATTAACTCTACCCAATTTACATCAAAACACAATTTGATCATTATGCCTCTAAAAAAAGACCACTCAATCCTATCATATACCTTACTCATATCAAGTTTTAAAGCCATGAAGTTATCATATCCTCTTTTTTTTTTTTTTTTTTATTTTTAAATTAAGAACTTCATGTGCAACTACAACATTATCTGATATATGCCGTCCCGGAACAAATGCACTTTGATTAGGGTTGATAACAAACTGCAGAACCCATTTAGGTCTATTAACAAGTGTCTTTGATATAATTTTATAAATCACATTACACTGATGATCCAGTGACTTAATTAAGCAGCTATGTGTCACCTGCTTGACCACGTGTTACTTGCTTGACCTATGGACCATGGGTCTAATGGGTCACTCGACCCAGTTTGAACCGGTCTGACACGGTCCAGCCCGGTCCAACTTGGTCCAATTCGATCTAACCCGATCCCACCCGGCTTAACTCGGTTTGATTCAGTTCGACCCAGTCAATCCTGTCAAACTTAGTCTGACCCGGTTGTTATAAGATTTACATGCATTAGATATTTTGCATGACTCACCTTCTACATGTGACTCGCCTTCCACATGGCATCTCTTCATTCATCCCTTGAAGACCAAGTCACTTGATGGTCAAGTCTACTTGGAGACCAAGTCAAGAATATGGGTTATCTACATTAGCACATGACATCTCCTCATTTACCCCTTGAAGGCTTGATCGTCAAGTTTACTTGGAGGCCAAGTCAAGAAAAAGTCTATAAAAAGGCAACAAGAAACAGACAGAAAAAAAAAAAAAGGATGAAAGGATGGAATCCGGAAATCAGGAGACAACGAGGAAAATCGAAGGATTAGAAGGAAGATAGAGAAGGCTACTTGTTCATGTTTAAGAGTTCTATACATTAGAAGGACTCATTTACTTCCTTTTATCTCTTCATCTCTTTCTCTCATTCCTTTTTCCTTATTTCCTTCTTCATCCCCATATGATTGGGGTGTTTATTGTATTCTCATATACTTCTAAATAATGGAAAAGACCTCCTATGAGGCGACCCCCGTGGGCTAGGCATATTGCCGAACCACGTAAAAATTATGTGTACTTCTATATTGGCTCTCCTCCACTTCATTTTCTTTTTATATATGTTTGTTGAGCATAGGCGTAGCACCGTCTGAACAGCCGCGTGGCGATTTAGGTGGATGGTTGGGACATCCCACGTACCCAAACAAGACCTTATCCAACTCCGAAAAGTGCGGAAACAACCGACACACGACGTCATCACGTGCTTACGCTATTTACGCCCCTTTAAGCAGCTCAATCCTGATTAGCGGCTTAAAGCAAGTCAAGTAGCACAATTTCCGCATCAACAACACAAGAAAATTAAACTCGTTTCCAGTTTTATACCATAATCATTATGGATCTCAGAAATCCTGTTCTTACTTACGCCTCAACTACTTTCCACGTTGAAAGACACTTAAAACCTTCTTTTAGGACCACCCTTTACAATGAACTTTCTTCAAAGTCCAATATAATCTAACACCCTATATATAAAAGAGAATTCAGGGTGAGTAGTAAGGTGCCTATTGGGTTGCCACGTATGCTCAAACGCCATTTTCGTTTCCACCTTTGCCCTTCAACTTTTTCCTAATTCTACTTTTTTCAGGGTTAAGGTGACATTTTCTTGTCGACTTGGAGTGTAACAATGTATTATCTTAAACCTTGTTCAACTCTTCTGCAGCAAGCCACGATGTGCATTGGGCATGGCCATCGGTGGCTCCATCGTTCTGTCAGAAGCTCCGATTGGATGGCCGGACAACATGTTATCAAAGCTTCCCTCTTCTGGTTTGGTAGTCTTTTTCTTCAATCCCTCTCCTCTCCCACCTTCAAACCTCTCCTCTTTCTTTTGTCCTTTTTTTTTTTTTTTCTTTTTTTATTCTTTGAGCACTGCCGAATCAAAGTTCACACCTTTTGATTTTCTAATCGAGGTACCAGGTATGTAAGAAGCCCATATTTCTCATTTCTTCAATTTATTTCAATCCTAACCCATTTCCTTCTTTCGGACATCTATATTGTGGTTTTTTGCTCTTGGTTGTCATCTCTTAAAGCTATTTTTAACCCCAACCGATTCCTTGCTTTCACACATCTATGTTTTAGGTTTTGATTGTGGAAGGAACTGCTATACTCCTTGGAAAAAAAGCCGTTTGCTGCTCCAAATATCAGGTGCATATATTCATTTCCTTTTTTGCTGATCTGCTAATTGGAAATGCTCATGTTTCTCATTTCTTCAATTTATTTCAACCCTAATCGATTTCCTTCTTTCGGACATCTATATTGTTGTTTTTTGCTCCTGGTTCTCATCTCTTAAAGCTATTTTTAACCTTAACTGATTCCTTGCTTTCACACATCTATGTTTTAGGGTTTGATTGTGGAAGGAGCTGCTTTACTCATTGGTAAAACAAAAGCCGTTTGCTGCTCCAAATATCAGGTGCTTTCATTTTTTTTTGGGGCTACTTCTAGATCTAATGTTATGCATTTCTCTCCCTCAATTTATCCGTCTTTTTTTTTTTTCCCTTGTGCCTCTCCTTTAACATATTACTTCCTCTTCTTTTTTCTCATTCTGCTGATTTTTTTGTGTTTTGGGCGCCTTAGTATCTTATGCTTGTTTTTCTTGCTTTTTGAGTGCCCTCTTTATATTAAACTAATTTTCCTTGATGGGTGCTTAGTTCGTCTCCCTGTTACCTTTGGTGGCTGAGTAAACAAAGAACTAGTTAAGGCTAAATATTTTCCCCTTCCTCCACATTTTTGTTAGTGTTGTTTAGCTTTTAAATTCGATATGTACTTATTCCCAAAGTATTTCTTTTGCTGCTAATTTATCATTACTGTACTCTTTGTACTGATGACCCCATTTTTTGCTAATTCAAATTGGGCCAATGCTTGCGCGCCACGTGGCACTGACTGTGGAGCTGTACAAGTCAAGTCACTTCAAACGTGTAGAGCTTTTCTTGAAGCCGGATATAAGGTAGACCCCTTTCAAAGGTCATGGGGTAGGGCTAAGCCCCCTACCGGATCCTGAGGCCGGATTAAACCCATGGAGCCGGATATAAGGTAGACCCCTTTCAAAGGTCATGAGGTAGGGCTAACCCCCTACCAGATTCTGAGGTCGGATATAAGGTAGACCCCTTTCAAAGGTCATGAGGTAGGGCTAACCCCTTACCAGATCCTGAGGCCGGATTAAACCCCTGGGACTGGATATAAGGTAGACCCCTTTCAAAGGTCATGAGGTAAGGCTAACCCCCTACCGGATCTTGAGGCCGGATTAAACCCCTGGGCCGGATATAAGGTAGACCCCTTTCAAAGGTTTCAGAGGTCATGAGGCCGGGCTAACCCTCGTCATATCCCGAGTTAAGGGTAAAGCCCTTACCAGATAAAGGCAAACCCCTTCTTGGGTGTGAGGCCCTCCTTCAGGAAGGTCCGACACTCCTCTCTTAGGAGCTAAGGGTGCGGCTCCCTCTCACCAAGGGGAGGGCAGTTTTCTGACAACAGTAGGCCAATATCTAAGCATTAGAAAGATCACTACCTCATCTCGGGACACGGATTGATGATTAAAAACACGTGATTCAAACTCGTCTTCGTCCACACGATTCCCAATCCTTGTACGACCTTTGGTCCATGTAGACATCCCAATTTGCACAAAAATAATTGCTTTTTGATTTTTGCAACTTCTGGAGGCTTGAGCTTGGCATCTTTTTATCCTGAATCTTAATTCTTATTCGCAAATCCATCTGAGCTAAAATTCTCATTGAAACTCCAAAATCCATGAAATTACCAAAATACCCTTAGTGGACCCCATGCGCTTCGTCTTTTACCAAAATATATTTCTGGCATCATAATTGAATTCTAGACGGAAAATGAGTTCCAACAGATATATTATCGCCTAGTTTTGAGATCATATGAGAAAATGACCGTTTTACCCCTAATATCGTTTTGGGTCAAATTTGGAACTTTTGGGCGTCAAAAAAGTATTTCGACTCTAAATTTGATATTTTCATGCAAAATCCTTCAAATTGATACAAATTGATCGAATTTCGAAATCGGTGATAAGAAGGGTACGTTTGATATTTTTAAAATTGAGGCGATCATTCAAGTGAATGTCGGATAATTCAAGAGAATAAATGCAAAATCAAATTGAAAGATAATGTAATCAGGGTTTGATAAGATAAAGTGGAGATTAGTGTTCTAATTAGGTTGGAAGACTTGATTAGAGTTGTAATTTAAATACATTGGTTTAAAGAGATAAAAGGGGATAAAAAAAGAAATAAAAAATGAAGGGGGAAGTTTGTGATATTAAAGGAAAAGAAATGGGGGGTGAAATGAAATATAGAAAAGCCTACAGTCTTCTTCTTCCTCACGATCCTGTATCTTCACGGAAGAGAGAAGGTGTTCTTCGAGGAGAAAATCAATGGAAATTAAAGAAGAATAAGGCAAAAAAAAAATTTGGATTGGGATTGAGAGATAGGGATAGAGAGGAATTGCAGATGAGGACCGACCCTCCATGCCTATAAATAGAGCAACCTCAAAGAAAAAAAAGGGGGAAGGAAAGAAAAAAAAAGAATCTGGAAGAAGGAGAAAGATTGGAGAAGAAATACGGGAAAACCACCCACCGTTCGTCCAGCCCATTTCAGCCTCTGTTCAGCCCCTGTTTTGATCCATTTTTAGCCTCTGTTTTGATCTGTTTTCATGCCACAAACTAGCCCCAAAACAACCCCTGTTTCTCTGCAAAAACAGCCCTTGTTTCTCTGCAAAAATAGCCCCAAAACAGCCCCTGTTTTGATCCAGTTTCAGCCACTGTTTTGATATGTTTTTTAGTCAAAAAACCAGCTCTGGTTATCCTCATTCTCCAGTCAAAACCAACGTCTGAAACCAACCCCTCCTCTATCCCTGTTATCCGGCCAAAACACCCTCTGTTCGTCCTTGTTCTCCGGCAAAAACCAGCCCTGTCCGTCCCTGTTCTTCTGTAAGAAACCATCAGCCACAGCCACAGTTCTCTCTTTCTGTTCAGTTGTCCGCACCAGTCCACCGACCACCATCTCCACACTCGTCGCACGCCTGCACCACGACCACTACAACTCCAC
>JAUPMG010000004.1:16273687-16287015 GCA_031762675.1 Pachysandra terminalis
CCGAGTCTCAAGTTGAGCCGTCCAGGAGCTGCAAAACAGAAAAAGAACGATTCATTTCGTGCAAATTGGGGTGTCTACACACAACAAAGGAAACATTTCATTGTTCACTTATATCCTAACATGTGTATTATGATGGTGCCAAGTTGATAGGAAGTTGAGGTAGTCATGCTTACCCATTTTCCCAAAACTCCTATTGCTTGGTCCAACTGATCCGACTAGATTTCTGGGTTGAGGTGTTGGATTTTGCACCAGACGTTTAACTGACGCAAAAATAGGCTAAACACGTGTAACTAGACATGATACACGTGCTCCCGTTGGTATCACTCCAATTGGACCTATGGAGTGGTTCGGCGGGGTGCTCAGCGACCTCTTGGCACGCCTAAACAGGTGAAAGTGTGCCAAATGATTTGACACATCAGGGTTTGGTCTGAATGGGTCTCGATAGAAGAGAAGTCAATTTAGTTTAATCACTTTTTTCCTTCGGCGACCCTTTGGTGTGCCGAAATTCCTTCGGCGACAATTCCCGAGGGCCCATTCTGGTTTCTGAGATTCGGCGACCCCGTTGGTGCGCCAACGAGTACGCCGAGGCTGGGGAAAAGTCTGTTGGACTTGAAATTTCAGTGGGAAATTGGATTCCTCCCCAGAGAGGTTCAATTATGGTCAAATCTTATTTCTAATGGGTCTTAAGTAGGGATTTCGGGTTCTTCCCTTTTCTCCCTTACACTTAGGGTTTGGTTTTGCCTCATGCATGTCAAATCCATAAATCTGATGGTTGGGGAGCCACATACGATATATATATAAGGGTCTAAATCCCTAGGAGAAGGAAGGTAAGGAGCAAACCACACTTCTAGGTACAAAAACAAGAACACAACCGAAATACAAGATCAAAGAGGAATACTCAACTTGGGGCGTAGTAGCGAGGGTCAGATTTGAGTTGCGGTGCATTCCGGTACTTGGAAGATCCTTCTTGAGCCAAATGCTCTATTTATAGGAACCCTGTGAATAGTATTTTCACTTGAGGGCAAGATGTGATTTTTGGCTCTATACTTTTAGTTTGGTCGTGTTTGCAAGTCCCGATAAAAGGCTTTCGTTATTGAGGTTGAGTTGAGTCTCGAGAGTCCACTAGATTAATTAATTAATTCGCTAACTTAATTAGATCTCAGTAAATCTCTAATTTTATAGTTTGGTCCTTTAGTTTGACTATATAATTTTTTATTTATTTCTTCCTTAACTTAAATTTATGAGGTAAGGGGTTTAATGGTATAATCTCTAAATTATTAATGATTTAATTTAATTATTTTGAGATTTGTTTCATCATTAATCCTAATTAGTTAGAGTCAAGTTTTCAAGTCATCACATTTTATTGATGTCTGATCAGTTCAGATTTCAGATTTGCTTCAAAACATTGAGTTAAAAAAACCCACGCGGAAGAAAAAGGAGAGAAAAACGAAAAACAAAAGAAAGGTTGTCCTATGTGGACCATTTTGATGCATACCATATTGGTATTGATCAGTATTGATGCAATTTGGACGTTGGATGCTTCAAATTGCTACATTTTCTGAATTTTGAAGCCAAAGGTTGTTTGCTAAGGTAACTTGTACTTTCCGGATCTTTGTAAAAATGGCTGATAAAGAAATGTTTTTCATAACTGATAACAGAGTAGGGCGAGGGTTTCACAATGCTTATATTGCTAAAAAGAAATGGCAAGTTTTGAAAGAAAAAAATATGAGTGGATATCGTCTGGAGCGAGATGGTTGAAGCATCAGTTCTAGCGTGCATATGTCACGCGTCCATAATTGTGCATAAATAAATGTTTGGTTATGTCAGAATGCATAGTGTGCATTTGTGCATGCATGTGGACTTATAGCATGCACAAACTTATCCTGAAACTGATGCTTCAACTATCTCGCTCCGATGTGAAGCGAAAAAGTATTATTAAGAATTCCCCAAAAGTAGTAGTAATCTAAAAACATCGTACTTGCATGTATGATTTTATTTTGCTACCGTTTAAGAGAAGAGTTTTAGATGATTTGAATCCGTTTGTAATGATGGGTCCTGTTTTTGCGACGTTGGATTAGATGGGGCCATCTATCTTCTTTAAAGCTGCATTGATGATGTGCTCGGAATGTGATAATCATCAGTGGATTCGTCCGATGCTGGATTTGTTTTGCCTAATTCAAGTCAAAAGAGACAACTCTCCAAATTGGACCCGTCACATGTGGATGCGGGATCAACCCGATCCTACATTTCTACCCGAACAGCCCTTTTATGGTTTATCATAAGTGAGCTATAAGAAAAGGAGAGTTATAAAGTAAATTTTTTTTCGGGTGAATTACCTTTATCACTAGGATTAAAAAGGTTAATCTTCTACCCAAATGTGGGTCCTGCCAAACCAAATCAACTTTTGTAGGATCAGACGGACCACGTTGAATTTGAAGTCTGAGGTGTCAAAGACTCCGGAATTTCCCATGCTCGTACGTCAAGCAAATCGTCTATGACCAACCCTGAAACTAATCTTGTGATATTAATGTGGTGCAACTGCCGACGTATGGTACAACAAATCCAGCACTTTTAAGTGTTAACTGGTGTAAGATATTTGCTTCTTGTTGATGGAAGAATTTATTGCGTCACATGTTGTTGGGACCACATTAATGTTATAAGATTGGCCATAGACAATTTGTTTCCCTTGCAAGGGCTCTCGTTTGGCTATCATTTTGGATTGGAAATTCATTCAACGAACAAGTTCCCTAAATTCACTATGGTAATTAATTTTGAAGGACGATGCTTGGTCAAATTTCGTTTAGCTTGTAACAAAATAAGTTCTGATCTAATATAGATGTCTGGCTAACGTGTACTAAAATGAGTTTTGATCAAATTTTCTAAATTTTTTTTTTAATTTATTTATTCTCACATAATCACATAGTCATACATACGCTTTGCACACTTATATCATTTTAAAGTGATAATAACACTCTAAAATAATCTAAAATAAAAATAGTATATTTACACGTTTGTCACTACTCACTTTATTTACAAATTTTAATTCTACCATAAAAACTCAAAACACGTTTTAAAAATCTAAAATCAAGATTAGAGGTGATTATGTTATGAAGAGCATTTTCTTACTCATTTTAAAAGAACTCAATCTACCTTTGCTAATCAAACGAGCTATTTATTTGTGAGAACTCATTCCAATGATGAGAACTCATTCTAAGTCTTGAAATGCATTTCCAAAATAAACACGAAACAAGGCCTAAGGATTTGGAGTATCTTTACCCCTTTTATATCGTAAAATTCAAGGAATATTTCTACAACAAGCCAAAGCAAATCCAAACAAATTGGTTTTTGCTCGTTTACTTTTTTCTCCTTATTAAAGAAATTTTGTATATGGATCAAGTAGTTGCAGCTTTTGGGTATTGTGCCAATTTTAGACAAAGATGGAACCTGTAAGGGCATTTACTATTATTGTCTTTAGTATCAGAGTTGGAAAATCACAGCTAAACTGCAAATTCTTTTTCTGGTTACTAAAATGCAGATTATTTGTCATTTTCAGGCAGACATACTCAAGCATACAAACAAATACATTGAAGTATAATGGGCTTGGACACAATGGCTTAGTCCTTATGATGTATAATGGGTTCTCTTCCAGTATGGATTTGAAGCTTAACCAATGGCAGTAACAAATAATAAAATAAAGAATAAGAAATGAAATAGGTTGGATAACTTTACCATGATTTTAGAGTTTAGACAGATTGGCGTCTCACTAATCTGAAAATGGAGGTTGATAATGGAGCCTCATCACTAGAACCGGCAACGGGGTGGGTTTGGGTGAGTTGTAAATGGCTTGAACTTATTAACCTGTTTATTTATTTACTAAATTTAAATTTAAATTTAATTTTAAATTGATATCATTGTTATTCATTTAACGTATTATAATTTTAATATATATAAAAATATTTATTAAGCATTATACATTTTTAAACTATCATACATTAAGTTTAAATTACAACACGTATACACATATATAAAATCAAACATTCAAATTCAGATTTGTTCATAGTCTTCTCGGACCCTATTAAAAGAGATTTTAGGATCAATGTCTGAAAGCAAAAAAGGATAGAATAATATAAAGAGAAGAAAGCCCTATTAAAAGAGATTTTAGGATCAATGTCTTAAAACAAAAAAAAATAGAATAATATAAAGAGAAGAAAGCCCTATTAAAAGAGATTTTAGGATCAATGTCTGAAATGAAAAAAAATATGTGATACTGTTGTTCCCCCGTTTGCTCTCCGTTCTTTGTTGTGGTTCTTTGCAGCCATGGAGACAGAGAGTGAAAAAGAAAAAAATGTAGTTAGAGAGAAAAAAAAAAAACCCTAACCATGTTGAAATGCTTGTGCCCTGCATTGCATTTCATCCAAGGTACAAGCATTTCAACCCGAGGTATAGCAAATCGTCCAGGGTGCTAGACCGGACGAAATGCTCGTCTCATCCATGGGTTGTATGAGACCCCAAATTGCAAATAATTGTTTACCTCTCAAATCTCTAGCCACCGTCTTTTCTTCATTACATGAGGAAAAAAAAAATACTAGCCTTATTTATCCCTTGCACGTGTTTCCAACCAAACATGGATTTAAAGGGACAGCTGAGTGACCCTATATTCACCACACTCATTAACAACGCTAAAGGCCTACAATGATTAAAGCTTTGATTCTTTCGTTTCTTGTCTTTCTCAACGGAACAACTCATCACCGGAATCTGACACAAGCTGCCGGAGTAGGAGGTCATTGGGAGCTCTTAAAGAGCAGCATTGGTATATCAGCAATGCACATGCAACTACTCAACAACGACCGTGTCGTCATCTTCGACAGAACTGATTTCGGTCAGTCTAACCTCTCCTTGCCGGGCGGAAAATGCCGGAACGATCCCCACGACACTGTACTGAAGATCGATTGCACTGCTCATTCAGCTGAATACGACGTTTCATCCAATTCTATACGACCCCTTATGGTCCAAACCGATGTTTGGTGTTCTTCCGGAGCTGTAACACCGGACGGCCGTCTAATTCAAACCGGCGGCTTCAACGACGGCGAAAGCGCCGTCCGGGTTTTCCGTCCATGTAGTGGGTGTGATTGGGAAGAGTACCCATTTAAGCTCAGAGTACGAAGATGGTATGCCACCGATCATATATTGCCGGACGGACGGGTCATCGTTATCGGCGGCCGGCGGCAATTCAATTACGAATTTTACCCGAAATCTTCGTTAAGTGACAAAACGTATTCTCTTCCGTTTCTGGTTCAAACCAGTGAGTTTAAAATTGAGAACAATCTTTACCCTTTTGTTCATCTTAACGTCGACGGAAATCTGTTCATCTTTGCGAACAATCGAGCTATCCTTCTCGATTACTCAAGTAACACCGTTTTAAAGACGTACCCAGAAATCCCCGGCGGCGATCCCCGGAGCTACCCGAGCACAGGCTCTTCAGTTCTACTTCCATTGAAGAACTTACAACGGAAACCATCTATTGAAGCTGAAGTTTTGGTCTGCGGTGGAGCTCCGAAAGGGTCCTTCGTTCAAGCTCAAAACGGGTTTTTCATTCGGGCTTTAAATACTTGTGGGAGGATCCGAATAACCGATCCAACGCCTCAGTGGGTTATGGAGACAATGCCGGTTGCAAGAGCAATGGGAGACATGGTTTTGCTTCCCAATGGTCAGATTCTGATCATTAACGGCGTTTCGGCAGGGACTGCCGGGTGGGAATTAGGCCGAAACCCTGTTCTGAACCCGGTCATTTACCGACCCGATAACCCGCACGGGTCACGGTTCAAATTACAAAACCCGTCCACGATACCACGGGTCTATCATTCTACTGCAGTTTTACTTCGTGATGGGCGGGTTCTAGTTGGAGGTAGTAATCCTCATGTGTATTACAATTTCACTGGAGTTGTTTATCCAACCGAATTTAGCTTAGAGGCATTTTCACCGCCGTATTTGGACCCGGAATTTTTGGGTTTGCGACCGGTGATTATTGCACCGATATCGCAAGCTAATCTTAAATACGGGCAACGATTAGTGGTACGGTTTTCGTTACCCGGTGCATTGAGTGATCGCGGGGTATCGGTAGCGATGGTAGCTCCTGCGTTTAACACACATTCGTTTTCAATGAATCAAAGACTGTTAGTACTCGATGGAGGGAAAGCGGCGGTAGTATCGAAATCGACGTTTGAGGTCCAGGCAACATTGCCGAATTCGGGTTACCTTGCACCTTCTGGGTATTATGTTTTATTTGTGGTTCATGAAGAAACTCCCAGTGAAGGCATTTGGATTAAGATTCAGTAATTGTTTAAGAAGGATGAGAATATGCTTCAAAATGGTATTTAAGATAGAAATAGAATTTTTTGTACTATTAGTGTTGAGGCATTGATTCTTTGTACTTTATATAAGCGTCACAGATGAACAGAAAACAACAAATCAGAGATTAACAGACCCGAAAGTTGTTATCGTTATGTTATGTATGGAGATCTTTGGAAGTTGCGATGAAGTTGTTCTTAATTTTAATTAATTTGCATGGACATAGAGAGCTCGTAGGTCACGGGGCTAATAATACTATGATTACAATAAAGATAAAAGATGGTTCACGGGTCTGCAGGTTGCAGCCCATGTTCTGTAATAACTTCTAAGGTCCTAACTGGTCTTTTTTTTAACCATTTTGTCATTATTCTCTCTTTTCGGTGATCTTACTATTCATTGAACAGAAGCAGGTTGTGAGGGGCTGCCTGGTTGGCAAGCATGCATGTATTATTATAAGTTGTAATTCACCATTTAAAGTTATCTCAACCATATGATCCACTATATAGAAACTAGGGGTGTATGTATTATTAACTTTATGTCGGTAGGTCGGTTTGGATTGGGTTTTTTATTTAGTAAAAAAAAATTGGATTGGGTTTTTTTTATCACTTTGGATCGGTTTTTATATTTAAAAAAGCTAACCTGAATTAATTTGGTTCAGTTTTGGGTTAGGGTTTAGGGTAACCTGACTTGACCTGAAACCCAAACCAAATTAACCCAGTTAATAATATATATATATATATTAGAAATATGTAAATTTTAAACTTTAGGGTTTGATAAAAACCCTTCTAAACTTTTACTATTTCTAAATAAGCCTCTTATGTGGATAAGTTAGATTTGTATTTTTAAGTATTTGCACATTGTTCAGGTTGGTTTAAGTTTAAATATATGCATGACTCAATCTGTAATTGTGCTTATCAACCCGAATTAACCCGACCCAAACCAACCAGAAATTGCAATTTGGGTTGGGTTTAGGGTTTACAAAATAAAATCGATTTGGTGTTTTGGTTTCAAAGTCGGGTTTCAAATCGGGTTTGGGTTGACCTTCAAAGAGGGTTGATGTGGATAAGTGCTCCCATTGAGCAACTTATCCAACTTGTGCTTATCCATAAGCACAAGCCGGGCCAAACGCAGCCTTGATCTTCTCATGCATGAATTTCCATATCATCATCTCAACAATGCTCATCCATTCATCATAAGCAATAGAGGAAGGTTACCCATAAGGAGAAGCTGTTGAGAGCAACTTTTTCCAAGCTCTTATGCGTTAAGCTATTTCACAACTTTAATAATATTTTTAAAATACCCATTTTACCCCTAAACTTTTATAAGCACTTAAATAAATGTTATTTCTAAACTTTAATAATATTTTTATAATACCTATTTTACTCCTAAACTTTCATAAGCACTTAAATAAATGTATTTAGCAAACGCTATTTTCTTCAAATAATAAGCCGTTTATTGTTGTTGTGGATAAGTGCTCTCATTGAACAACTTATCCAATGAGTGCTTATCCATAAGCACAACTCGGGCCAAACATAGCCTAAAACTATTACGAAAGTTATGAAATAGCTTAACGCATAAGAACTTAGGAGAAGCTACTCTCAGCAGCTTCTCCTTATGGGTAACCTTCTTCTAATGCTTATGGGTAAGCACTTACCATAAGCAACGTAGAATATTTGTTACAAATCTAGATCCTGCATTCTCATCTCTAGTCCCTTTTGAGGAATCTGCCCAAGGAAAGGCAATCCCAATGAAAAGAATTCCGCGTGTTTATTAGTAACTAGTATCAATTGCACTGTTCACTACGTACCCATAAGTGCCACCAAGCACACTCAATATTAAAAAGTTCTTATATAAGCTATAAGCTACAATAAGTACTTATAGAAGCTGGGACAAACGTAGTCTAAGAATAATAAGGATTGAACATATCATTAGTGTTTATGTGTTGTTCTAATACAAGATTAAAACCAAAAAAAAAGGATTAACATAGTTTGGACGTATAAAGCGAAGTCCAAGGGAAGCAACTGTGGGAAGGTGTGAGAAGGTATAGGGATGTACCGCTTGGCTTGACATGACACGATAGGCCTTAACGTGCCGCATCGGGCCTGGGTCATGACTCACGGTATGGCTCAACACAATAATAATCGTGCCTCGTGTCATCCCGGGCCAGGGGTTTGAAAATTAGGCACAACACAACCCAATAAATAATCGGGACGTGTCGTTAGGGGCGTACAAACGGGCCGCTTGGGCCGCGAGCGTTCGTGCCTGGCACGGCACGACCTGATAAATTTTCGGGCTGTGCGATGCCTTACTTAGCATCTGAGGCCCTAGGCCCAACACGGTAAAGGGCACGCGGGCCTAATGGCACAGGCAGTGCCGTGCCAAGCCCAACACGCACTAAATGTACTGGGCAACCCAACACGACCAAACTAATAATTGTTCTTCTATTTTTTTTAAAATACCTATATTTATCTTTAATCTTGTTAAATATAACTTATACTATCATAATATAAATACTAGTTCCAAATATATAATTATACAACTTTTAAGTATATATATATATATATAAAAGTAGATATAAGTATATAAAAAGTATATATACTTTTTACCTCTCATTCTTATATGAATTAACTTGTAAATATAAATATATATACTTACCAACTTATCTATATATATATATATATATATAAGTATATACACTAATAATATATATATATATATATATATATATTGATTTAGCTTATTAGAAATATATAATTTAATTATATAAACATATATACTTGCTAATATATAACTATACAATTTATAATAACTTATTAGTATATACTTACTAATATATAATTATACAACTTATATAATATAACTATATACATACTTATCATCTTGTAACTTAGTAATTATAAGTATTTATAAGTTAATTGCTAAATTATATAAATCTAGTAACTGATATGTATAAGTATATATACTTGTAACTTAGTAACTCATATAAGTACAAAAAGTATATATATAGTCACATACTTATTATATAAGTTAATTACTAAGTTATATAAATCTACTTACATTAAATTGGATAACAATAACTGAAAACAAAATTGACCCAAAAACTAGTTGTTTTCGGTCAAAAATTGAGGTTATTTGGGTCATTTTACAAAAAACAACTCAATTCCGGCCAAAACTAGCCGTTCTCAGAAAAAAATAGCCTTTTTTGACAAAAATCCGGCAAAAAACGGCTAGTTTTGGTCGGAAATGGTCAGACCAACCGAAATGGGCCGCATGTGCTGACCGAGCCTTGCCTGGGCCATGCCTAAGTGGGCCTGTGTCTCGTGCCGTGCTGGACCCGTGCCACCGCACTGGCCGTGCCGCGGGCCTGAGAACCGAGGCCCAACACGGCACGACCCTAAGCTCTTGCCGTGCCTAGGCATGCGAGGGCCGTGTCGAGCTTCGGGGGCAGACGGGCTTCGGTTCGTTTGTACATCCCTATGTGTCGTGCTTGGCATGAAGAATGATCTAAGTCACCAAAACGTTGAGCGGGTGCGGGAGCGAGAGCGCGAGAGTGCCAAACTTGAAAAAAACTTGTAGTCCAGAGCGCCTACAGAGCGTATATATATATACACACATAAATTATAATTCATGTATAAAAATATTTTAATTTCCCTTCTTATGCTCCACTACGTATACAACAAAAGAAAATAATACAAAAAATATTTCAATTTAACCTTATTTTCAATAAAAACACATCCGATTTTATATTTTCATAAAAAACCCCAACAAATTATAAGCAAATCCCTTCATTTTTACAGTTTTACTATAATACACATATCTATATTTATATTTTTATAAAGACCTTTTAAAAATTACAAGAAAACCCCTTTATTTTATAGTTTTAGTCCAATACGCATGTAAAGTCAAATCTGCATATGTAAAGTCAAATCCACATATTAGGGATGTTTCCGTGCTAAGAATATGGATTCGCGTTCTCAACGCCAAAACGTCATCTTATTATACGGAGAAACAGTGAAATTCAAAATAAGAAAATGAAGTAAATTTAAACATTTAATTATTTTTAATCATTTTATATATGTAACTCGTGTATGAGAGCATTTCTTCTGTTCAAAAATAAATGTAAAATTTCAAAAGTATACATGTGGCGAACATTGACGGTTGGAACAGCCGATGGTGCAGGCTACTTGAACAGAAGAAATGCTCTCCTCGTATATCACCCAAAAGAAAAAAGAAGAAAATAAAAGTGTGACCACCAATTGTATTTTGCTTCTGAATTTTTTCTTAGTAGTTCACTTTCCATGGAATGTTACAATGAGCTAGAGATTCTCTCTCTCACATATGACAATACAGTGAATGTTGAACTCCACATTTTACACCAGGATATGAATTGTTTCCCAAGCCAAGTTGATGTCAGACCCATGAAAGATATTGAGAGACGAACACAGAATCATCGATGCATCGCGTAAGAAGAAACAAAGTCTTTGTAGATCTCTAAACCATTTGTTTCATTATTTTTTATATATAAATACAAATTCTAGAAGAAGGAAAAGAGAATTATTCAATCAAGTTCGTTAGAAGTGTGTTTACCTTCCCTGAAAGCGAAAAAGCAAAAGAAAAACAAAAGTGGAAAGGGATCGACCAAAACCTTTTGAAAAAAACCAAATAGAAAACATAGCATGGATGATCTGATCATCTGTATAGACTATGGAGGGAATAAAAGAGGCAATATCTGTCTGTGTATCACAAGCAATGTACAGATCGTGCTAGTCGATTCCAAAATATCATCATCTCTGTGAGTGAATTGGATTGGACCCCTCCACTGAAACCTACGAAAGCTCCTCTCATGAACACGGGGCAGAGTCGGAGCCAACGCATTTGAACTGGTCAGGACCTCTTGGCTCGCCTGCACCTATCATATATAGCAATTATTCCCATTCTTTCTCAATCAAGGACCATCTCTCTTCTCTCCATCGGACCATCCCTTAGAGAGAGTTCATTTTGAACTGAAACACATACCCATCAAAATCATCCCAAGCTTGCTTTTTTTTTTTTCTTCTCCTTTTTACATTCTATCCTCCTTCATTCATACACCATCTATGTCAAAAGTTCAGCCTCCATTAATCGCACACAATCTTTATTCCCTTTAATTGATGAAAAAAAGATCCTAGTTTTTATTTTTTATTTTTTATTATTACGTGGAACCTCGACCACATTTTATGGGGCAAAACTCTGGATATATGAACCCACCCACGAGAGCCGTATATCAGATAGCCTGATGTTGATCAAGATCAAGCAAGAATAATAATAAAAATAGTAAAGACGAAGATCAAAATAATGCACGCAGCTATACGTGGTTTGGCAAAACCTGCGTCCATGGGAGAGAAGAAGTTTCCACTATGTCAAAAAGCGAATTAAAGTTACAACTTATATTCTTATCTAATGTAAAAAACAAATACCCAATATACCTTTATTGTATCGTTGGGCCGGACTCCGCACCCTACACCCCCTAACTCTATGGCCCTCATGTCCCTCCCCATGGATCTAGAGACTAGTGAATATGAGTCACCCACTATCTCTTCCTAAGCTAGAATGCTTGCATGTTGAGCTAACCAAAAAAAAAAAAATATATCTAAGTTACTATAATATATATGTAACTATTTGATAAAGTATATTGTAAAGCTTGCCTGTTGAGCTAACCTATGTGGCTTAAAAAAGAAAGCAAAAAACCCTAGTTACTATAATATATAGGCAACCATTTAATTTGTTGAAGAGTATACTGTGTACAGTTCTCCATCAATAGGCCTAGCTTTTAAATCTGATGATTCATTAATTAGCTACTGAATGGCCATTGCAATGGAACATGATGAACAATCATTCTCTCATAGAATGAAAATTAATGCAATATCAATTCTTATTTGTAAAATCTAGAATAAGGGTCTTATCCATTTCACTATACTATATATAAGGTCTACTAACATAATAATTTTTTTCAAATGTAAATGATAAAAACCAGTGCCTAACAAGGTTGCAATGATACTCCATGTCACTAGAAAGAAGCTTCTGCTTTACAACTTGAGATAGAAGGAGAGGGTAATATCACTAGAAAGAAGCTTCTGCTTCACAGGTTTAGATAAAAGTCAGTAGTAGAGATGAGTGAAGTCGAAGAGTATGGTTAAACCATATTAATTCACTAAATCCAAAGTCACTTATCTTCACCAACCTAGCTATGTTCTAATAGGGTAAGGTGTTGTTCTTAGATTGAGAGAGAGAGTTTGGAAGAGGGTCGATGTCAAAGAGTTAAGATCTTCATAGGACGCCCCCGGCCCACCCCAAGGATCTCCTTTTCTTTGTTACGCCAAGGCTTCGCTCATATATTAAAAAAAAAAAAAAAAAATCTACAGAGAGAGAGAGATGTATGATCTTTGGCTCACCGCCCCTGCTTTGAGACGGGTTGATGGTGGAGGCCTACTTGAGTCTCATGAGTTCAATGATGCGGTCCGCTGCATGATTGGTGACTACGGCCGACCAAACCGGCCTACGTGGATGATACGTCGCCGTCATGAGCCGCCTACACCCCCCCCACTCAAACTCGGCCTGGCTTACCCTTATTCAACAAATGCCTAATTCTTTCTAGTATATTCCCCCAACTCGGCCTGGCTTATCCTTCTTCAACAAATGCCTAATTCTTTCTAGTATATTCCCTCAAGCTCGGCCTGGCTTACCCTTATTCAACAAATGCCTAATTCTTTCTAGTATATTCCTTTTGTATCCTAGGTCTAATCACTTGCACGTGCGCATGAACAAAGCTGTGGTTCATGTGTTGATGGGAGCACATCCGAGAGCATTTCGTCCGGTCTAAAAGGCCTGGAATTTTTCCTACACCATGCCTTGAAATGCTTGTACCCTGCGTTAAAATGCTTGTACCTTAGTTATAATGCAAGGTACAAGCATTTCAACGCATGGTGTAGGAAAAATTCCAG
>JAUPMG010000004.1:16309971-16343756 GCA_031762675.1 Pachysandra terminalis
GATGTGACTTCGAGGATTTATTTAAAACTTTATCTATTTGAGAAGTCTATTAGGGGTAGCATGTCCCTAAATATGTCATTCGAGTAAAATAAAGGCCTTTGAAGGAAGAGTGAAATCTTCTTTCCTTCAAGTACTTAAAAAAGGCTGCGCTCCGTAGGAACACAAGTCCTAATAATTTGTTTTGTTTAACAGTTCAAATCATTGGTAATTTGTTCGTCTCGGAGGCAGTTAACTTAGAAGTCAACTATTACCTTTAAGTTTGAACACGTGGAATGGTTCAGTATAATAAATCATTCCCAGAGATAGCTTCTCCAAGAAGCTTTAACCTTTTCAGATAAAGAACGGTCAGATATTTCTGACACGTTTCAAAGGTCACCTTTCAAAATCAAATCAGCGCACAATCGTTATGACAGCTAGCACGCGAAAAGCGAGAAGGCGACAGATAATTGCTTTAGCAATGATTCAGTATAACTGAGAATACTTAAAGTCCCATATACTCGTTCTAAGATGATGTCATGTGTAAATAGGGGTTTATCTGCTCACCAATATAAAATTAGAATAAAGGAGATCAGTTTTTAAAAAAATATTGAACAGCAAACAAGTTATTTGAGGATTTTCACGAGAGTTGTTGGGAGTCCCTTTCCCTTTCTTCAACAATTTCTCTCCCCACCAAATTTCTCATCTGCATCTCTTATTCCTATTCTTCTTCCTCCCCAGACATGAACACTAGGGTTGTTGGGGTTACACCATCAAGCTCATGTGTTGCACGTATCAAAGCCTACTTTGACCTGCCCAACCCAAGAATCTTCAGACTCTTCATCGTCAGTAGCACCGCCACCTTCTTCTTAGGGTTTGCAATGTTGATCGAATGGTATGTTCATGGCCGACGCCATCCAGGCTACCATTGGATCCTCTATTACGCACCCATCATGATCATACTTCCTGCGATTACATGGATCGCCGGTCTTCTCTTTGCCTTGGTACTTATCAAATTGCGTTTATCTCCAAAGAAGAACTCTAAGCGATCATCGCCTCAACGGGAAGAAACACAGATTGATCAAGTAGAACAACAATCTCTTGAAATAGTCGGAACTTCTTCAACCTTTGAGATGGAGAAAGGGAAGGAGACATTGCGGGATCAGTTTAATACAAGTGATGAAGAAGAAGGCCATGAAAGCAGAGAGATTGCAAATGCAGAGAGAGGTTTGGTTTCTGAGACAATAAGCGATAATAACGAAGAGGAGTTGTTGGATTTGAAAAGATCGGATTCATTGCCATTGTCATTCAATTGCAGTGAGAGCAGCAACAATATTAAGCGCACTTTGAGTTGCCGATGATGTTTCAGATTAGTATATCTTTTATTTTTGTTTTCAAATTTCATGATCTTGTTACTTGTAAATTTTTGGAAGTTGATTTGGCTTACATTGTTCAACCACAGTCAGCTGCAAGTGCAAGTGTGTGAATCTATGATACATATCTTCTTCCTTCTTCCAATTTTTACAAACAGAGAAACCAAAACTAAGATGAATGATTCTCTTAGAGGGGAACCTTTCCTACAAATTTCACAACAACTTTCATATAAATACAACAACTTTCATATCTTGAATGGTATTTCTACATGACAAGATATATGTTCACAGATTTGAAGGTTAATGTTCACAGATTTGAAGGTTACGTTTAAGAAGAAAGAAAGGAAAATGTTGGACAAAGTATTTTTTTTCTTGTTTGATTGTAGAAGGAAAGAGATAGAGATTGAGATTTAGAAAGAAAAAAATTTGAAATTTTTTTAAATGTTGGAGAAAATGACCTTCATCTCCAAAAATCTATTGAGATTTTGAAAGTAAAAAAAAAATAAAAAGAAAAAGAAAAAAAAAGGTGAGGCGCCTTATTTAATACTCAAACCTAGTGTTTTAAAAATCTCAGATAAGGCCGGTAACTCGATATAAAAAAATATGAAGTCCCAACTCCCGAGACACTAGATTTGTTAATATTATGAGCATAAAGAGTTAGCAAATTAGTTTTTTTTTTATTAAAAAAATATGCTTTTATAGATAAGGGTTAAGTGTAAGAATTCGATATTACTTAAGGATAATTTGATCCATAACCTCGTTAATAGTCAACAAAAAACTTGGTCGAGTTTTTTGGTGACCAATTGTTTAATTGTCGTTAGTTTTTAGGGTGAGTTAACTAGCAGACCAACCTATCCAAGTAACTCGGTCAAGTTTTTCGAGTTATTCGCAAGTTTTAAAACACTTCTCCAACTTAACTTATAACATATCTTGTCTTTCTTTGACAGTTAATCAATTTTGTTGAAACGTTATAAGATTTCACCAAAAATTTATTGAGATTTGATTTTCTTTTCTTTATATATCTTATCTTTAACCAAACACATAGGCTGTGTTTGGAATCCTGGATTTCGGAAAAAAAGAAAAGAAAGTGCTAAAGAAAGCACTTTCTTTTGTTTGGTTGATCATTTTTGAAAATAAAATATAGGAATTTGGAAAGAAAATCTTCTACAAATTTTCTTTTAGAGACTAAAAAATTTCCTCTCTAAAATGGTAGAGATTTTGAGAGAACAGAAAAATAAAGAAGTTTGAGAAAAAGCCTCTAGATCACTACCACACTACCATTACCACCACCACCACCCCTACCACTGACACCACCACCCCCACCCGACCACCACCACCATCGTCACCAACACCACCACATCACTACCACTACCCCACCACCACACTACAACCACCACCACCAACTGTGACGGTGGGGTGGTGGTGGTAGTGGGTATAATGGTGGGGGTGGTCGACGTTTTGCGTCTTAAGGAACCTCGACATTAATGGTTATAGAAAAAATTGACTAATTTTTATTTTGGTTTTCTTTACATAACCAAACAAGAGAAAACATTTTCTTTTTAATTTTTTCTTAAATTTTCTCTATCAAACCAAACAGTTGAAAGTAACGTACTTTCTTTTCTTTCCTCTTTCTTTTTTGCTTTCTTTTCTTTTTTTCTGAAATCCAGGGTTCCAAACACAACCTTAGAAAAGAAATACTTAGGTTGCGTTTGGATACCAAGAAAATGCGGGAAAGTCAGTTGAGAAAGAAAATAATGCGAAATGAATTAGAAAAGGAAGTGAAAATAATTTTCCTGATGCTGTTTAGATGTAAGAAAATTACATGGCTATTAATGGAAATCATGTAATTGTGCAATTGATTAGCAAGAAAATCATAAAAATCTTGAACATAATTTCCAAATCGGCCTTTATACCATAAGCCATACTTATGTTGTGTCAAACCGTCTTCTGTTTGGTTTTGGTTAGTTTTTTAGATTATGGGTTCGATTTTGATTTTAAAATTATAATATCAAATAAAACTGACTTGATTTTGAGTTGAGACCTTGGTTTAAATCGACCAAGTTCGGTTTGGTTTAAATTATAAAGGACGTTAAGCCCATTCTTCAATTCTCATGATTTCTAATTTTTTAAGTTTAAAAAAAAAAAACACTCAATCAAATTTTATTAAAATTAAAAAAAGAAGTAATAAAATTTTATAAGTCCCACCTCTCTTGGATTTAATGTAGCACATGTAACTCTTTTTTTAATTTTTTTTGTCCTTTTAGTTATATTTTCCTTTACTTTTTTTTTAATTAATGTATATATATATAAATGTGGTTGTTTGGAAAGGGCAATGTTGAAATAAGACCAAAATAAGATTCTCCCGACACAAAATCCTATCAATTTGGCAAGAAAAAAAAAGTCTCTTTTTTTGGTTCATAAATTTTCTCACGAAAGCAATGGACCCCACTTTTTTTTTATTTTCTCGAAATCTAAACACTCAAATGAAAGAGAAAAGTACACTTTTTTTTCCCTCTCTCACACTTTCTCGGTATCCAAACTCTGCATTATCATTATTTTCTTTTTCTTTTTTCCATTTTTTCTTTTCTTTTCTTTAAACTCCAAGGACAATTAACAGAATTACTAAACAATTAACAAAAAGACTATAATCGAAATAATAACTAACAACTGAATAACTAGAGAATCACAATAGAACCAAATCAAAGATACAACTAACAAATCAAAATTAACCAACAAAAATAACTACTCACAAAAGAAATAGCTGCTCATAACAGAAATAACCAGTCTAATGGACTTTCGGATGAAACTATCGTAACAGTAATAACCCGTCTAAAGGACTTCGGATGAAGAAATAGCTGCTCATAACAGAAATAACCAGTCTAAGGACTTTCGGATGGTGACAGTCATGGATTGATCAGTTATAGTGATTCCCATCCGCCCACATAAAAATGGTTTAAAAAAAATAATAAAAGCACAAAATGGGATTTGTTTCTCCTGTGGAGCTCTCAAAGAAAACTGAAAAGGTTTCGACCTTTTTGTAAATCCCAAAACGTGAACTAGAAGAGATTATACGTTTATGTTTCTATATTTTATACTGTGTATTAATATTAAACACATTATTATATTATATTATATATAATTATAATTATAAATTATAATATTAATGCAATTATACCAATCCAAGCCTTTCACAAGTTAAGCTTTTTATGTCAAAATTTTTGCGAGTCAGCTTTTATGAGCTCGAGCTGAGCCTAAAAATCTTTAACAAGTCCTATGCAGAGCCTAAGCCTTGTTACAGATTTACGAGCCTGAGCCGAACTAGACAAAGCTCATCTACCTCACCCCATTTGAAGAGAGCTGACTTGAGCATCAATTACACCGTGTGTCCTCACTATATATTGGCATACCCCATACATCAACAAGCATACACACACCATACGTCTAGAGAAAGATGCACACTACGCACCATAAAAAAATACAAGGATATTACCACTCACCAGCTCACCATCTCTTTAAACAGTAACTTGAATGAGATATTTTTCAAATTTCAAGGTGTACAGAATCAGGGTGATCTATTTGACTAAGCACGCTTACGAGCTCTGTTGAGGCCTAATAACAAATTTGTTGGCATTAGGCTCGGCTCATCGACTCAGATTGCAACCTGAATAAGTTTTCTCAACTTAGGTTGCACTCACTTTTGGGACTCGATCCACCACATATGTTCAGGGATAGCCAGTACCAATAACCTGTGTTGTTTTTTGATGTACTGTTCAGGACACTTCGTAGACCCTCACCAGAAGCATGCATCTGACTAGCCAAATTGGGCAAAAAGCTTGTAATAGTAGCAGTAACACTAGCAGCATGCACATGACCATATAACATTTGAGTTACATTACATATGTTGGAGAAAGGCAATGTAAGAAAGAACACAAATTTTCCTGAAACACATTTTCGTACAAATATTGCAAGAAAAAAAAGTTACCTTTTGTTCATTCATTTTCTTATTTAGGGCTCCACAGTTTCTTCAATTTTCTTGATGCTAAAAATATCCAAACACAGCCTACCACAGTTCTTATTTAGGGCTCCACCGTATCCAAACACAGCCTAAAAATATTTGAAATCTTGCAAAATTGTAGGAAAGTCAAATTTTTCAATGAATTAAAAGCAAGAATAACAACTAAGCTATGAAACACATTTATCAAGCATTTTCGACATTTTCCATGCATTTCCCTATATATCCCCTTCTTTTTCCACACAAGTTTCACATTTAGAAAAACTGTTTCGCACCACTGTCCTACACACATTTCCCATAAAAAACAGTTTGTCAGGGAATTGAATTTCCCCAACAACTTTATTCCAGAATAATTCATTGATAAAATCTCAGTCACTACCACATGACATAAGATCTTAAAGAAACTTTTGAGTAAAAAGAAGAACAAAAAAACAGGGAAAATGTGCCAGGAGACAGGTAACACAATGCAACAAAGATACACACTGTGCTGTTTAATACTGGCAAGAAAGTCTTGTTCTATTCATCTATGCTTCAGAAACATGAATTTCCCCCATCATATTACGGGAGAGTTCACAAGTAAGAAGCAACATACGACAGAATACAGAGGAAACTAACAGAGCCTGATCATATCATTTTCCAAACAAAAACCACATTTGTGATCAAAACTCCATATAAAACTATTTGAAAAATCAAAAATCATAAACACAAAAGTATTGGATAAAAGCCTAGATCAACATAGACAAACTTCTACAGCATTAGTGTCAGATTAGAAATGGATCAGCACTGATGCATCAGACAGGGATAACTGTTAAATTCATCATGTTCTTCTCCTCATCCACACAAGCTGTACTGCTGTAGTAGTGAGAACCATCTCATCAAAAATTAATAAGAACCCTAAAAAGATTTCATCCATGACCATTTTGATCCCCATATGAACCCTAATATACCATTTAAAGATTATAGTCCAATTCTGCTCACCATTGTTTCAATTTTTTTTTTTGGTAAACTGTTTCAAGTTTGATGATTAGTTAAAAGAAAACAATTTAAAATAGAAATTTTAAAATTTAAAATAATTTATGTAGAAATCAACAGGGTGGAAAGGATTTGTGTAAATGAAAATTAATGCCTCAGACCGTCCTAGTTCATGATTTCAACTTACTGCAAGTATATTACACGAGCAGTTCAGTTTAAATTCAGACTATCATCATAGGCAACAAAGGGATTCCAAAACCTTTCATTCAATAAAACCTAAATCAATCAATTCTAGAGAGGGAAAAAGGGAATTTCGACTCATCCAGTAAGGAATTCCAAGATGAATATGTAAAAAGTTGTACCGTGGAGCAAACAGCAATGGAGTGTCAGATCTTAAAAAAATCAGCATTTCTGAATCAGACAGGGATAACTGTTTTTTCAAATTCTCATCATCCACATTGGTGTTTGAAATCTTATAAAGATGATAATCGCATACCACCAATAAAAAAAAATAAAAAATAAAAAAAATAAAAAAATCCAAGATGACGAAAGAAATGTTCAAATCAACAACAAACATTGAGATATTAGAGGCATCAGCTCTTCCTACTCAACTGAGAATCACTATACCCAATTTAATTATTTCAATATTCATGTTGAAAGGGATCATCACTTGACCTCCATACTATAAAATAAATAGTAGATCTATCTGCATCCTCTTAATGTCCATCAATAACAGAGAGAAATCTAGAGTTTTGAGGATGAAAATTCAAGTTATGAAAACAAAATGGAAAATCTAGGGTTTAAGAAGTGTAAGAAGAAAACCAGGCAAAGCAGAACCATTCAGTAGTGGCGTGGAAGAGAGAACTACCAAAGCCACATAACGTGACTGAGAGAACGAGCGTCGCTCTACTCAAAATCAGCTCTCCGAAATGGAATTAGGGTTTTCACCTCCTCCAAAAGAGCTCACATTTATAGGGTTTTCGAGGATTTTGCTTCTTTGTGAATGTGAGATATGTTCTTTAGGGTTTCGATCCAAGGGCTGGGATTTTTAGAAGGAGTGAGTAAGATTAACTGAACCCGGCCCGAATATAATCGGGTCTTAAATTTTAACTTGGTCCTACGGGCCACTTACCTTGCCCAAGTCTGCCCAATCATAAGGCCTGCCTGGTCGTGCCAGAAGGACGACCCGGTCCATTGCCACTTACCTTGCCCAAGTCTCTGCCCAATTTGGAAGGGAACCTTTCCTCCCAATTTCATTAGAACTTTTCCTCCCAATTTCATTAGAACTTTCATAACCTTCAAATCTGTGAACATTGGAGGAAAGAGTTGGGATGGAGATTTGGAAAAAAAGTATTTTGAAATTTTTTTTAAATATTGGAGAAAATGACATTTCTCTTCAAAAATATAGAGATATTGAAAGTAAAAAAAAGGAAGAAAGGTGTAGAGCATTATCCAATACTCGAACCTAGTGTTTAAAAACTCAAATAGGTCCTTTAACTCAGGACTGGAATCTACCTATCCAAGTAACTCGATAACTCAAACCTAGTGTTTAAAAACTCAAATAGGTCCTATAACTTGGGACTGGAATCTACCTATCCAAGTAACTCGATAACTCGGCCCTAGTTATCAGTTGGTTTGTATAAAATATACTAATATTTTAAAATATAATAAATAAAAAATGAAGTTCCAACTCCCAAGATTCTAGATTTTCTAATATTAAGAAGATAAAGAGTGAGCAAGTTAGTTTTTATTTTATTTTATTTTATTAATAAAACATCCTTTTATAGATAAGGGTTAAGTGTAAGAAATAGAGATTACTTAAAGGATAATTTGATCCATAATCTCGTTAATCAGTCGAGTCAACAAAAAACTTGGCCGAGTTTTCCGGTGACCAACTGGTTAACTGTCCCTATTTTTTAGGACGAGTTAACTAGCAGACCAACCTATCCAAGTAACTCGGTCGAGTTTTTCGAGTTACTCGCAAGTTTTAAAACACTTCTCCAACTTCAGTTACAACATATCTTGTCTTTCTTTGACGGCTAATCAACTTTGTCGAAATATATAAGATCTTACCAAAAAGTTGTTAGAATTTGATTTGATTTTCTTTATATATCTTATATTTAACCAAACACTTAGAAAAGAAACACTTATCATTTTTTTTTTCTTTTCTTTTCTTTTAATATCCAAGGTTCCAAACACAACAAAATTATTAACTAATTAACACAGAAAGACTATAGGCACACCGGTTCATCTATATATACATATATATAAATTGTATATGTATATATAAAAGCTCTATAGGGGCTCTGGATCACAAATTATTTTCAAGTTTGGCACTCTCGCTCTCGCTTTCGCTCTCGCACCCGCTCGGCGTTCTGGTGACTTAGTTTCAAATACAACAGAATTATTAACTGATTAACAGAAAACTATAACTGAATTAATAACTGGAGAATCATAACATAACCAAAATAAAGATACAACTAACAAATCAAAACTGATCAACAAAAATAACCACTCATAACATAAATAACCAAAAGAAATAACTGCTCATAATAGAAATAACCACTCAAATCATCCTGGATTGTATCAATCTAAAGACTTTCGAATGGTGATAGTTATGGATTGGCCAGTTATAGTGATTCCCATCCGCCCAAATAAAAATGGTTTTAAAAAAAAAAAAGAGCACAAAATGAGATTTGTTTCTCTTGTGCAGCTCTCAAAGAAAAATGAAAAGGTTACCAATCAGTCCAGATTGGTATATGTACATGTCATAGGTTGCCGCCGGCACGGCATGAAGACCAACACAACACGATTAGATTTCGTAAAGCGACATGCTTGAATTTAGCGTGGCTCAACACAGCAAAAAGGCATAGTTTAGATTTCATGCTTAAATTTGGGGTGGCCCAACACAGCACAAAGGCACGGTTAAGCAATACCGTGCCCGTAGTCCACATTGTATGAGCTGAGCTTGAGCTCTATAATTAGGCTCGCAAGCCGAGCCTAAGCGCAAAAAAAAACTCATTATCTTAACGAGCTTGAGGTGAGCTTGGATAGGTTCGGCTCGGTTTGTATATGAGATTATACATTTATATTCCTATATGTTATATTATGTATTAATATTAGACATAAATATTAATATATTATATTACATATAATATAATTATCAATTATAATATTAATGCATGTCTACTAATCTAAGCTCTTTTACGAGTCAAACTTTTTATATGTTGAACTTTTTATGAGTAGTTTTTACGAGCCTGAGTTGAGCTGGATTGGACAAAGCTCGGCTCGACTCAGAGCCTAAAAAATTTTAACAAGTCTGAGCTAAACTTGGGCTGAGGTGGACAAAATTCGGTTTGAGTCATTTACAGCTCTACCCACAAGTGATCTAATCAATACCTCACATCATTTGAAGAGAGATGACTTGAGCATCAATTGCGTGTATCCACATTATATATTGGCATACACCATACATATATAGACATACATACACTATACGCCTATAGACATACATAGATGCACACCACGCATCCACAAACATGCACGGATGTTACAACTAATACTCCAGTTATCTCACTCAATATCCGCTGGTAAGAGATCGTGGAAGACAACATAATAGTTCTTTCTTCCTTCCCGGTTACAGCATCAATTCGATACTTCTTCAATCTACTCCACTTCGCCACTACCCTCAGATCTACTTTCAATTTGTGAGTTTTCTCCATCGGTCACTGTTTTGAAATGGCAACTTGAAGAAGCTTTTTCTATCAACCACAATATCCTGAGATGGCCAAGCCCAATAACCTTTGTTGTTTTTTGGTGTACTGTTTAGGACACTTCGTCGACCATCACTAGCAACATGCACTTGACCAGCCAAATTAGGCAACAAGCTCGTAACAGTAGCATGCACGTGAGATTTTAACATTTGAGTTATATTACGTATGTTAGAGTAGGGCAATGTAGGAAGAACACAAATTTTCTAGCGATAGATTTTCGTACTAATCTTGCAAGAAAAAAAAGCTTACCTTTTGATCATTTATTTTCTTATTTTGGACTCCACAGTTTCTTCCGTTTTTCTTGAAATCCAAAAGCATCAAGACTACGTTTGGATACCAAGAAAATGCGAGAAATTCAATTGAGAAAGAAAAAAAAAAAGTAAAAAGAATTAGAAAAAAAGTAAAAATAACTTTTCTGATGCTATTTGAATGTTGTAAGAAAATTGGATGACTATTAATGAAAATAATGTAATTGTGTGTTTGGTTAGAAAGAAATTCATAAGAATCTTGAACATAATTTCCAAATCTACCCTTATATCATAAACCATATTTATGTTATGTCAAATCGTCTTTGGTTTAGTTTTAGTTAGATTTTATAGATTTTGGATTTAAATTATAAAATCAAATAAAACTGACTTAGATTTGGGTTGAGAACTTGATTTAAATCGACCCCAATTTGGTTTGATTTAGATTATAAAGGACATGAAGCCCATTCTTATTCTCTTGATTTCTAATTTTTTGAGTTTCAAAAAATTTACACCCAATCAAATTTTATTAAAACTTAAAAAAAAAAGTAACAAATTTTTATAGTTCCACCTCTCTTGTTTATAATGTAGAACATACAACTCTTTTTAAAAATTTTTTTTTATCCGTTCATTTATATTTTCTTTTACTTTTTTTTAATTAATAAGATTTTTTTAATTAATTAATTAATTAATTAATTAATTATATATTTATATATATCAATCCTTGTAAGTATGAATGTTTGGAAAGAGCAATGTTGGAAGACCAAAAAAAAGATCCTCGCTAAGCAAAATCCAAACAATTTTGCAAGAAAAAAAAAAGTACTTTATGATCAATATCTTTCTCAAGAAAGCAGCAAGTCTCACTACTTTTTCATTTTCTTGCTATCCAAACGCATATGAAAATGAGAAAAGTGTACTTTCTTTTTCTTTTCTCTTACTTTCTCAGCATCCAAACGCAGCCCAAGGAATGCAAAAAAAGTGAACTTTCTTTCAATCTCTTGCATTTTTTCGGTATCCAAACACAGCCTAAAAATATTTGAATTCTTGCACTGTTATAGGAATGTCAAATTTTTCAATGAATTATAACGCAAGAATAACAATTAAACTATGAAAAACATTTACAGGCATTTTCAACAGTGTCCATGCATACCCCTGATATTTTCCACACAAAAGTTTCACATTTAGAAACCGTTTAGCACCACTTTCCTAAACACATTTCCCAGGAAAACGAGTATGTCCGGGAAATGAGTTTCTCCACAAACTTCATTCCAGAATTATTCATGGATAAAATCTCAGCCAGCCAGCCAGCCACTACCACATAACATAAGATCTTAAAGAAACTTTTGAGTAAAAATGAGAAAAAAATACAGGGAGATTGTGCCAGGAGACAGCTAACACAATGCAACAAAGATACATACTGTGCTGTTTAATATTGGCAAGACAAGTCTTGTTCTATTAATCTATGCTTCAGAAACATGAATTTCCCCCATCATATTATGACAGAGTTCACAAGTAAGAAGTAAGATATGACAGAATACAGAGGAAACTAACAGAGCCTGATCATATCATTTTCCAAACAAGAACCTCATTTGTGATCAAAACTCCATATAAAACCATTTGAAATATCAAAAATCATAAACACAAAAGCATTGGATAAAAGCCTAGATCAACATAGATAAACTTCTACAGCTTTTGTGTCAAATTAGAAACGGGTCAGCACTGATGCATCAGACAGGGATAACTGTTAAATTCATCATGTTCTTCTCCTCATCCACACAAGCTGTAGCAGTGAGAACCATCGGATAAAAATTTAATAAGAACCCTAAAAAGCATCCATGACCATTTTGATCCCCATATGAACCCTAATATACCCTTTAAAGATTATAGTCCAATTCTGCTCCCCATTGTTCCAAGTTTTTTTTTTTGGTAAACTGTTTCAAGTTTGATGATTAGTTAAGAAAAAAAACAATATAAAATAAGAAAATTTAAAATAATTTATGTAGAATCAACAGGGTGTAAAGGATTTGTGTAAATGAAAATTAACGCCTCAGACCGTCCTAGTTCGTGATTTTGAACTTACTGCAGTATATTACACAAGCAGTTCAGTTTAAATTCAGACTATCATCATGGGCAACAAAGGGATTCCAAAACACCCCCCAAAACCTTTCATTAAATAAAACCTAAATCAATCAATTCTAGAGAGGGAAAAAGGGAATTTTGACTCATCCAGTAAGGAAATCTTAAGATGAATACGTAAAATGTAGTATTATGGAGCAAACAGAAATGGAGTGTCAGATCTTAAAAAAAATCACCATTTCTGTGTTGGATCACACTAAAATGTAGTATTATGGAGCAAACAGCAATGGAGTGTCAGATCTTAAAAAAATCAGCATTTCTGTGTTGGATCCCACCTATGTGTGGTGGTAATCTTGCTTGATGGGGATCAAGCATGGGAAACTTATTGTTGAGTCCCACCCATATGAAGTTAAAATCTTGCTCGATACGAATCAAGCATAGTGGGACACTCATTTTATATTTTATATTGTAAAATGAGTTTCCCCGCTATGTTATGCTTGATTCCTATCAAACGAGATTCCCACCACACATGGGCGGAACCTAACATTGAATCAGATGAATCTGAGACAGAGACGGATAACTGTTTTTTCAAATTCTCATCATGCACATTGGTATATGAAATCATATAAAGATGATAGTCGAATACCATCAATATAAAAAATAAAAAAGAATCCAAGATGAGGTAAGAAATGATCAAATCAACAACAAACATTGAGATAGAGGGCATCAGCTCTTCCTATTCTACTGAGAATCATTATACCCAACTTAATTAATTGAATATTCATGTTGAAAGAGATCATCACTTGACCTAGATCTATCGCCATCCTCTTATAGAGCATCTCCAATAGTTTCCCTATACTTTCCCCTATTTTAGAGATAAGTGAGGTTCAAAAGTCAAATATAGGGAAGTGCTCTCCAATGCATCTCTTATATTTGCACTCAAATCATTTAGAGACCGTCGGATAAAAAAGGGTTTTAAAAAAAATTAATATTGAAAAATCATAGCCATTGAATTATAAGAAAAGTTTAGGAATGCCTAAAAATTTTCTCAAATTTGAAAAAAAATTTAACTCCTCTCCAAATATAGGGAAGGTTAAGAGCATCTCCAATCCTTACCTTTTTTTTTTCACTAAACTTAAGTTTGGGAAATTTTTTCTCTAAAACCTTCTCCAGTCGTCCCTAAAACCCTCTTTATATTTGGGGAGAAGTTAAAATTTTTTCTAAATTTGAAAAAAAATTTAAGCATTCTTAAACTTCTCCTTATAATTCAATGGCTATGATTTTCAATATCAAATTTTTTTAAAATCCTTTTCCATCCGACGGTCTCTAAAGAATTTGAGTGCAAATACAGGGAGATGCATTCGAGAGCACTTCCCTATATTTAACTTTTGAACCACTTATCCCTAAAATAGAGGAAAGTATAGGAAACCATTGGAGATGCTCTTAGAGACGATTGGAGAAGGTTTTGAAGAAAAAACTCCCCAAACTTAAGTTTAGGGGAAAAAAAAAAAGGTAAGGATTAGAGATGCTCTTAATGTCCATTAAGAACAAAGAAAAATCTAGGGTTTTGAGGATGAGAATTCAAGTTATGAAACCTAAATGGAAAATCTAGGATTTAAGGAGAAGTGTAAGAAGAAAACCAGGTAAAGCAGAACCAGTTCTTCAGTAATGGCGTGGGAGAGAGATCTACCGAAGTCAAATAACGTGACTGAGAGAACGAGCCTCGCTCTACTCAAAATCTACGAGGATTTTTGCTGCTTTGTGAATGTGAGATATGTTCTTTAGGGTTTTGATCCAAAGGGCTGGGATTTTTAGGAGAGAGGGTAAGATTAACTGAACCCGGTCCGAAATAACCGGGTCTTAAATTTTAACTTGGTCCGACCGTACGGGCCACTTACCTTGCCCAAATCTGTCCAATCATAAGGCCGAAACTGGTCGGTACCGAAGGATGACCCGGCCCATTTCCACTCCTATGATTGATCCTTGTAAAAAAATCTCGGCCTACAAAACTGGGCTCTACATGAGCTGGGGTGGTCCAGTAATGTCCAAACCCAGCCCTGAACAGGAAGACATAAGCTGCCTAAGATTGCAGTTGGGCCTCTATTTAGCAAAAGAATCAGGCTTGTTACATTTTATTTTTAATTGAGTTTAGGTCGGTTAATACGTTAAGAAACTAGGCATTCAAGAAAGTGCGAGCCATGCTAGAAACATATTTTTCTTGTCGTGGTGTTCTTTGGTTTCCGAGAATAAGAAAGAAAAGGTGGGACTCGTGCCTTCTGTGAGAAATGAATGATGAAAAACTCAATTTTGTTTTTTCACACGTTTTGGGCGAAAATGGTAGTGAGAATTTTTTTTTTTTTTTTTTCTTCTTCATATATTACCCTTCCTAAACGTTCAAATTTACAAGGGTTAACATAGCATAAATATGGTTTATGGTCTAAGGGAATAGTTAAAAATTATGTTCAGGATTCTTATGATTTTTTTGCTAACCAAACGCATCATTACATGATTTTCATTAATAATCATGCAATTTTCTTGCAACGTCGAACTAGCATCAAGAAAGTTATTTCACTCTCTTATATTGATTTCATACATATTATTTTATCACATTACTTTTTGGAATTTTCTTGATATCTAATGGTGGATTTTAGAGATGGGTCGACCCGGTTGGTCCGATTTGTTTGGGCCAATCCGGGGTCCCCACTTAACGGGACATCCATACTTGATTAGAAGTGTGGATGTGGATCAGTGTTTTAAGTCTCGAGATCTTGGATCAAAGTGGTTATGGCCAATCCCAATTCGGATCAGCAATACCAGCTGGTATTGATCGATCCAAAAGTTGGATCGCCCTTAAAAAAATAAAAAATAAAAATTGGAGCTTTGTTCGGCGAAACCTCCGATGTCACTTAACCTCCGACAACTCTCAACCTCTAGCGAAGCTTCGTTCTCCGGCAACATCCTCTCATAAATCCAATAAGGTCTTCCCCTTTCTCCATTCTTCTCTTCCTTCATCTCATCTGCAAACTTTCTCCAACCTCACCCATGCACCAACAACAAATCACCACCGCCGTCTTCCTCACTTTCTCTCTGGCACCTCTCTCTCTTCCACGCCCCTGTTCTCTCTCTCCGATGCCCCCTCTCTCTCTTCCGTCTCTTTGCTCTCCCTCTTTCTCCTAATCGAATAGTTGTATCGTGACTTGGGATCAAATCGGTTCTGGCCAATCCCAGTACTGATCCTTAAAACCATGATATGGATAACTCTCTCCCAATTGGATTATGAGATAGAGTCCTAGGAGAGTCGTGTCTTCTATATGTAGAGATTCCTTACCCAAAGGTTACTATTCACATTTTTGGGAATCCACGCCTAGAAAACTCTCTTCTCTTCATCTCTTTTTCTCTACAGAGATCTGATTTTGCTATTAGGATTCCATATAAAGCCGTAGGTCAATTGAATGTGGATTTATTGTATGTGGTTTTAGTCAATATATATTCCGACATAAAACATTATCCAATTCGATAATGTAATATCAGATGTGCATGCTATATAACTTGAATCGAATGTACAAATTTTGTATCCGAAAAATCTCTTTAATACTTTCTTTAAGTTGTGTATAGGTGAAGGTTTTAAAAGATTTGAATCATCTTCATGCACACAAACTTGAATCTGCAAAGAAAGATCTTACCTGTGATAGTATTTTTTTTTTTAAAGTAATTGATGTTGACAATATGCCAGTTATATCAAGCTTGTGTGTGGTTTTTTACTGTTCTTTCTTTTTATGCGAAGGACCTTAGATGATTTGAATCTAATAATCGAATTTATTATTTA
The DNA here is from genome assembly GCA_031762675.1 of Pachysandra terminalis. NCBI lineage: Eukaryota > Viridiplantae > Streptophyta > Magnoliopsida > Buxales > Buxaceae > Pachysandra > Pachysandra terminalis. The sequence goes on from JAUPMG010000004.1 coordinate 16,326,225, forward strand.
GTCTAGATGATTTGAATCTAATAATCGAATTTATTATTTAGTCTACCCAATTCCATTGGTTGAACCAATATCTCGATCATATAACCAAGCTCGATAGGTCTTTAACTCAACTAAATATTAAAAACTAATGAAACCATCGGTTTAACCAATTTAACCAGTGACCCGACCAGTTAAGTTTAACAAACCCAACCGAATTATTTTTTTTGTTAATAACCCAACCGAATTATTGATTGATTAGTTCCATTTATGATAAATGATTAGATACTTGGACTATTGGTATATTTTCAAATTATTTGGCATATGTGAATAATTTTTATTTGATATTACATTTTAAATTTTTAATATATTATAATAGTAAATTATTTACTCAATTACATTTTAAATAATTTCTTGTTTTAAAACCATTGGGTTTATCCGAAGCTTCACCTAAGTAGAAATCTGCCACGTGGTACAAAAAAAATAGTTATTTTTCTTTTTTCCACGAGCTCAACTGTTATTTTGAAATCGACAACAGAAAGGTATATTGTAGGACCCACATTTGTGGCCCTAAATCCCTGCGTTAATTAGTGCAGGAAACCGGCCCACCTGATCCGGATAAGCTTCTCTTCTTTTCTTCTTTAGCTGGCCCACACACGAAAAGGACTCTCTGGACTAGGACGGTCAACGAGCCGAGCTAGGGCTCGGGTCGCATGAGCCGAGCTTGAGCTCAAATTTAGGCTCGCGAGCCGAGTCTGAGCCCAAAAAAAAACTCATTATTTTAACGAGCTTGAGCCGAGCTTAGGTAGACTCGGCTCGGTCTTATATATCATATATAAATTCGTATATCATAAGTATCATATATATATAATATTAATTATTAAATACAAAATTAATTAGTGGCGAGCTTAAATCAAAGTAATTAAAAATCTTAATTAATTTAATTGAATTAGTGCTGAATTTACCACAAAAAAAAATTATTGCTGAATTGTTTTTTTTTCCATGCTTTTAATGAGCCAAGCTTTCACTAGCCAAGCCGAGCTTTTCACGAGCCGAGCCTGAGCCTTGAAAAAATAGGGAGCCTAAGCCCGAAATTTTTTAGCGAGCTTGAGCCGAGCCCGAGCCTTGGCCAGATTTCACGAGCCCAAGCCGAGCTGGGCAAAGCTCGGCAAGGCTCGGCTCGTTTACACCCCTAATTGGGACAGCACTACGTGTTCAATCTTGATTTTAGATTTTATATCTGCGTTTTGAGTTTTGACAGTAGAAAACTTGTATATAAAAGCAGTAAAAATTTGTAAATACCTTATTTTGTGTGATTATAGAATTATATGAAAATAATTATAATTTAAAAAAATTAGAAAATTTTGTCAAAACTCATTTTAGTACATGTTAATGTTAACTAGGGTGTAAGTTTGGCCCAGCCCGTTCGATCCAACCCGAATAAGAGTCCAAACTTTTAGGGTAATTTGGGTTTGGGTTCAGCCTCGGCTCAATTTTGAGCCAGAAGTTGTGTTCGGCTAGGTTCGAGCTGAAACATTATAAAATCCTAAGAGTCCAATCCGGACCGAAGTCATTTTAAATATAGAAATACTTACATTATCTATAGAATATGAACCGTTAGATGAATTCTAATCCAAAAGACCAACTACTGTCGGCAACAATGTTCATCTTCTCACAGAGAAAGGGTCTTTGCAGAAATTTATAATTTTTTTCCTATTCAACGAAGAAGGAAATTAATCACCCAACAAATTAAGTTCGAGTTGGGTTCTGGCTCCATATGTTTGGGTTGGGTTGGTTAGGACTAGCTAATTTAGTTAGGGCCATGCCTGAACTGGTTGGAACCCGACCCATCATCCTGTCCTACTTACAACCCTAATGTTAACCAACATATATATTAGGTTAGTTCTCACGTTGTTACCTGCTAACCAAACACGACCAAGAAACCGTCAAAATTAGTTCCCGTAATAATTTCAGTAAATTGACAGCCAAGCGAAGCCTCAGTCATGAAAGATAATTGTTTACAATATTGTACGATATTGTAATCTAGGAGTATCTAATTTGAATAAAGACTACATGTTTTCATTGGAAAACAAGAAACACACAATTTTTAGGACTGAAAATCGTCGACATATTTCACAGCGATTTTTTCAACAGTATTAACCATGCAACATCACGTTACAAAGCCAATGCCGATTAAGATGGAATTTGATTAAGGTAAAACCAATTTAAAGTTGATATGTTTCTTAGGGCTTTACGAAATAGTCAGTCACCCTTTTTATTGTAGCTTACATGACGCTACCCATAGCACCAAATATTATTGCATACGATTTAGTTTCAATTTTTAGCAGATAAGCTATTCTCACTTCAGTGTGTACTGACTTAAAATTATATTTCCTTATTTTTTGAGAAACACATGATTTTCAAATCTTACATTTTATCAATTAATCACAACTCAAGAAATAGAAAATACCTAAAAATAACTACCGATGTGTGGCTTAGCTAGTAGCAAGCTGAGTTCTAGTGGGCATCTCCGAAAATAAGTCTGGAGTTCGAATCCCACTAGAAGCACTCGTGGCCAGGGGTTTACCGTAATTGTTTCCGCCCAAACAATTGGGTGTGGGGACACCGCATGGTTAAGACGAAAAAAAAAAAAAAAAGACCCAAAAATATATCCAATAATTGATTAGATATAGATATAGTGTAACCTAATGCCTCATTATATATCATTTTTTGTGGACTGGACCCACTCTTATTGGATTATTAATCGATTATATGAAGTCATAATCCTACCCTACTAAGTACTAATCAAAGAATGAGCATGTCTATGATACGTGTCAAGTAGCCATTGACACCTGTTTTAACTCACATGAATTAATGTTTTAAAATCTAAAAAAGAATAAATAAAGATCCTGGAAATCTCTTTGTAACAAAAGTGGATATGATTTGGTTGGTTTCTTTGTTTAAAACCAACATTAATTAAAGGAAACAATGTTTGATTATTTAGTATTTGCCAAACCCAATCATCTTTTTTTCCTCTAGTATGTTTGGCCTAACTTCCAAACTTAATAAAATCTGAAGAAAAAAAAAAAAGGAGAAAACATGATGAATAAAAGATTTTCATATGAAGTTTACTAATCTATCACATACAATTAATAAAATCCATCTTTAGTCAAAAACAAAATATGGAAAAACAAATAAAAAATTTAAAAAAAAAAATATAAGGTAAGCAAAAAATGTATAAAAGTATTTAAACCAATGAAAAAGAGAGAGGAATTATCCATAGCTACAATAAGTTTCTTATTGAAAAAAAAAATGTTGCTTGATAAATACAAGAAGCTGAGTGATTTTTCAAGAAAAAATGATGGTAATTATTTTAAAAATTTGAAGGTACAAATGTCATTTTCCAAAGCCTTATTAGTATTTGGGGTTAAAAATTATCATATTTAAAGTTTTACTCGCGTGTACAAAACAACTCTATAGGTTGAAATTGTCATAAGTTTTACTAATGTTTACACATCCACTTAAGTGATAAGAACACGTTATTCCAAGCAAGAGCAACTCTTGGCATCATCCGATTTGATCTTTTTGTGTAAAATCCTTCGAATGGTTGTAATTTGGTCAAATTTTAAAATTGGGGATGAGAGAGGTATTTTTTGGTACTAATTATCTGAATGAGAAAAATCATGCTTATATATATATATATTGTGCTTAATTTGAAGCAGTGGAAATATTTGGATTTCTAGAATTTTATAATTTTAGATTTTGGATTGCTTTGGTTATTAAATTGAGATAGATCCAACCAAAGCCAAAGCAATTATCGACATGCCACCTACAAGGATGAAGAGAAAAATTAAGGGCTTTCTCAATCGGAAGAATCCAATATATCAGAAAATTCATCGCTCAGCTTACAATGCATGAAAGATCGCTTTGGTCTTAAGCATAATTGACTTAGTAAACTCAAAGTTGCTTCCGAAAGTGTGCCAACACTTTTCAATTTTTTAAAATTAATTATTTATACCCATTGAAATACTTAATATTTTTGGGCTTTTGTCGTTGGATTTTATTTTATTTCCATTGAAATGTTTAATACTTTTGGGTTATGTTTGTCTTTGGTTTTATTTTATTTTATTTTAGAGAGGTGTCGCGGATGCATTGAAACTCTTGAAAAATCCCTCCTCGATACATTTTAGTTATACAACAACAACAAGGCTTAGTAAAGCCATTTAATTATATTTTAAATTCTTTCTTTTAAAAATATTTTTTTAAAACATACATTTTTCCTAAATGGAAAAACAATAATCTTTGAGAAATTTGGTTAAATCCCTATATAAGGAAAATAAATGTAATATCCACCCAATTATTTTCTGTCACGTACCAATCTAAAACCCTAAAAAGACAAATTAATCCAAAATTGGCTTCCATTTTAATCAGAGTATTTTCTACCACTAGTCTACGTGGCATAATTTTCTTTCCCTAAATAACATTATAACATACCATATATTTTTTCGCTAATCATAACATACCATATAAAACATTAAGAGCTTCCTAGTTATATTCTGCCACACGTATCAATCTAAAACCTTAGAAGACATATTATATATTTTTTAGTAATTATAACATATCATATAAAATATTACGAAAATATCCAATTATTTTCTGTCACGTATCAATTTAAAACCCTAAACTTACTTCCACCTTAATGGGAGTATTTTTTTTCTGTCACTAGTCTATTGGGTATGAATGGCATTATAACATAACATATATCCTTTTTGGTAATCATAACATACGATATAAAACAATAAGAAATTTATATTTGAGAGCGATATTTTTTTGTTTTGGTAATGAATAGAGCGATTTTTAAGGTTGAGAGAATCTTCATCAAAGGCTATATATAGGTAAAAAAAATATTAGCAAGCTAAATAATCTGCGGAAATGTAGGAAATTGATTGACGAATCGCGGTCGAAATGAAATAGAAATTCACTTGAAATGCAACCCTTCTTCTTCGTCAAATGAAATTATGGATAAATTCACTCGGAACATAGAAAATTAGACATCGGCGGTGATGTGCGAGAATAGAGAGAGAGAGAGAGAGAGAGAGGGAGAAAAAGAAAGAAAAACACGTAGAGCTGAAGCTTCCTTCGCGTGTAGCTTTCTCATTTTCTCCGTCAGAAAAGAAAATGAAAAACATTGCCGAGAGTAAACGCCGTTCAATACGGCGGAGATTATCGCAAGAAATCGCGCCAATCGAACAACATTTGGGTTCTTCAGCTTGAAATTTTTTGATTCCTTCACGACTGAGGTACGGTCTTCGTCTTCTGTCTGAATCAGTTCATGTTGATGCGTTTTTATTTTTATTTTTTCATTTCAGTACTGTAGAAGTTAGGGTCATGATCTGTTATAACGAAACCAATATGAATATGAAAATAGTTATTAGTGTTTCTTCACTTGAAGATTCTAGGGTATTTTTTTTGTTTTTAGGGCAAAGAACCGAAACGAACTGAAATCTCGGTTTCGGTTGTGTTGGTTTATGATGTGTTAGAAAGATGGCAATAACACAAGCTAATAATGGAGGAAACAGAAGAATCTTCTTTTCATTACTGTGTAGAAGTTAGGATTCATGATCCGTTAACCAAACCAATACGAAAATAGTAAGTAGTATTTCTTCACTTGAAGATTCTAGGGTTTTGTTTTGTTGTTGGGGCAAAGAACCGAAATGAACTGAAATTGAGATTTGAGATTTCGGTTGTGTTGGTTTATGATCTGTGTTACAAAGATAGCAATAACACAAGATAGTAATGGAGGAGACAGAAGAATCTCGGATTGATATGATGCATCGACTTCAATCTTCGTTCGGAACTTCTTCATCTTCAGTTCCCAAACAACGAATGGATCTTCCTCAACTAAATACTTCACAAATTCGTGCCCCTTTGCGTCAGTTTTCGCAGAATTTCAGTCCGGAGAGTAATAAGAGGTCGGGTATACCTCCGTCACACCCAAATGTTCCTCCGGTCTCACCTTTTACTCAGATCCCGGTGTCCCGATCAAATGCATCTCAACCGGGTTCACACAATTTCAGTCCAGGACCTTCCCATTCTAGATCTCTATCTCAGCCTGCGTTTTTCTCTCTTGATTCCTTGCCACCGTTGAGCCCTTCGCCTTACCGTGAGTCGACGTCGACCTTGGCGTCTGATCCGATGTCCACTGATGTGTCCATGGAGGAACAAGATGGAAATTCACGTATCCAGCTACCTGCTTCTTCTCCATTTACAAGAGGCAATTCCGGCTGGGTGGGTGAAACCCTTCTTCCACCTCGCAAAGCGCACCGGCGGTCAAGTAGTGATATCCCATTTGGATTCTCTGCTGGTATTCAGTCTCCACCTTCATTCGTCTCACTGATGGGTCAAGGCACGTTAGACCGGTCAGCATCTACAAGAGAGAATAGAGAAAGTTCAAATGTGGGGAAGCCGATTCAATTGGTAAAAAGGGAATTGGAAAGCGATAGGGATGGTCAAAATAATGCTGAAGGGATGGGTGAGAGGAAATCTGAAGGGGAAGTAATTGATGATTTGTTCTCAGCGTATATGAATTTGGAAAACATTGAAACATTGAACTCTTCCGGAGCAGACGACAAGCATTGCAATGAGAATGGTGAGGATTTGGATAGCAGAGCAAGCGGCACTAAGACAAATGGAGGAGATAGCAGTGATAACGAAGCAGAAAGCAGTATGAACGAAAGCGGCAACAGCTCACAGAGGCCAACCTTAAGTACCAAAAGGAGTGCAGCTGGAGATATTGCTCCAACTACCAGACATTCTAGAAGTGTTTCCATGGATAGTTTCATGGAAAAGATGCATTTTGGTGATGAGTCTCCAAAGCTTCCACCTTCTCTAGATGTTCATGTGAGTCGACGCTCTCAAAGCAATTCGATGGATGGAAACTCAGCGGCATTTAGCTTGGATTTTGGGAATGGTGAGTTCAGTGGGGCCGAGCTGAAAAAGATTATGGGAAATGAAAAACTTGCTGAGATTGCATCGGCAGACCCCAAACGTGCCAAAAGGTGTTGTATTCTTCAATTTGCTTCTGGTTTGAATTTTTCGGTTGTCTGAGCCATCTGATGATTGTTCTGTTAATCTCAGGATTTTGGCTAATCGTCAATCAGCTGCTCGTTCTAAGGAGCGGAAGATGCGGTATATCTCGGAATTGGAACACAAGGTGCAGACTCTACAGACAGAAGCTACCACATTATCTGCCCAGCTTACATTGTTACAGGTGGGGCATCTCAGTTCTTGCATTCTTCTTCTTATTTGACTGTTATATATCTTAGTTTTGTGGTCTTATAACTCATGTTCAGAGAGATTCTACTGGACTCACAAGTCAGAACAATGAGCTGAAGTTCCGTCTTCAAGCTATGGAGCAACAAGCACAACTCAGAGATGGTATGAATCTCTTGACTTCCATGATTTATTTATAACCTCTAATATAACAATGTACCTATTGTATCTGGATTTGTATGATCCCAGTAGGATTTAATAGTGCTAAGATGATGTTGTATGTAGCATCAATGCGTCAATGTTGCCGTGTGAGTTATTTTTGCACATAAATGCTTCATCTTAAGTTGGCTTTAAGATGAAACTGTTCAAAATAAGCTTTTCTCCTGAATCATCATATCAGCACGCCCAACTCTGCTCAAGTCCTCAATGAAGCTTAGCATCCTCCCTTGCTTTCCTTTCCTCGGTCATTGGTGCTGAATGCAGTCTGTTTAATTCCAGGAAATGACCTATGTTACCTGCATATGTTGGAAGCCACAGTGCATCTAAAGCTCACTTTGAAATTTTGATCAAATTTTTAATTTGTAGGGTTCCTGATATGACCTGTATCCCTCTATTGTCAGTGCATCTGCCAATATTCTACAGATCTTCAGTTGCAGAAGTAAGAAATTTGCCAAATTCACAATCAATAAGCCAATAAAGAGTGATTTTCTCTTTTATGCATATGCAGTAGAGTCAAATGAGACAGCTAGCATAACTTTTCCATTCAATCTTTTTTTTCTTGAGACACTAGACTTGGATGTTTAAGCTTTTTGGTCGTTTTTTAAGGAGAGCATGACTTCATCAAGTAAATCTATTCTCTCTTGTTCCATAGCTTTTCTCTTTCATAGCACAATTTTGTTTCATCAATCCACCCTCAATTAGCCAATTCGTACATTGGATGGGAGGGTGATACCCTTTTAAACAAATTCGGTAACTAAGGGTTAGAGGAAGGCTGAAAAGTACTTGGTGGAAACTGTTTGAAATGATTTGAAGGCACATAACACGGTTGAAGATATGGTTTTTGATAGATTGGTGTTGGTGTTGGATGTGGTGATTGAAAACCTTTACTATAGTGGCACGTTTGCCACGCTAATATAAGGCTAAAGCGATCATAGTCCCATACTGGGAAATAGGAAATACCATATCTATGAGATTGGTTTGGTTGGCATCAGGGTGCTAAGCTAATGACTGGAAAATATAGGGAAAATAAGATTAAAAATGGGGGTTGCAAGGAGTACTAAGGAATTCGTGAAAGAGCTGAAAACTTATGATTAAATATAGACATGTCTTTTCATAGTTTGGAATGTTCGGGATAAGATCCTTTCTGTTGACAATAGTTGAGGAAGGTAAGGTGTGCTGATGATTATGACAAAGACAATTTTTTAGCTGAAGTATTATCTCTTCATAATTAGGTTACTTATTTCATGTATATTCACATGCTATATATGAGAACAAGGACTGTAAATCAGCTGAGCATAGCCAAGCTTTGTCTAGCTCAGCTCAGGCTCATTAGTATTGGTTAGGATCAGGCTCATCAGAAATTTATGAGCTCAGCCTTGGCCCAAGCTCGTAAGAAACTGATGGGCTCAGGGTTGGCTTGGTTATTTTGTAATTGAGTCTTTCAGACCCAAAGCCCATAGAACCACGAGATTAGAAGCCCGTAAGTGCAATTCCAAAGAAAAAAAGGACAAGATTTCAAATGTACTGGGCTTTAAGTGGGTTTGACACAATAATCCACATCGTATTTGATTATGTATTATACATGGGCTTTAAGTGGGCTTTATGATCATTATCTATATACTGCAAATGAGCCAAGCTTCAATTAAGCTGACTAGATGAGCTTTTCTTTACGCTTGAGCTGGGCTCATAAACCCAGCATTTGAGCTCAGCTCATGTCAAGCCAAGCTTAGTGAGCTAGCACAGTTTGTTGACATCTCTAATGGGAAACAACGAGTTTTGTGCTAATAAGCAGAATACCGTTCTTCACCAAATGTTTGCTCACTGAAAGCAGGTTTGTCTTACCTTCAGATGAAAAAAAAAAAAGTATGGTATGGTCGCTTGGTTCATTTTCTTGCTAGCTTTGATGTCTGTATGACAAATCTGTTGGATAGCAATGCTGATTTCTGTGCTTTCTTCTATTTTACTTACCTGATACATTATTGTGCGATGAAAAATGCAGTTGGTTAGCAGGTCATACATGCTATAATTCGAATTGGTGCATATTTTGATTTTCTTATTTATTTATTAGATTACCACTGTTTATTCAACAAATTGATTGATTGATTGATGATACGAGTTGATTTTCTGTTACGGTGATTGTTCTTTTATACTTGAAGCCATATTGTGCATAAGTAATTTGACTCTGAACTTCCATATATAATTATTCTTTTATACTTGAAGCCAGATTGTGCATAAATTATTTTACTCTGAACCTCCACACATACGAATGATGTTCACTTGCCATTTATGCTGGAAAAAAAGAGCGATTTGATTTTGGTGAAATGTGGCAGCTCTAAATGAGGCATTGAGTGGTGAAGTCCAGCGGTTGAAACTTGCAACTGGAGAGTTGAGCAGTGAGGGACGCTCACCTAGCTCCATGATTCAGCAGCTATCTATAAATCCTCAGATGTTTCAGCGGCAGCATCAGCAGTCTACTCCCCGCAACATTTATCAATCGCAGCAGCAACAACAGACACAGTCACACGGCACAGCTGCGAAGCCGGAGTCGATGCAATAGGTTGCAGAGAAAGGAATTTCTTGGAGTTACTTTGGTTACTGCTGCTAAAAATATTGGTATTCAGGCTTGATATCCTTTGGTCCATTTGAATTTTTTTGTTACTATCCATTGAAGCACTTGGTGCAGTTCCCTTTTTAAGCAATGTAGTAGGAAGTCAAAAATGAACTGCTTAAATTAATGTTGAATTTCGTCCCAATTGTTAGCAATTTAGTTTGTAAGCTTAAATGTAAGCATTATTTGTCTATAGCGTTATTGATTTTATTGTGATTTGTGACTCAAAAGGTGGAGAGTTGCACTAATAATTCTTTCACATTTTCTTATATATGTTTTTTAAAGTAACAATCATCATATGGTCTTTTCTCTCCCTTTTTAAATTAAGTTTAGGTTTCACTCCCTACTTTTATTCTTTGAATATCTAATCCTTGAAACCATGCGTAGATTTGACTTTTTCTAATCCGTGGATTTGAAGTTTCAATCTGAAGTAAAAGTATAAAAATAGATGAGAATTCTTGTAATTTTTGAGAGTTTTTATTAAAATATAAAAATAAATGGATTTTATTTAAATTGGATTGATAGAAGGTTAAATTGAGATATTTTTTGTATTATGTCATGTAATTGAACATAAGAATAGAATGTGTATTGTGGTTGAACATAAGAATGGACATTGAAATGTTTCTGTATATAATTACAACATCCACTGGATGTTTTGGTGAGTTAGATCTGATTGAATTATATAATGGATAACTAGTAAAATATAATGTATAATAACTAATCTAAATATTTGTTTACTACTATCTGTGATAGAAATTGATCGTTTGACCATAATATCCCTTTATCAATTGTCACATTTAAGTTCATTAAAAAGATATAAAATTAAATCACTAATTTATCCTATAATTATAAGAGAGTTGGAATTTCTCGATTTTCATTGTTACCCAATTTTTTTCTTCTTTGTTTTTTGTTATTAAGATCATTAAACAAGGTGTTTTTGTCCTTAAAAATGATGTAATAAGCAAAAAGCAAATATTACATCGACTGTTATCAACTGAAGGAGTTCGTAATCAATGGATTGTAACATACTTTCAGAGTATAGAGAAGAAGGTGTGTGATGACCAAGGATTGAGGAGGGGTACTTGTTGCCATTATAACAAGCCCAAGGGGGTATGAATATAATTTAACCTTTGCTTTTATTATATAATACATGCATTCATTGCCTTGTAATATTTTGACAACTGTATCCCTCTTTATCATATTCATTGTATCTATACCCTACCCTTGACTTAAAAAACTGCATGATCTAAATCACTGTTTATTTTGTTTAATGAGATAATCTACTTTATATTTCATTTAGAGATGTTAACAATTTATACCAAAACGCTTCACTCAAATACTCTTTCCAATCCTTTGTATAAACAGTGTCGAAAGCTTAAACCAAAAAGAAAAAATAGCTACTCAGCAAAAGCTAATTGTAGGACTATTTTGATGTGTTTATATTGTATAAATAAGCCTATACAATAGTTTTATTATAAATGTAAATAAAAGTTAAAAAAACATTATGTTATAATTATAATATCTAATACATAGTTTAATATGCATCAACCTCTGAAATTTTACTACTTTTAAAAAATTAAAATTATAATATTTAATATTGTTATTTTTAAGAATAAATTTTAAAATATTAAAATACTTTTAAATTAGTGATTCATGGATTAATTGGTGTTATTTTGGGTATTTCACATTGATTTTTTTGTTTTTTTTAATGTTTGGATATTGGGTAGGAACTATTTTTGTATGCTTATATTTTATAAATAAACTTATATAATAGCTTTATTATATCTGTAAATAAAAGCGACTCATTTTAGAGATAATTATTTTATTTTATTAATAAATTATATAAAATAACTAATTAATTAAAATTAAACTCTATGTTTTAGAGCTCAAGTATATTCTAACTATTTTTAGCACATAAAAAGAGAGATCTAATAGAATTTCAAAAATGGTAATTTAATCATAAAAATGGATCAAAAAAATCAATACTATTTATTAGCAACAAAAAAGAAAAAAGTATGAAAACATCATAATAAATTAAATAAAAAAAATAATTACTCATAGAATTCAAAGATATTCATGAAAAATAATATCATTCATAAACTTAAAAAGATTATTATAAAAAATTTATAATTACAGAAACCTTAAAGGATAATAAATCTATTTTAATTTAATATTATTATTTAATTAAAATTTAAACTTAATTTTATTAGTTAATTAAACTTACATTTATATATGCATTTGTCTAAACTAAAATTAGTTATACTATTGGTACACTTTTAAAAGTATACTTAATTAATTTTAATAGTTACAGTACACGTACGTGGTACTGCATCTTTGTTATATGCAAGCCACCAGATCATCATCACCCCCATAAAAACCAGGTCTATGTTGAATTGATCTAAAACCCACAAGGAACAGGGTTGGTAGTGAAACATCTTTCTCAGCTCAATTTAACTCTCAAAATCTAATTTACAAAACTAGACCAGAATTGCCATTGGATAAAATGAAAGCTATTCTAACAGCAGATTGATCTGAAATCATTCAAGGCAGGGCATGCATGCATTTAATGAAAAAACAGTAAGAAATAAATCTCTACTATTTCTCAACTGCACTGTACCTCAAATTCTCTTCAGCCATAAGTAAACAGATTAAAAAAAAGGCTGGTCGGCTTACAAAAGAGAAAAATAGTAATAACAATAAAGGCAAGTCTAGTGACTGCAATTGCAAATATCACTAGCCAAATAAAACTCTTCATTTAGAGACACGGGGAATGCATAAGCACATCAGGAACTGAAGGTCCCAGGTTCGAGTCCTCGGGCTTACCTGATATATGGTCCTTGTGGATGGGGGTCATTTATCCGGGATTTACCCTATCCCCCCACTAGGTGGAGTCGGGGGTTCCACATCAACAAAAAAAAAATCATCATAAACCATGCAAAAGAGAAACAATTCTACATCTACATAAATAGCATCAACAAGTCATCATCAACACATAAAAATAGATTTTGAAAACAATCAACCATTAGCAGCTTTGTTTGGTTTCAAGTTAGTATAAGTGCATTACCAAGTAAACGATAACCAGTTCTTGTTTGCATCCTAGTGAGCTAAATACCCTAATCCTAAACCCTACACACTCCTAAACCATAAGAACAACCAGTATCCACTTCAAAAATCCATCCCCAATCCCTAACAGTCTACAGGAAAAAATATCAGCACAATCAGATCATGGCAAATCAATTCTTTAGTACACAAATCATTCAGGAGCCTTTCATCTCAAAATCAAATTATTGAGTACAAACACGCTATATATGGATCAGAGTTTCTAACATTTTACTTGTGAACAATTATGAACCCAGAAAGTAATCCCAATTTAGAGATTTTTGTTTTCCTTATGGTCAAACTAGATAATACCTGATTCATGTAAATCCATCAAGTTGGCCTCACAACATTCAACAATTACATTCCGGTGACGAGCGTGAATCACAGTAAAGAATTCAGTTCAAAGGCACAATTTACAGACATGATTTACATGTTCCATAACGGCAGGCTGGTACAATGACCATAAAATAGATCAATCATGTTGTGCTACAGTGATCAATCCCAATCAACAAATCCTCTTGGAGTTTGTCCTTGCAAATAGGCACACCATCCAAAACACCAAGAATTTTACAACACTGTCAAACATGTGCCTTTCTGCTGGAAATTTAATCACTGGGCTTTAACCACTTACAATCATCATGAAGACAAGCACTTAGCTATCAGTCCTAAAGCTATTAATGGAATATTAAACTGGTTCAGAACTCTTTATCAACTACCATTGTCAAAGTCTAGCCCAAAAATTAACTGTCCTGGAATAAACAATACTCCCTATCCTCGCAAAAGAAAGGAAGGTTCAGCAATAAGACAATTCACTTCTCAGTTACCAAAATTTTTAGGTGAGCCCACTCCAACACCTGGATACAATGTACACACACACACAGACATGTATATGAGAACCCAATTACCATGCCTGTGTACTTCATATTCTTTTTTATCAGCATAAATCATGGCCATGCTTGTGTAACAAGAAAATCTGCTTCGATGAAGATTTTCTACCATGGATGTGAACCTTTTGCTTTCCTTGAAGTATCATTAAAAAATTCACCATAGTTCAGCAAGCAAAATTGCACTAAATATGCAATCCTAGACACTAAGAACGAGACACGAAATCATAATCAAGATCAAGCTTGACCAAGGAGAATTCCGTAGCTCGAACTCTACCTTACTGTCTTAAGACTGCAAGTGATGTGAGCACATCCAGGCAAAAAATAATAGAGTAATGGTAAAGAAAAGAACTGAAAAATGATATCTAATCTATACGTCTAAGGAACAAAGACCACACATTAAACCAAACAGGAACTATGAACACAAAATTATAGTGTACATCCCCTAATGGTCTATGGTAAAACAAATGCAATTTCAACTATATATCTGTGAATCAATACTGTCGCCAATATCAGATGTCCACCATCTTAGCCAAGTCATCTGTATGTCCAATCCGTAACTTGCAAGAAACTCATTAAAAACTGAAGTTACTGAAAAATGCTGATCCATAAGCTAGCAGGCATATTGAACACCACCGAATAGAGCAGGCTCAGCACAATCTGGTCTTGACATTTTAACAAATTAAAGGGAACCAATTCCTTGGACAACAAAAAAATTCAGAGGTCAACATTTTTATGAATATCAAAGATCAAAATAAGTCATTGATTTCAAATTTGATCCAGCGGCTCCTACCTAAGGTGACCTCTGAACATTGGCCGATTATGATGTCACTTGTGGAAGTTAGGAGTGGCCCAACCCCTTATCGCTTTGAAACATGTGGCTTTCTCACCCAACGTTTAATGAGAATGTAAGAGAGTGGTGGATGTCGAGGAATCAAGTGACTTCTGCATGGGCTGGGTTCCGCTTCATGCAGTCTCAAATTCTTGAAGGAGAAGACTAAAGTGTGGAATTAGAGTGTTTTTCTTCAACGTAAACTAGGAGGCGGGATATTATGAAGGAGATTGTAATGTTAGATGAGTTAGAACAGGTTAGGTCCCTTGGTAGGGAAGAAGAATTAAAGGAGAGAAAAGCATATCAGGTGGATTTAGAACTTGTTCTTTGACACGAGGAGATTAGTTGGAGGCACGAGCCTAGAGCTTTGTGGATCAAAGAAGGGGACGGGAATGCACCCTTCTTTTCACAAAGTGGCTAATAAGAGATTTCAAGGACGAACTGTGAATCAGATTCTTGTAGATGGAACGACTGTTGAGGATAATAATGATCGGATTCTGGGTGCTCTGGTTTCATTTTATTCTTCCATGAGTCGGAGATGGTATTGCATTTCAACTTAGGAACTTTTGTGTATGTGGGGGGAGGGGGGAATTGAGAAGTTGACTATCTCAGGAGCAAAGGAAGCGGCTGGAGAGAGAGTTCGAGGTGGAAATAAAGAAAGCAATTTGGGAGATTGAGAGGGATAAGGCACCAGGTCCATATGGTTTTAATATGGCCTTTTCTAGGATTGTTGGAAAATGATCAAATCAGAAATCATTGTAGACTTAAATGAGTTTTTCGAGAATGGGATAGTGAACAAAATCACAAATGTCACTTTTTTGGTGTTGATTCAAAAGAAGAAAGGGGCTAGAGAAATTAAGGATTTCAGTCCAATCAATCTTGTTTCATGTTCTTGCTATGACACTGAAGTGTCATTTGGGATGTCATGTCTTCTAATCATAGTGCATTCATCTCTGGCCGCCAAATATTGGAGAGTGCGTTGATAGCAAATGAAGTAGTAGAAGAGAGGTTTCAGAGAGGGGGAGAGCATCTGGTGTGCAAATTAGATTTGGAGAAAGCGAAAGACATGATGGAATGGCAATCCTTGAGTGGAAAGACTTTGGTTATAGATAGAGGAAATGGATAGGGGAATGTGTAAGAAACGTGTCTTTTTCTTCATCATTAATGGAAGTGTTCAGGGTAACTTCAGCTCATCTAGGGGGGCCAAGCAGGGAGATCCACTTTCCCCCTTTTTGTTCACACTAGTGGGTCATCTCCTTAGCCAAGGTCTTCAAAGAGTTTCTCGAGAATGGGATAGGGAACAAAATCACAAGTATCACTTTTTTGGTGTTGATTCCGAAGAAGAAAGGAGCTAGAGAAATTAAGGATTTCAGTCCAATTAGTCTTGTTTCATGTATGTATAAGTTCTTGCTATGAGACTGAAGTGTGTCATTGGGATGTTGTGTCTTCTGATCAAAGTGCATTCATCTATGGCAGAAAAACATCACAGAGTATGTTGATAACAATCAACAAGGTGGAATGGCAATTTTTGGATGTTGTCCTTGAGTGGAAAGGCCTTGGTTATAGATGGAGGAAATGGGTAGGGGGGTATGTAAGAAAGGTATCTTTCTCCTTCATCCTTAACGGAGACGTTCAGGGTAACTTCAGCTCATTTAGGGGGCCTAGGGAGGGAGATCCACTTTCCCCCTTTTTGTTCACACTAGTAGTCGATGTCCTTAGCTAAGGTCTTCAAAGAGTTTTTTCGAGAATGGGAGAGTAAACAAAATCACAAATGCCACTTTTTTGGTGTTGATTCCAAAGAAGAAAGGTGCTAGAGAAATTTAAGGACTGCAGTCCAATCAGTCTTGTTTCATGTCTATATAAATTATTGCCAAGGTTCTTGCTATGAGACTGAAGTGTCATTGGGGATGTTGTGTCTTCTAATCAAAGTGCATTCATCTCTGACCGCTAAATATTGGAGTGTGTGGATAGGTTTCAGAGAGGGAGGAGGGAGAGAGGGTCTGGTGTGCAAATTAGGGTTGGAGAAAGCGTACGATAGGGTGGAATGGCAGTCTTTGGATGTTGTCCTTGAGTGGAAAGGCTTTGGTTAGAGATGTAGGAAATGGATAATGGGGATATGTAAGAAACGTGTCTTTCTCTCTCATCCTTAACAGAAGCGTTCAGGATAACCTCAGCTCATCTAGGGGGTTCAAGCAAGGAGATCCACTTTCACCCCTTTTCGTTCACTCTAGTGGTCGATGTCGCTAGTTGTTTCTTATCAAGGACAGAGGGGGTGGGCTTGATATCAGGTTTTAGGGTTGGGAGGGATGAGGTGAATGTGTCTCATCTTCAATTTGCGGACGACACGATTTTGTTCCTAGAACCTGAGGAGGTCCAAGTCTACTGGATTAAGTCAAATCATTAAATGCATGAAATGGTTTCCGAAATGAAGGTCAACATGGGGAAAAGTAGTCTTGTGGGTATTTATTTGAGTAGGTATCGGATTATGAGAGTTGCGGAGGTGTTAGGGTGTAGGGTTCAAGAGTGGCCCATTAGGTACTGGAACCTACCTCTGGGAATAACCCCAGGAAAGCTAGCTTCTGGGACCCGGTTATTCAAAAAATGGAGAATTGACTAGCAACCTGGAAAAAAATCCTCTCCTG
>JAUPMG010000004.1:16368725-16383154 GCA_031762675.1 Pachysandra terminalis
TCCAATAAATAGTGTTATGGTAGTTTCCAAAAACCCCGGGAGGTTTAACTGCAATTGTCAGAAACCTTAAAGAATAAAAGTATAATTTTTCCTAAAATTTACATCACATGTGTCCGAATCCAAGATTGGACGGTTAATTCAAGTGGGTCCCAGTCGCAGCTCACCTAAGTAGATAATAACCGTTCGATCTGTCTTAGAAAAGGAAGTATAAATCAGACAATATCGCTATCCGGTCGTGGATGAAGAATCAATCAGCCCATCAAACATTTCTTCCTTCCAAATTAACTCTGTGATTTTGCTCCGTCACCTTCCCGGTCGAATCTACACAGCTTGAATGGGTTCCTCAGAGTCCACTCTCTTAAGCTCACAGGTATTATTCTTCATTCTTCCTGTAATTTTTCGACTCCTTAATCCTCGATATCGTTCCTTATTATCTTTAATTAATCTTTTTTTTTTTTTCCTGCCGTCTTCTCAACGTATGAAGAAACCAATTGAAGTGATCACTACCGTTTCCGATAGAACAGAAAACGTCGATCCCCTTCGAGAGCGACTCAAATCCCTCAAACTCGTGAGATTTTCATGCTTTCTCCTTTTACGTTTTCATTGATCGAAAAGCTAGGGTTTGCGTTTCGTGGTTTTTGATCTCAGTTGTTTTGTTTTTCAAATTTGCAGACGACGCCGATACTGACCTCGTCGTCACCTGAGGAGAACACCTTGACCGATATTCTCGTGAGGAAACCCTCTTCAACATCTACGGTTCCGGGTGAGTCTGTCGTAATTGCATAACTCTGTAATTTTGGCCCTTGCCTTGTAATTGCAGCGTTTTGGGCATATAACGAATGTACTCTTTCAAGCAAGTAAACACGGATGTTAATTAGGGCAACTCGGTTCGGTTTGGGTCGGGTTGATCTCAACCCAATCCCAAACTGACCTCCTTGAAGGTCAACCCAAACCCAATGCAGCTCGATTTGAAACCCGAATTATGAAACATTGAAACCCAAACACCAAACCAATTTTATTTTGTAAACCCAATCCAAACTGCAATTTTGGGTTGGGTTAATTTGGGTTGATAAGCACAATCACAGCTTGAGTCATATATTTGGACTTAAACCAACCTGAACAATGTGCAAATGCTTAAATTCTAAAATTTAGAGGGGATTTTATAAACCCCTAAATTCTAAAATCTACATACTTTTAACATGTATGTATGTATGTATGTATGTATGTACGTACGTACGTACGTACGTACGTATGTATATTATTAACTAGGTTAATTCGGTTTAGGTTTAGGGTTGGGTCAGGTTAATCGAAGCTCTAACCCAAAACCGAACCGAATTAATTCGGGTTGGCTTTTTTAACCCAAAACAACCCAAAGTGATATAAAATCCAACCCGAACAGACCCAAAGTCGGATTGGGTCGGTTTGGATTTGGGTTAGCCCGACCCAAGTTGCACCCATAATGTTAATCCCTAGGCCACCATATGTGTATGTTAGGATCCCAAAGGTGAATTTGAACCCAATTTATCATGTTCCGTCAGTCTTTTGGCTTTGGCTGTATTGGTCAGTTTGTAACAGAGCCTACTCGCCATCCTGGGTTTGAGTCATGGAGGCACTGTACAGGTGGCTAATTCAGACATCTGTCTATAGACATGCCAGCCCTCCACATTTCAGAAATAAAGAGGTCCATCCAGAGAAAAGGAATGGACTGGCGGATTATAAAAATTTTCCGATCATATGCTGATATGCACACACACACAATTTATATGCAGATACTTATATACATGTATGCCAATGTGATGCTGGTAAATGTTTCTGTTGTTCGGGATCAAGCTATAATAATAAACACAGTAAAGCGAAGATCAAAACAATGCACATAGATATACGTGGTTCAGTAAAGCCTACGCCCATAGGAGAGAAGAAATTTCCACTGTAAAAAATGAATTAGGATTACAACTTAATACTCCTACCCGATATATAGGGTAAATCCCCAATATACCCTTGGGGCCCTCAGGTCCCCTCCCCTTGGATCTAGAGACTAGTGAATATGAGCCACCCACTATCTCTAACATTTTCAAACACAAATATGGCTCCGGATGCAAACCATCGTCAAAATTTACACAATGCTAATGTATCTTAATGGGAAGCAACGATCGGAACTCCATAATTTTTTGGTTGGATAGATTCTTGTTTTGCAAACTTTGGCTATTTATAGTTTTCAATATCATTAATTTGATTTTGGTCCCTCTTCGAAGTTCACTCTGTATGATTATTAGCATTGCTTTCTCTTTATCAAGTAGTTATTTCCCACGTTTCTCTTTCAAAGTTTACCAATTAAGAATTCTGTTTAATAGTTTATTGCTTTTGCTCTATTGTTGTTACAGGTGCTCTAAATCCAAAGGTTCTATTGGAGCTCTTCTCTATGTATCGTGATTGGCAGGAGGGGAAGGCCAAAAATATTAGCCAAAAACAGGTGTCTTTCTCTTTGAATTTTATATATAGTATTCATGAGTTCAACCATCTGATTTTAATTTCTAGGACATTTTAATTTGTTGATAAAATTGCCTTGTCTACTATATTTGTGTAGTATGAATTGGTCACTAGTTCATCCTGTACGAAGGGGAAAATTAAGGAATCTTTACTACTTGTGAAATAATATGTTTTGGAATTGTTAGAATAGAGGCCATAGATACCATGATATTAATGAAGGTTTAATGAGTTTTTTTTTTTGGGTGAAATACAATAATAGGAGTTGATAAGCGACAATGCATTTATATGATGCTCATAGCAGAGATGGGGATGCTAAGACAAATATATTCAAAGATTAAGAAGGATAATGAACCAAAGTATCCAAGAGTATATGTGAAGCTCCAATAGATGATTAGTCAATGAAAAGCCAGTTGAGCTGGTTTGGGAGTGTTATGGAGGACCTATGAAGTTGTTTGTGTTAAGGTGCACATATTGCCATCCAAAGGACCCAAAAGGGCCATAAGAAGACCAAAAAGGATGAGGTTGGAGCCAGTCAAAAAATGATTTAAAGGTACACAAGCTAATTGAGATGTGATTTTTGGCAAGTTAGAATGGCAAAACAAGATAGGTGTTGCCGACCCCAACTAGTTGGGATTAGGGGTGTCAATTGGTTCGGTTTAAACTGAAAACTGACAGAACCAAACCGGAAAATGTCGATTTGTTTTTTTTATTTTTTTATTTTTTTATTTTCATTTCAGATTGGTTATGGATTGAAAAATGAAAACCGAATTAATTTGGTTTGGTTTTCAGTTAAAGCTTCGATTAAACCAAACCAAACCGAAAACCAAACTTAAAAAAATATATGTAAACCAAATCGAATCGAACTAGACTAATACACACACACACACACACACACACACACACACACACACACATATATGTATTTAGTACATAAAATAGCATTGGTTTAATCAAATCGAATCAATTCCAACCGGAAAAACTGACTATTTTGGTTTGGTTTTGGTCACTGTAGTTCGATTTGGTTTTTGGTTTTATTTTGGTTCGGTTTTTGGTTTAGTTTACTGTATTTTGGTTTGTTTATTAAACCGAACGAAACTGACCGAATTACACCCCTAGTTTTTTTTCAAGGCATTCTTGTTATTGATGTTGTAATAATAAGAGCTAATAAACCATTGAAAAATAACCACTTATTTACTGATTTAAGTTGTTGCCTTTTAGATTTCCAGTCTCCTATTCTCGTTTGAATAGATTGCATCAACTTTGCATTATGGATTAAAGCTTTTGCCTCTAGACCCACATATATAACCAAACTTGATTTTTACTTATTTTTTTAAACTACGGAAATAAAGTATTTTTTTAAGCACCTAGTGTCAAGGACTAGCCCCAATAGGAGATAAGATAAAGGAAAGTAGGTTAAGATAGTTAGCTCATTAAAACGGAGACCTGGGGGGAGAATCTTCGAGGTGCGAGAGGATACATATTGATGGAACTAAAAGAGCTAGAGGAGGTCCAAAAAGGACCTGGATGATGTCAGTCAAAAAGGATTTAAGAATACGTAATCTGACTGAAAATATGGTTTTTGACGATTGGGATGGTGGAAGAAGATTATGTTGCAGATCTCAACTAACTTGGATAAGGTATCTAATCACCTAGTGGTTTTTAGATATTATTAAAAGCATGGAGTTAAGCTGGTTTGATATATCCATTCCTTACTATAAGGACCTGGAGATTTGTATCTTATTAGTCTTTTTTTTTTGGTTATGTCCGCGGATGGTCACTTGACCACTCCCCAGGGAGACGTGGAATCGAACCCCCGACTCTCCCCACCCCACCCCTCTTTTGACGGGATATCCTACCAATGTCCCAAGGATGGAAGGACATGTATCTTATTAGTCAATGCTTGGGTTGTTGCTTGCTATGGAATCTGGTATTCTATTTTCTTTTTTCATTTGTCTATGTCCTTCCATTTGTTTTTTTCATCATTTCACAATCATTTTTGTATAAATTGCTGCAGGAAGAGATAGAAAACAAAATAGAAGTTGCTGATGCTTTGGCAGTTAAAATTCTTAAGCGTTTTAACTACTCGGTCTCGGCTATGAGGACAAGTGCACATCATTTATCAGAAGGTCGTAGACCTTGTACCCTTTTATTGGTGTGATCTGATGCAATTTTCTTTTAAGCACTCTAAATCAATAAGCTCTTGATTGATTCTCATGAACAAGTTCATACAGAGCATTGGCAGAACCCAGTCTTGATCACCCTACAATGGGCCACCCCTTGGGTTGTCAATGGATTAAAAAGGCACATCATCTTCAAGATTCTAACCATTGGGATTATACACATTTTCCTTTTAATTGTCACATTGTTTATGACCCCATCATTTGCAGGATTTTCCGACATTTTGTTTCCTTTGTTTTTTTTTCAGTTCTTTCATGATTATTTATCAGACAGTCTACTTAATATATGGAAAAATGCATGCAGTCCATCAGTTGCAGGTGGAAGTTGGGGAACTGAAAGGGAGGATGACTGAAGTAATAAGTAACTGCAATGCATTATGCAAGAGAATTGCTGCAGAAGGTCCGGAGTCGATGAGATCATCTATCAAGCCTTTTTCTGTGGCTACTTCTGAAATAAAAACCAACCACAGTTCTTTGCAAAGAGTATTGACTACTACTTGAGTGAAACTCAGCCTGATTTCTTCCTATGTTTTTTTGCTGGAAATATTAATAAGATAATAGTATCATTCTCAAGACAGAACAGGCTTCAAAATTGCATATTAACATGTATTGCTGACCTTCTGGTATGGTGAGATAATGTTTCCGCCATGGAAGGTACATCAACTCTTCATGGATGCAGGCCATATTTTGTTTTTCTAACTGATTGGGGAAAATAGAGAAGCCCAACTCTTGAATTACATTATCAAATGAAACAGAGAAATCTCCAAGCTACTGTGAATCATTACTCGCACAATTGGTTAAGGTTGTTGGAGTTGAATTCTGTAGATGTTCTTTGACCGACTACCCTTACTTGCTGAGCTACATCCAAACAAGGATTTCAACTGAATGAAACAAAAGAGTCCAAATATGTTTCAAGGATTATAGTTTTTAGATCTGTGAATTATTGGAATACTTTAATAAAATGTCTTTTAGTTGATGTAAGAAGATTTGATACTTGGTCACATTGCAAACTTTGTAAGTTTGATGAGTAGTTTATTTATCTTCTTATACTATGAGCCTTGTGAGCTTGTAGAGGGGAAGCAAGGAGTGTGTGCGTGCATGTGATTCCAATGCATCCTACTTTGAAAGGTGCGGATATGTTGGTATGCATCAACGTATACTAGTGGACGTATGGTATGTGTGGATGCGCATTGCAGTTGGTGTTATAGTTTCGCATACTAGTGGACGCATAATATGCGTGGATTCACACTGCAGTTGGTGTTGCTCTGCAATATTGGGTTCCCATCGTTTTTTCTTGACCATTGTAATAACCACATCAGGGATTTAGTCTTTCACAAAATCATAGTCTTTAGTAGTTATTTACGGCTACTAAGTAACTCTGATTATAATGTTCGTATGTGTATATAATCTGGGTTTTTACAAACAACAACACAATGTTTTTTGCTACTGTTTTCTGAATGTTGCTTTCTCCTCTTCCGTTTTGCCTAATTAGAAAAAAGAGTGTTTGCATTTGTAGTGGGTACCTTCTCTGTTGATACAAAACATAACAGAAATATAATGTATGCCGGGAGGACTACGTATCCCTACCGCAAACTATAAAGTATCCTGCTACTTTCAATCATTACCATTCAGCTTGGACTAAGTAAGATATTATCTATGATTCCAACATGTAAACAGGTCAAGATTCCGAACAAATCAGGAGCGAAGAAAATCACAAAAGGAACTATAAATCCTTGATATTGGTGATCAGGCGGGCTAATTAATTCCATTAGACATGTGACACCATCTTAAAAGCGCTTATACATGTTTTTGGGTACAACATTATACACTAAATCATTCAATAAAACTGTAAGGGTTGTACAACCATCTCTCACGTGCTAGCTGTCAATAACGCGCTACACGTTGATTGGACCGTTGGGTGAAAAAGTGATACTTGAACCGGTTTAGAGATATCTGACCGTCTTTATCATAAAAAAGGAAACCATCTTGAAGAAGCAGCCTTTTTGAATTCATCTTATGGGCAAAGGCTACGTGTCCCAAACTCAACAAATACAAACTAGCGTCGTTCTTGAAATATTCAAAAGGATGAGGACTTACGTTCCTACGGCACACTGCCTTCTAAGCACTCGAAGGAATGAGGATTTATCTCTTCCTTCGAAGGACTTTATTTCACTCAAAGTACATACTTGGGGTTATGCCACCCCTAATGAATTTCTCAAACATATGAAACTTCAAATAAAACTTCGAAGTCACATCTGTTCATTCTATAGAACAGACTTCGAGTGATTTTATTACATTACCTTCACAATTTAAGGGTATTTTGTTTAAAGAAATATCTTCAAAGGAAAGACATTCGAATGACCTTTCTGTACCTTTTAACTCAGAAGTCATTATTGGATCATATCCATAGGCTTCGAATAATCACTTATTATATTTTGTCTTGAAATGATCACGAATCAGTTATATTTTCTCTTGCTAAACCGGATTCTAAGGCTAACTCAAGGCTAACCACCTCCAGATGGTGAACTCGAAGGCCAAGCACCTTCAGATGGTGAATTCGAAAGAGGTATGTTCCCTCTTGCCAAAAGTGAGTTCGAAGGAGGAATATTTCTTTCTTCTAAAGCGAATTCGAGGCTAACCACTCTGAGAAGGTCAATTCGTCAAAATGGCCTGTCACCCTTAAAAACACTAAGGATTTTTGTTTCTTCCGAAGGGCACAAATTTGGTTTATCCCTCGAATGCACTCTTATATGCATCCGAATTACAAATTAGGACTTGAAGTCGCTTTTATTCATTCTTATGAATGGATTTCGAGTTATACATTAGATATATTTCATTTCTAGAAGCAAATCTTTAGTAGAAAGAGCTTTAAAAGTTGAAGGCACGCCATCTCCAAAAGTATTTCCTGCAAATAGGTTTTCTACGGACTTTGAGAAATGTCCTCTCACTTCACTTTGAAAAAATCTGAGAATTTAAGAGAAAGAAGACAACATTGAATTAAGACTCTGAGAGAGAAAGGGGATAGTCAGTCATTCGAATTCCTTGAGGTTTTCTTGCTCTAAGATCTGTATTCGAATTGACTTTTTAGTTATTTCAATATTCTCTTTTTCCCTTGTCTCTTCTCTTTGTTTTATTCACAAGTAACATTTGAGAAGGAATGCTTTTGACAGAACGACTGTGCGACAGTTTAGGCTGTCTTGAGACAGAGTTTCTCTACCTATTTCTCTAGAAAGACGGTTGTATTAATTCATATGCATCAGTTATTCTTTTATTCTACTATATCGTCTCGTTTACAAATCCGTCATCACCAATATTAACCAAATGAATAATCAACTTGATTGACAGATTACATTAAAAGGATGAAATTATATGAGACAGTGGGAATTGAATGGTACCACTGAATGAAAAAGATACATCAAAAACTACAATAACAAGAAGAAAATCAATATTGCAAATGAACAAATATTACTCCTATATCAAAGAAGAAAAATATTCTTATTGAAGAAAATTCAAACACTTTGAATCTCCAGATTTTCTAATCATGGCTGCTGCTGAGCATCCAAGTACCCAGCGTCGACAAGTACCTTCTCCCTCTTGGCCAATTCAACATCCTCATCAACCATCATCTTCACCAACTGCTCAAATCCAACCTTAGGCTTCCAACCAAGTACCCTCCTCGCCTTACTTGAATCCCCCTTCAAGTTATCAACCTCTGCAGGCCTAAAATACCTTTGATCGATCACAATATGATCTCTCCACTTCAATCCAACATACCCAAACGCCACCTCAAGAAACTCCTCCACCGTATGCGACTCTTCCGTCGCCACCACGTAATCGTCCGGTGACTCCTGTTGAAGCATCATCCACATCGCCTCCACGTAATCCCCGGCAAACTCCCAATCTCTCGACGCCTGCAGATTCCCCAGAAACAATTTGCTCTGTAACCCAGTCTTGATTCGTCCCACAGCACGAGCGATCTTCCGGGTCACAAAATTCTCCCCGCGACGGGGAGATTCGTGGTTGAACAGGACCCGTTACAGGCGAACAGGCCGTAAGCTTCCCGGTAATTGACGGTATACCAATGCGCGGCGCACTTGGAGGCGGCGTAAGGAGATCGGGGATGAAATGGGGTTGATTCCGATTGAGGGGGTGGAGTGGATCCGAACATTTCAGAAGATCCGGCCTGGTAGTACCTGATGTGGGATCGGCCGGTGGCGGCGATGTGGGATCGGACGGCTTCGAGGAGGCGGAGAGCACCGGTGGCGACGACGTCGGCGGTGTAGTCAGGGACCTCGAAGGAGACGGCAACGTGGGATTGGGCGGCGAGGTTGTAAACCTCGTCGGGGAGAATGGTGTCGAGCCAGCTGCGGAGAGAGGAGGCGTCGGTTAGGTCGGCGTAGTGTAGCTTCATTAGGGCTTTGTGGGAGTTATGGGGGTCGATGTATATGTGGTTGATGCGTTGGGTGTTGAAGTTGGAGGATCTTCGGATCATGCCGTGGACTTGGTAGCCCTTGTTCAGGAGGAGCTCCGTCAGGTAGGATCCGTCCTGACCTGTGATGCCTGTTATCAGGGCTATCTTGCGCCGGAGAGGAGGTGTCTCTGTTGCTCCACCGTTGTCTGCAGCGGCGGATCCAGATCTCATAGTATCGTTCTCCGACGCCATTAGTTTCAGTCCTCTCTCTTTCTCAACTGAGACAGAAGTGAATAGTGAGGAGGGAAGAGAAGAGTTTCAAGTCTAAACCTTTAAGAGAAAATTTCAATGGGTTTTTTGCGTTTATATCCTTTCTTTTGTTGTATTTACATCTATTTCTTTCTATTATCGTAATTGTTGCATTTGTACCCACAACAAAAGGTAAAAACTTCTACTATTTGTTTTTATTGAATGATTATAATACTTTTTTTATTTCATAAGTGTTATTTTGTCTTCACCCGTTATAGTTTTTTTGCATTCGTACTTTTCTATTTATCACAATTGTGCATTTGTACACTCAATGTTAAAAGTCGTACGATACACTTAATTCTTTTTCTTTATAAAATGATCAAAATAATTTTATAAATAAATTTTTTTATTAAAATATAATAAAAATGTAAAATAAATTCATATACCTCAACCCAACACTACTTGGTTTAAAGTATTAATACTTAATAAAATGCGTACTTAATTCTTTTAAAACAAAATGGATTTTAGTTATATATTTTCAATATTTGTTTTACTCATAAGAGAATCTACTTTATATCTTCTTTATATTTTAAATTGATATTATAATTATTCAATAAAAATAAGTAACAAAAGTTTATATTTTTAAGTGTATAAATATAATAATTATGATAATAGAAAGGGATATATATAAATATAAATAAATATAAGAATATAAATACAAATATTCCATAGATGCAAAAAGTCCAATTTCAATTGATTTGTGAAAAGGAAGAGGGCACAAGGGCTGTTCTGTATTTAACAGAGATTTAACACTTTATTTATAAAAGGACACGGTGAAGAGAGAGAGAGAGCGAGAGAGGAGGTTGTAGCTGGCGGCAAGCAGGGATGGCCCATCCTTCCGTTTGTGGTGGGTCCCACTTAAAGGAGGACAGCCACATACTCCGGAGAGATCAACGTAGATGGATGAATCACATGCATGCATTTTGGTCAAGCTGAAGATTCGATTGGATAAAACAGTACTACGAGAGCACCGTACTTACAATACACCTGCTTGTGGTGCGAAACCGACTGCGACACGTCATGCTCCCCCACCCAAAACGCTACATGTTATTTACGGAATCGTATCTCTAAAACCACAGTCAACACTACATCACGACCTTGTGGTGTCGGTAGGGGGCAGGATGGGCTACTACCCTGTATAACCCCTGCGATGACTCGTGCAGCATCAATCAAATGGTGCCACGTTACCTAATGGAACGGGTAACCTATCAAATCCCCTTACCCCACCGATTATCAGTTTTGAGTCGTGGACTCGTGATCGACCGAGACCGGTTCCGCGTGGACGAACGCTGACGTGGCAAGAACAAACACCGTCGGATCTTTATGGATTCCCATCATAAATCCCGCACAGTATTTAATATTAGGTGAAATCAAAAGCTTCGATTTACGATATTACCCTTAAATTGTATTTTTCTCTTGAACCACTTAAAAGCTTTAAACATGTTTGAATCGAAGGATTTATAATCCGATTTTAACCTCAGATTTCTCTCTTTTTTCTTAAATAACTTAACTCTATTTTCAAGTTTTTTTTATATGAATTTTCTTTTCTTTTAATAAAAAGTTCAAAATTCTTTTTTCTAAACTTTTTCTCTAGCATGTATATGCTTTAGGGTTGCAACTCGGTTCACAACTCGGTTCAGTTTGGTTTGGGATGACATCAACCTAAAACTACACCGATATTGGTGAAAGTTAACTTGAAAAATGGACCGAACCGAGTTGAGAATTGAGCTTTCTAACTCAAAAACAGAATCGAATTGAAATGGAAAATCCTAAACCCAACTCAATCTAACCCAAATTGTAGTTTCAGGTCGGGTTAGATTGGGTTAATATGCTATTTTTTAGAATTACATTATAACACACACGCATATATAATTGAATTTTAATTGGTTTGATGTTATTCGGTTTAATATTATATATACTAGAGTTCGGGTTTTGATCCGATTCAGTTTAACCGAGGTTTCAACCCAAAACCACATAGATCTAATATCGGTTTTATAATTTCAAAACCAAAACCGAACCAACTAGAAACCCAAACTAACCCGAACTGCACGAAGTCGTTTGGTTTCTAGTTTAACCGACCAAAGCTGTACCCCTAACTTGCATAGAGGTTGACACAGGTCCCATGTGGACCCACTAAAAAATGTGGTCTAGGTGGGACCGACTAAAAAGGGTGACTGACTTTTCTAAAACTCTAAGAGACCTAATGAAAGATGATAGGACATATGTCAACCTCTATGCAAGTTAGGGGTACAACTTGAGTTGGTAAAACCCAAAACCGAAGTGATCCGAACAACTCCAGTTCAGTTTGGTTTGAGTTTCTAGTTGGTTCCTTATTATTTTGATCAAGGTTCATGATTGAGTGAAACCGGTTCCACTATTATTTGCTCTTTTACGATTTTAGTCAGCTACAATAAGGCTGCGTGTCATAATGTCGAAGTGTGTGAAAGAAAAAAGAAAGTGAAAAAAATGTAAAAGTACTGTGAAAAGAAAGTGAAAATAATTTTCTTGAAGCTGTTTGGATTTTGCAAGAAAATGCGTGACTCTTAATGGAAACCATGTAATTGTGCGTTTGGTTAACAAGAAAAGCATATGAATCCTAACATAATTTTCAATTCTGCCCTTATATCATAAGCTATATTTATGTTGTGTCAAACCGACTTCGGTTTGATTTTGGTTCGATTATTAATTTTTTTAAGTTTCAAAAAAATTACACCAAATTAAATTTTATTTAAATTTAAAAATGTAGTAATAAATTTTTATGGGTCCTACCTCTTTTGGTTTTAATGTATAACACCCAACTCTTTTTTAGTTTTTTATTATTTTATTTATTTTTAATTAATAAGGCTTTTTTTTAATTATATATATACATGTCAATCATGTAACTATGAATTTTTGGGAAGAACAATTTTAGGGAAAAACAAAATTTTTTTTCTTAAGGATCTAAAAAAGAAGAAAAAAAGACTTTTTTTTTTCTCTTAAAAAAGTAGTGGGGCATCCAATATGTTTTTTTTTTCCTTGCTAACCAAACGGTCAAAGGGACTACTACTCTCATTTTCCTTTGACACACTTTGACGGTAAACAAACGCAGAATAGCGAACCGCTAGATCACGACTCTTCCTAAGAAGGCTGGTTGACTTCTCTAAAGCCACCGAACTGAAACAGTTTTTTTCCTTTTTAATCTTTAACTTGCATGTAAGTAAAAAAAAGACAGGTTTTTTTTTTCCCTTTAATCTTTAACTTTTTTTTGGGGTAAGATTTAATCTTTAACTTTCAATTAATGCAAGTAAAGAAAGGAAGTTTTTTTTTTTTTTTTTTTAAATATTAAATAATTTGTTTTTGAATAATTTCTAATTTATATAAATATTTTTTAAAATAAGCAAGTATCAATTCTTATTTATTAATAAAGTTTAACTATACATTATTTTATTAAATTATAATCTTTTCTTATATTTGACTTTAAAAGTCTATTTATAAAAAAGAGTTGATTAATTTACTATTATTAATAAAATTTAATACAAATTTATTTTTTTAAACGGATATATTTGAGAATAATAAAACAACCATAATTGTAATAAAGTAATTATATAGGAGACACGTTACATAATGTAAAAAAAAACAGAGGTTATCTTTTAGAATCCTTTTATATACTAAGCCGAATTAGAGTTTTTCACGCACTTCAGTGACTCTCACTCTCTCTCTCTCAGCGCTTGCCTTTGCTACAGGTTTCTACACTGAAGAGAAAATGGGAGATTGGGTGTTGATTTCAGTAGTAAGTTCATGTGTTATGATTCTTCTGTTGTCATGGGTTTGGGAAGTTGTGAACTGGGCATGGTTGAAACCAAAGAAGCTTGAGAGATATCTGAGGGAACAAGGCATCATGGGTCACTCCTACATGTTCGTGTACGGAGACCTCAAAGAGAACAATATGTTATTGAAAGAAGCAAGATCCAAACCCATGAACCTCTCAAACGATATCGTGCCACGTGTCCTACCCTTAATCCAACATACCAAGAAGAACTATGGTATGTATTTGATTTTGATTTCTCTGCTATTTTTGGGGTATATTGACTGTTTGACAAATCTATAAATAAGATGGTTAAAATATCATTTAATCAGGCTAATCTATACTATTAAAAGGAAAATGCCTATCGGAAAGCGTGTCAACTTTTGTTTAATTTTTTTTCAAAAATAACTTTTAATATGATAAAATATATAATAAATTGAAGGATAATATAGTCTTTTGATTTATTTTAATAAAAGACAGTTAGACCAGTAATGTTACCAACTCTTTCAATTTTAAACAAAATATCAACGTTTAGTATTGCACGTGTCACCCCCACTAGTTGTTTCATTAAGGAAAACTACCCAAAACAAAGTTTAATATGAGACAAATATCAAGATATCAGTGAAGTACTAGTTGTTTGTACAGCAGTAGAAAGCTCTTCAATACACTCGGTTTTGATTAAGGGAAACTAGACCATGTAGAGACGTATGTGACCTAATTGTTTTGAATTGCTATATCTTTTGGGATCGCTGGTCCCAAACTCGGTAAAAGAGGAGGTTTGCATCAAGTTGGCTGCGGATCTAGTTGAGATAAAGCATGTTGTTGTTGTTGTTGTTGTTGTTGTTACTGCTGTTGTGGCCACGTGGAGAAACAATAGGGGTTGTCTCTTTTGGGTACTATCGGTCCCAAACCTCGGTAGAAGAGAAGGGCTGCATCAACTTGGATGTGGGTCTAGTCGAGATAAAGCATGCTGTTGTTGTTGTTGTTGTTGTGCGACCACGAGGAGAAACAATAAGGGTTGTCTCTTTTGTTAAAACGAGGAGTTTCTTTTGATTTAGATTCTTTACTGATGGGCTTATCTTTTACGAAATGTGGTTTATTGTTTTTTTTTTTTACATGAATTACAGATTTTTTTTCTTCTTCAAGTTTATATATATACTGAAGTGTTTGTTACTGATTAATGGAAAGTGCAGGTAACTTATCTGTTAATTGGATTGGAACAAATCCCAGGGTGAACATCATGGATCCTGAACTGATAAGG
>JAUPMG010000004.1:16417822-16427865 GCA_031762675.1 Pachysandra terminalis
AAAAAAAGGATCGTCCGATCCGGACTGGGATCGGACGATCCATAATTTTTTTCTTTTTTTTTTTTTAAAATACGGCCGTTCGTCTCGGCCGATCCCGAGCCGGGAACCGAGTTTAAACACTATGTTTTCAGGCATCTTTTTTAATTAAACCTTTTTAAAAACTTAGACATTTCTGTATATGTTTTACATATGTTTTTTTGAATTCATGATAAAACTTACTTTACATTTGAGTGGAGGAAACAGTGAGTGATTGGTGGATGGATCCTTGTGCAAGTAGAAGCTGGGATCCAAAGCATGAAGGGCCTAATGTTTCTGGACACCTTCTCTTTGGTGTGGCTGTAATGTTTTTGATTCATTTTGTTTCACTTGTGTCAATATAGGCTGATTGAAGAAATCTTGTTTATTTTATTTATTTTATTGTCCTCATTCGTGTGCTGTAATGAGGACATTATTATGGTCACCTACTTGCTTGGCTTCTCCGTTTTGCATTTTGTTTGGATAAAGTAATTATTCTTTGTACTACATTTCTGTGGGCAGGGCTGCAAAAAGGTGAACTATGTCCAAATCTCAATGGAGTCATATTCTCATTTTACCGGGTTGGAGGATCAAGTTAAAGCAACGGGGGATCAAGTTAAAACAATGGAGGACCATATAAAGGAGTTGAATGAGAAGCTTTCTAATGCCCATTCAGAGATGACAACTAAGGAGAAACTTGTGAAACAACATGCAAAAGTTGCTGAAGAAGCTGTCTCAGGTGTAATCTTGTTGCTCTGCTTCATTTACGAATTAAAGTAGCTTAGTATGTGCATATCGCCACTTCCCTTAAGTTTGTTTGTTTGTTTTTTTTTGATGAATAACCATCAGAATATATATATATATATATATATGAAAGAGACAGGTAAATAAGTACGCGAAAACCACAAAAGAGACCCAGTACACAAGGTTAGCACCTGGCCAAAAACAGCAAATAAATGTACAATAAACGCCCCCTAAAAAACGTGGGGCCAAAATAATAAAAGAAAGGAACCATCACCAATCATCTTTGCCTTAGGTAAACCCACAAACATCACATCCCTACCAACACCATCTCTGGCTAATCGGTCAGCCACCCCGTTCCCAGATCTGGGGGTGTGAACAAACGAGGCCTGAATCAGCCCACCCAAGTATCTAGCCAGCCTGACTAGGTGAAAATACCGCCAAGGGCAAGAAACCAGCCCAGACATCCAAGAGAACACTGACATTGAATCACCCTTGAGATTGTTTATTACGTTTGAGTGCTATCTTTCTTGCCATGGAATATCCATTATCTTTCCACTTATTTTCTGTAGGACATTTATTCACGCAATGTAGTATAGTATTTCATCCAAAACAAGAATGTAAAAATGCAAAACAGTTGTCTCATTTCCACTGTAGGATTCTTTGACTTGATTACTGCAAATCAATGATAGCTGAGCTTCTCTGTGTATTGCAGGTTGGGAAAAGGCTGACGCAGAGGCTTTGGCATTAAAACATCAGCTTGAATCCGTTACACTCCTGAAGCTCACTGCGGAAGATCGAGCATCCCATCTTGATGGTGCTCTCAAAGAGTGCATGAGGCAAATAAGGAACGTGAAGGAAGAACATGAACAGAAATTACATGATGTTGTTCTTACCAAAACCAAGCAATGGGACAAGATTAAGCTTGAGCTTGAAGCAAAAGTAGTTGACTTAGACCAAGAACTTCTTAGGTCATCAGCTGAAAATGCTGCACTTTCAAGGGCATTGCAAGAGCGTTCCAATATACTATTGAAGATCAATGAAGAAAAATCTCAAGCTGAGGCCGAGGTTGAAATTTTGAAGAGCAATATCCATTCATGTGAAAGGGAAATAAGTTCACTCAAGTATGAGTTCCATATAGTTTCCAAGGAGCTTGAAATCCGAAATGAAGAAAAGAACATGAGCATAAAGTCTGCAGAAGTGGCCAACAAGCAGCATTTAGAGGGTGTCAAGAAAATTGCCAAGTTGGAAGCAGAGTGTCAAAGATTACGCAGTCTTGTCCGGAAGAAACTGCCTGGGCCTGCTGCATTAGCCCAAATGAAGCTAGAAGTATTGAATTTAGGTCGGGATCATGGAGAATCCCATGTACAAAGGTCTCCTGTTAAGAGTTCTAACCCTCATTTGGCCACACTGCCTGAATTTTCGCTTGACAATACGCAGCAACTCCAGAAAGAAGCTGAGTTTCTCACAGCACGTTTGTTGGCGATGGAAGAAGAAACAAAGATGCTGAAAGAAGCTTTGGCAAAACGTAATAGTGAACTGCAGGCTTCGAGAAACATTTGTGCTAAAACAACTAGCAGGCTTCGAAGCTTAGAAGCACAAATGCAGAATCTGAATCAACAGAGAAACTTCCTGAGAGCAACTATTGAAATCCCTACTGAAGGTACTTTAAGTCAAAATGCAAGCAATCCGTCAAGCTTAACCTCCATGTCTGAAGATGGGATTGATGAGGAAGGAAGTTGTGCCGAGTCTTGTGCAACAGCATTGATCTCTGAGCTCTCTCGCTTGAAGAAGGACAAGAACACTGATAACTCCGACAAGGCTGATAATACAAATCACTTGGAACTTATGGATGATTTCCTGGAGATGGAGAGATTGGCATGTTTATCAACTGAAAGCGTGGAGCATGGTGATTTAGTTGATATTGCTGAGGGTGAGGCTGTCAAATCAGAACATCCATCCCATATGGATGCACTGGCAAATCAGCTTTCTTCTGATGCAGCTTTCCCAGCAACAGAGCTTGAATCTGATACATATCTAGTGCCTTTATCAAAGCTCAAAAGCAGAATTTCTACGATATTTGAATCCCAACCCAAGGAAACTAATGTGTGGAAGATTTTGGAAGATATAAAATGTGTACTACAGGATGTGCAAGATACTCTGCCTCGGCAATCCTTAAGTTGCAGTTTGGAGGAAACTTATGCTGCTGATGCTAAAGATGATCAGCAGGCTTGTTCTCAAAATATTTTGGAAGCAGCAAAGAGTGGGATTTCTTTGACACAAGATTGTACACCAGGTACTGAGAATGAACATATTATTAATCAAGAGTTGGCAGCTGCCATTTCTCAGACTCATGACTTTGTAATATCACTGAGGAAAGAAGCTATGGCTGATCAGGACACATGTCCTGATGGACATGGGTTGAGTGAAAAAATAGAGGAGTTTTCTGCCTCTATTGATAAAGTTCTACACAGCCAAATGTGTTTGGTTGACTTTGTTATTGACCTCTCCTATGTTTTGGCAAAAGCGAGTAAACTAAGGTTTACCATTCTGGCATATAAAGACAATGAAGGAGAAACAAACAGTTCTGATTGCATAGACAAGGTAACTTTATTAGAGAATAACATAGTTCAGAATGACTCATTGAGAGAGAGGATTCCTAATGGTTGCTACCGCATTTCTCGTTCCACTTGTGATCCTGACGTTCCTCAAGAAGGTCACTTAAGTACAGGCTTTGAGTTAAATGCCACGTCAAGCAACTTCTCATTGACAGAGTTAGAACAGTTAAAGTCAAAGAAAGATAGCATAGTAATGGATCTTGCTAGATGTTCAGAAAATTTGGAGAACACAAAGTTCCAGTTACATGAAGCAGAGCAGCTTCTAGCAGAACTAAAATCACAATTGGCATCTTCTCAAAAGTCGAACAGCTTGGCTGAAACACAGTTGAAATGTATGGCAGAGTCTTATAAATCACTTGAAACGTGTGCACAGGATTTTGAAGCTGAAGTGAACCTTCTGCAAGCAAAAATAGGTACTTTAAGTAATGAGCTCCAAGAAGAAAAGCAGAGTCATCAGGATACTTTGGCCAGATGCAAGGATCTTCAAGAGAAAATTCAAAGGTTAGCACCAATTGCCTCTTTTAAAAGAAGTGTAGTTACTCATATGAGTCATTTTCATGGCGTCGACTTGGTTTTAGTTGACAGTTGGTACTAGGCTCTTAACATAATTGGACTTGTTGAGTTCTCAAACCCACAGAATACTAGTCAACTCAGCTGTCTTAACATGGTTTCAGTTAGCATCAATTTTTTAACATGATTGGACTTGTTGAGTTCTCATTGGTATTTAATAGTAACTAAGAACCTGATCGAGTTTTGGCTAGTTGACTGTCATGTTAATCTCACAGACTCTACTTTGTGTGCTCATCATACTGCATCCTGGAATTGATGCTTTAAACCTTGACTATGTGGCATATATTGTCAATCCATTAAATTTGTCACTCTCTAAGGTTATTTAGTGCCTAAGTTGCAGAATTACACAAGTAATATATCAGTAAACTAGCATATGTCAGATATCTTCTTTTCTTTCACTGCTCTATGATGCTTCATGTCGGTTTTTCCTTTGACATGTTAAACCTACAGGAATGAGAGCTGCCCAACGTGTTCATTATCTTCAGCAGTTGATTTTGATATTAAGACTAAACAGGTATGTAACTGTGTAAGAATAACCCATTCTATGTTACCAAAAATTTGAATTTGCCTCCATATTTACATGTCATTCAATATATAGTCATAAACAGGGGTGTAATGGTTTGGTTTAGTGGCCAAATACAATGAACTAAACCAAAAACCAAACGAACCGAAAACCAAGCCAAACTACAATGACCTAAACCGAAAACAGAACCAAACCAAAATAGATTCAGTTTTATTCGATTTGATAAAAATAATGCTATTTTATGTATTAAATACACGCATACACACACACACACACATATATATATATTAGACTAGTTCGGTTTGGTTTACATATATTTGTTTAAGTTTGGTTTGGTTTTTGGTTTGGTTTTTGGTTTGGTTCGGTTTAGTGAAAGCCTTAACCTAACACCGAACCAAACTAATTTGGTTTTTCATTTTTCAAACCATAACCAAACCGAAATGAAAAAACCCAAACCAAACCGACTTTTCGGTTTGGTTCTTTCATTTTTCAGTTTAGACCAAACCAATTGACACCCTTAGTCATAAATAAGGATCAAAACTCATGCTTAGTCCTCAATAATGTTTATATTGGTCCTTTTCTCATTTTCTTGGAAAAACAGCATGTATGTGATTATTGTGATATGTGTAGGTACCTTTTTAGGCAAGATAGTACACGTGGCAAAGAGAAGGCTACGTGTCCGCTAGATAAAATAAGGGTAGGGAAGGTAGATCCACGTGTAGGCCTAAATCACAGTGCTACAACCGTTCCTACAGTGTTGCTCAAACCGGGTTAGAGAGGCTAGGTCAATAAGATGTGGTAGGTAGATGATGGCAAGGAAACAACAATAGGAGATGCATAAACAAGTAGAGAAGCTAATGAACTCCTAGTTTGACCGACCCAAAAGGACTTTTTACTTAGAGAGAAAATCTCCAAGTCTGGTGTTTTCTAGTCCAAAAGTTAAAGGCTCAAGGCAAAAGGGCAAGTTTGGATGAGAGTTTTCTCTCTGCCAGAGTCTAATGT
Source organism: Pachysandra terminalis (assembly GCA_031762675.1). Classification (NCBI taxonomy): domain Eukaryota; kingdom Viridiplantae; phylum Streptophyta; class Magnoliopsida; order Buxales; family Buxaceae; genus Pachysandra; species Pachysandra terminalis. The sequence continues at coordinate 16,423,292 of JAUPMG010000004.1, forward strand.
CCAAAGCTTGTAGTGTGCTACCCATGGTTTGGCCACCCATGGCTTTATATAAGCATGGGCAAGCCATAGGATGGTGACACTCCATTCTCTCTTTTGTAACTCCTTTATCATAATGAGTGACGAAGTTTCTTTGTAACTCCCATCAAAATGGGAGAGAGCATGTCTCTCTCTCTCTCTCTCTCTCTCTCTCTCTCTCTCTCTCTCTCTCGCCCTTAATTCTCTTTGTAACTCCCACCATAATGGGAGAGAACCACCAACTCCTTAATAAAATCCTTTGACTGGTCCTGTTAACGTGATACTTCACTTCTCGGCGCAACGATTCAGCTCACCAGCAACTTGTTTGACATTTGTCAACTTCTTGATCGGCATGTCAAACTCAAATTGACCACTAATAATATTCGTGCCCTTAGCCACCAAACCTCAAGGACCACCAAAAAGCGGGCTTTCACCTGTGATGGAGATCTCCTCCCCTACAAATCAAACATAAGATAATAATTCACTTAATCAGTATTCATCAACAAAAATAGTTGGCCGGATGTATTATAGGTCATGGCAATATCCTTTTTAGGCTAAGTTATGTCATGCCAAACACTTACACCGAGTGTCGGTACCTCAGGTCTTTCCGACACAACTGCTATTTTCTTGGTCCAAATGCTCGAAAGCAAGCATTTCTCACAATGGTAAGTTTCAAGTCTCCAAATTTCGGCGTAACTTTTCATGAGATAGATAACCTCAAAAAATGGTCAAGAGGAGCTTCCTGGCGTGACACCAACTTCCGTTGAGGGTTTTGGCAGAAACAGGGGTGGGTGCCTCCCTTGTACAAACCCCCCCCACCCCCCGGGCAAAGGACCGAAAAAGGGGCCCTGAGCTTTCCCAATTGTGGGGACATCCTCCATTTTTTGTTTTGAAGCCTTATCGGGCTATTTTTAGTAGTTTTTCTGTTACGTCAAAACTTCTTTGACACCGACTTTTCTGTTCAATTTGGCCAATGGTCTGCCGTAACTGCGCCAGAAGCTTCGGTTTGACCCAAAATGGTCAAAACCCACAAGTGCCACTTGTGCCAACTGGGCAATGATAGGGATGCTGACATGGCACAAAGTGCCGCCGTGTCATCACCCTTGATGAAATGGCATGCTTTCAAAAAATGGCCATCAATAATGTGTATATAGATGCAAGTAAGAGTTATGGCTTATACGTAGGAAAGCCTATCAGATTACAATATGTGCCTGAGAACCTCTCTTTATATTTCTTTCTCTCTCTCGTGTCTAATTTGTTGATATCTTTGATTAAGCTCCTCTTAGAGAAGTTGACAGGTTTAATATTGTGCTCACCATTGGTGTTTTGTGGCTTGTGCTTAGTATTTAGGCTTAACACTAGATATAAATAGTCTTTAAACTCTTCCCTCCCTTTTTTTCTAATTTTTTTTTCCTGTTTATTGTGTTGCTTGAATTTAGGATAAGTTCCATCCAAAAGGTTGATCAAAACAACTCTAAACTCAAATTATTCGATTTTTGTCATGGCAGGAGAGAGAGATAACAGCTGCAACAGAGAAGCTAGCACAGTGTCAGGAGACCATATTTCTTCTTGGTAGGCAGTTGAAAGCTTTACGTCCTCCAATGGAACTCAGGGAGTCCCTCCCATACAGCGAGAGGTATCAAACGGGTGAAAGTTTCACTGAAGATGAACAACATCCTAGTAGGTTGAACCCAGAAAGTTTGCATTTCTCACAAGACTTTGATCAGATCGAGATGGACAGTGCTGCTGTGCAGAGAGTTGGTGGTGAGTCCCCTTCGGATACGTATAATTCCCCATGGAGTCAATCTGAAACTGAAGCAAATCTGCTCAGAAGATCCCCAAACAGCATGAAGCATCCCAAACACAGACATATCAGATCGAACTCATCTTGTTCCTCATCGGCTCCGACACCGGAGAAAAATTCGCGTGGTTTTAGCAGATTCTTTTCTTCGAAAGGCCACTAGAATTTAGCCCACAACAAGCAGTTCTTTGTCAATGAAGCCAGTTGAGAGGCTGAAAATAGCAGAGTTTTGTAAATACTGGACTTGGGCCAATTCAAATAGTAACCTTTACATATGTAACCTTCTTATAGAAAGTTTGTAGCCTTACTGAATTGGTTTTGGTTTCTTAATATTTGAGATTCGAGGTTCGAGGCTTCAATCATTCACATATAGGAAGCAGAGAAGCTCATAACCATTGTAGACAAGGGGAGACTGTTAATTGCAATTAACAGTCTCCCCTTGTGAAGAGTAGCTTATAAAAGAATTCTTTATGTGGAATTCATGCAGAATTCAAATTCTAATTCCTTAGGTTGTGTTTGTTTCACCAGAAAATCCGGAAAAAAAAAAAAAATTCCTGAAATAAACTTTACAGAATTATTTTTTCCTTTCAAGGTTTTCCTCGCGTATAAATAGTGATAAAATAAATAAATAATAAAAATAAAAATTATAAGAACTCTCTTTCATTGGTCACGATAGAAAGGACGTCTCCTCTTGCCTTCTCTCAGTTATCTCTTCTAAAAGGAGAGAGAGAGAGAGAGAGAGAGAGAGAGAGAGAGAGGTTTTTTAAACAGAAGAGAGAGAGAGCGGTTCATCAAAAACAGAGTGAAGAGAGATAGATGTTCAGCAAAACACAGTGAAGGGAGAGAAAGAGAGTGGTTCATCAAAACAGAGTGAAGAGAGAGAGAGAGAGAGGTTCAGCGAAACAGAGTGAAGAGAGAGACCCTTCACTTACATATGAGTCTCTGTAGCAAAACCGAGTGAAGAGAGAAAGAGAGCATTAATAAATAGATTGTAGAGGGCGTTAGCGACAGTTGTTTTCCGAAATTTGAAGCTATTAATTAAAATATTTTCTGGGATTTTACATTTTTCCATTGAAACAAACATAATTTAAAATTTTTGAAAAATATTTTTTTTCCTCCAATTTCTGGTAAAACAAACACAGCCTTAGTGCACTCTCAAACGAAAAAAAAAATTAGAATCAACGAGATTTTGAAGAGCCTCACAATTACTCTCTGCATCAAGTTGCAGTGTTGGAAATGGATGTATTATGATCTTCAACAAATTGAGTTCGGATTTGATTCGGGCTCAATAGGGGTTTAGTTTGAGTTCGGGCCAGACTGAATTCAGACCCGTTGATTCTAGTTTGGATCAAACCCGAGCTGAATACAACCTGACCCAATCCGCCCTATTTAGAGCCCTACTCTAGACCCAGCCATTTAGAACAGTTTCAATGCTTCTTAAATTTATTGGACTTGGAGATGCTGCTCCATATGGACGTTAAGTTCCATATTTCCGCAGTGTTGATCATGCGAGCACATAATATGGGGTCGTCAATAACAAAACTCTATTTATTTTAAATAATAATAATAATAAATAAATAACTCAATTACAGAACCGTTCACTTTAAATAAATAAATAAATAAATAAAAGAAGACAGAAAAAAAATTTTCAAATAAGAAAATAAAATTTTTGACTTTAGAAAAGAGTTAGGCAATTTGTTCTTAATGAGTCCTACAAAGTGTTATTTTGCTTTTATAAATCTTGTTCGGGGATTTTCTATAACAAAATTTGTGTGTATATCCCTAAAGAACTACTCAAATAAATGGACGGAGTCATGGGGGGTGTCATGTCATGCATCATATACATACATGAGGGTTGAATGTTGGTTGGTTTCTACGTGAATGAAGTGGGGGCGACGATCAACCGATGACGCCACGTGGATACGTAGTTGCATGGTTTCCCTACATACTACTTGTGGGGTAACGATCACGTGTTAGTCAACCTCACCGGATAGGTAGGACACAGGGACTTGCAAAATAAATCAGACCAACCAACCTCGAGAATCCAAAAAGAAGCGTCCCTAGTTGTTCTTACTGTGTTTTGTAATTTCTTTCTTAATAGGGGTGCGTAGGATAAGGTGCACCACCCTAGTACAGATTCGTACCTTTCGAGTAACACACTTTTGTCCCTGCCCTTGGCTCATCCTTGACAGTTTACAGGCGTCCTAGCCCCAGAAAAGACTACTGCTATACCTTACCTCTTTATGTTTTCAATAATTTGGAAATAAAGGGTCCAGTTTTGTTTTTGGGTAGAGAGTAAAGGAACCACTTTGAGAGTATCTCCTGCCGTATTTTCTCCAAATAATAATAATAATAAATCACTTGGTATTCATCAACCAGATCCGTGTATCGAGCCGAGTTTGACTTCGTGTTTTATTTATAATTTGGCTTAAAAACCTTATCGAACTTGTGCCCAATCGTTCCTGGGCTGTGCCGTGGCCATCTCACCAGGCCTGATACGGCACTATAAGGCCTATCTTGATGGTACAAATCGTGCCTGGGCTGGGACCAAATCGTATTGGCCAACACACGACTCAATCCAATTGTACATTCCCTTAGAGTAATGTCAGCCAGCCAGACAAATTGATGATTAGTCAATTTGAAAATTGATTTAATTCAATCATATTTTGACACGTGTCAAAGTCAAATGTGTAATTACATTCAAAGAATGTATAAATTAGAATTTCGAATATTGTCTGAAAGTATATTTCGAAGAAAG
>JAUPMG010000004.1:16438232-16456514 GCA_031762675.1 Pachysandra terminalis
CTAACCCAAAATCACGAGCCATGGACTTGAAGTCTGAGCCCAAGGCTCACAAGGCCAGTACGACCACATGCCGAGATAACTGCCACAAATGCCACCCCATCTGGTCTGATCCCTTCCATCAACATCTCCCCATATAATCCAATAACTTCTTCAAATTGTCCATTTTTACCATAAGCACCAAGCATCGAAGTCCACAAAACAACAACTTTATTTCTTTCCCCTCCTCGTCCAAATCCCACCAAATTGAACACATGCCGAGCCTTATCTACAAGACCACACTTACCATACATTTCAACCAATGAACACTGTATAAAGCCGTCAACTTCCAAATCAACTTCCAAATCAACCACCGTGCGGATGGCATTGCCATGCACCTGCTTACCCAATTCAATACCCGAGAGCCCGGCACATATACTTAGAAACGCTGATAAGGTGAACCTATCGCAACCCAAGCATAACACCCGCATCCCACAAACCAATTCAAGTCCATCACCCCACATCTTAGCTTCCTCATAACCCGATAAAAAGCGCATTTGCTCAAACGGTGATCTTCATGGGAATTTCATCGAACACTTTGGATGCATCAACTAATGCCAATGATTTTGCATATAAATCGACCAGAGCACTTCCCACATAAACACTTGATAGCCAACCCGATTTTGCCAGTTGGGTATGTATCTGTTTACCGTATCTGACATTTCTAATGGAAGACGAAGCGGTTAAAGAGCTACAGAAAGTGTATGTGTCTAAAGGAACACCAGTAAAATGCATGTAAGAGAGAGTATGGAGAGCTAGATAAGGGAAGCCATGGTGAGAGAGATCAGAGACAATAGCATTGAAGGGTAAAGGGTTACCTGGATTGAAGAAGCTGAAGAACTTGGTTAGAGGCTGAATTCTGTTGTTGTGAAGGCATGTGGTGTAGGATAAAATGAGCCTGGTGTGGATGTTAAGGAAGCTGGGAAATAGGCCTAACCTAAGCAGGTGAGCATGGAGTGTCTTGGTGGCTTTGAGATTTTTGGTTTGAGAAAAGTATGTTAAGAGACGAGAGATTTGAAGGTCTGTGAAAACTGAGAGTGGCGTTGTTGGGTGGACATGAACGGAATTCACTTGTAAGGTTTGCGCATCTGGTAACCACCGTGTCATAATAGTCGTTGTGCAAGGGTAATTAGGTCATTATTTAAAATTTGTTCGTTTTGACAGTTAGAGGGCGTGTGACTTGGGGGTGGAAATGGGCCGAGTGCCATCCGGCCCCATCAGCCCGGCCTGATGATTGGATGGGCCTATCAATACAAATGTTTTACTTTTATTACATAATCATACTATTTTATAGATTAATATACTATAAACTCAAAAACTTTTAGTTTTTTTTTTTTTAAGGTATTCATGAAATATCCTTGTAATTTATATTTTTTTAATTTTAAAAGGTAAATCATTTGAATTTGTACGGCCAGTGCTTTTGCCTTTATTTTGCCCAGAACTTAATAGTGCCCATGCCCCAGCGCGCTCGGGTTGTGTCATATTGTGGGTCATGAGTCCAAGCCCGACACTGCACCCATATGGCCTTTCGTGCCGTGTCATGCCTGAGCACGGGCCAAATTGTGCCAGATCGACACACGCAACCCAGCTCATTTGTACATCCCTAGGCCTGTCATGTCATGCTGGGCAATGCTTTTGCTCTTTCATTCTTTTCTTTTTCTAATTTATATTATTTTAAAACTTAATTGTCAGAAATTCGATTTACTCCGATATGCTTGATTCTTTTTTGTGACCGATTTTTTTTTAGTTGTTAACAGTGACATGCTTTCCATAGGTCAATTGTGTTTGTGTGGTATATACTTTATATATATCATGTACATATTATATAGAGGATTCACTTTGTGTGAAAATATTCTAACCAAATAGTTTGCACATATTATATATAGAGTTGCAAGGCTGAGTTGTGAGTTTTTACTTTCTGGATATGACAACCTGATCGTCTTTTGCGCAGAACCTTGAGATTATAATTTCCGATTGCCATACATTTTGATGAAAATGTTTCTCATTGCTCTAAAAAATTCTATTTAGGGTAAGTGTTTTCTTTAAGGCTTTCCTTCTTGGAGATCATGGTGTTACAAGAAGGAATAAAATGAGAGAGGGAGAAACAAGATAGAGGAGACTTAGCCTATTTCATTTGATTATATGGAAATATAAGAAGTCTACAATCTGGGGCATAACTGCTGGGATCTGGATTGTGGATACGGAAGTTATTGATAATTCAAGGTGATTACAAAGGTATCTTATTAGGGGTTTATATACAAAAAAGACACAAAGATAAATATAAAAATGAGTTAATCTTAATCTCTAATTAAGAAATAAATTCAAATCATTATCTAAATCTCTTCATTCGAATCTTCATAATCTCAATCTTCTCCTTGAATCACTCTATTAAATTGTTGATCGAGTTTTTATTATCTCATCACTGTTTGAGTTGAGAGGATACTCCACCGCTCATCGTATTACCATACTCCCATATATTTGCTATATTACTCCCCCTCAAACTCATGGGGATTTGAATAATCCACATAAGTTTGATATTGATAAATAGATCATGTGAGGTGCTTGTCAGATGTCATTGCCATCGATCATGTACTTTGTTGATGTGTGATATGGAGTGAGAACAATAAGAGCTTCAATGGGTCAAAAAGGAGATGAACCGTTATCAATCATTGTCTCTGTGAGTCAAAATAGCTTTTTTGACAATGTAATGGATCTCTTTGGGCCAATAGCTTCGTGAACTTGCCTATGGTCATTGTCAATGGGGTCACATGCCTTAAAAAATAGTCTCTTTATGCCTTAGAAAAAGATCGTCGAGATGTTGTGTTTGGTCTTGCCAAAAGGGTTCACCGGTCCTGAAATGGGTCTCATGGGCCAATCAAGTGGGCTCATTGTGGCCACACCATTTTTCTTTTTCTTTTTTAAATCTTCTCTCTTCACACAACCAACGACTTAAAGGGTTTGAACCCTAACAAAAAAATGGCTTTACAATGATGAGTAATAGTTTGGAAAGTAATGAGATGAGATGATAACTATTCAATGCTCAAATGACTCTCTTTACCTTTTCAAGCAGCCATCCCTTGGATGTTCTTTAATGAAAAGGTGTCTCTGCTTCACGGGATTCTTGGTTGAATCAATAGTTGTGCTTGTGAAAGTTGATACAATGAAGCGAAAAATAGAAATTGAATATCAAACATTGTAGATGTTCTAGATTTATTTAAAGATAAAACTAGTTGGTAATAAGGGGCTGAAAATAAAAAAATAATAATAATAGTAAGAGAATTGTCTTAGGCTCATGGACAATGGTGCCCAATGGACAGCAATGATGCTGTCCATCGAAAAAGGTGATAGAAAAAGTAGCGGACAATCAACCCTAGCCAATCGTCTGCTCTGATACCATGAAGAGAAATCGATTTATTGATAAATTCTATGTGATTACAAAGGGTTCCCATTGGGGATTTAAATAGAAAAAAGTCTCAAAAATAAATATAGGAATTAGTTAATCCTAATCTCAAATTAAGAAATAAATTTAAACCATCATCTAAATCTCTTCAATCAAATCTTCATAATTTCAATCCTCCTTGAATCACTTTACTAAATTTTTGATCAAATCTTCATCATCTCATCACTACTTGTTGATAGAGTACTCCAACACTCACCGTATTACCATACTCGCATATATTTGCTCTATTAGATACATCATGTCTATGTCAATGGCTATCAGTCTTTTCAAAGCATAAGCCTAATTTCAAGATTCCTAGATTTGAAGTAAATGTATTAATACTGTGGGATACAACAAAGTATGGATTGAAGGTGATAATGAGGTTGTCATTAGTTGGCTTTCCAAAACAATCTTGGATGAGGTATCATGGCAAGTTACTGGTTTGATTCGGAGAACGAAGGAGTTGCTTTGGAGATTTGACAGCTTCAAGGTTTCTCATGTCGTGAGGGTAATCAAGTTGAATACATGATAGGCAAACGAAATTATCAATCTACGTTCAAACTATCAATGGTTGTCTGTAGTTCCTGAATTCATGCAAAATGTATTAAGGCTGTGTTTGGTTAGACTCAAAGTGTGCCAAAGGGAAAAAGAAAGTGTTGGGGACTACCGCTTTCTTTTTCCTTTTAGTGTTTAGAGTTATTAAGAAAATGAAAATAAACTGGGGCCCACAGCAGTTTTACCAAAATTTTTGGCTTTCAATGCCAAATTTTTTCTTGCCGCTCAACCTACCCGAATCTATGTCAAAGGAAAGTGAAATTTTTTTTTCACTTTCCTTTTCATTTGACACACTTTGATACTAACCAAACACAACCTAAGGATGATCATTTAGGTCAGGCTCAATCTCGGTTGGTCATGATAAATAAATAAAGTATCTTTGCACAAAAAAAAAGGAAAAGAAAAGAATGAAGCAGTGCATCTCTTTTATTTTTTTGAAATTCACGCTCTGCTTTATATAATACATGCTTGAATGGTACGATTCCTTCGTCAGCTTAGAATGAAAGGGGTGATCTCGTAGTTCTTGATTTGTGAAGATAAGTTGCACATGAATTTTAAACGATTTTTTTTTTAATGCATAAATTCACGAATTCAGTGCACATCCATCCCATCACTCCCTTGAATTAGGCAACCAAGCTGGCAACAGGTTTGATTTGAACAGATTGTAAACAAGTTTAAGCTTAAACGTGTTGGATCGGGTTCATAATGGGTTGGGAAATCATGGAGTCGAACCCAACTGTTCCGGCAGCCCCAAATGTTCCCGCCACTTTGCTGTTTATTTTGGAGACTCAAAAAAACAATTCATGGTTTTTATATAGTATATGAACCATTATTCTAGGACTTGCTAAGTTGAGCCGAGAAAGAATTCGGGTTTGATCATCCAATGGGTGGTATAAAAATTCCATGCAGAGAGGATGCCTTCATTGATCTCACGTATCGCTTGAATGATTCATGAATATAAAAGAAGAAGAAATCAAAGAATGGGAAGCCCCAAGGAGTATGAACTCCTGATATGCTCATTTCCAACTTTTCCAATTTTGAATGTTGAGAACTAAGTTATTCTGTAAACAATTCTTTGGTAAATCAGTAGCTTATTTTATTTTTTTCTTTTTATAAAGAAATTTGTTAGTTGAAAACATCACATAGAAGTTCTTGATTTTCTCATTTTTTGATCCTATAATTCCCATTGGTTCCTTTTTTCTTCTCATGGTTTTAATTCTCACATCGGAAAATGTGATCAATTGAACTACATATAAGAACGGAGCTAGAAATTTTTTTTTTTGGGGGCAAATTAAATTACAAACAAAAAAAAAGTTTAGTTGTGCTTCACTAATTATTGCTCAATTATTGCGTTTGAGGACCGAAAATTTTTTTTGATAAAAAACTTTTCTATTCTCTTTATTTATATAGTAAAATTTCATCAAAATTTTCTTATAAAATTTGAATGATTTTAACAAATTAATTTGATTTTTTCAAATTATTTTAATCAAAATTAATTATATTGGCAGTTTTTTCTAACTTTTTTGTTAAAATTGTCTGAAATCTTTTAGAGCAAAATTTTAGGATTTTGATTTTGACTACTTAAACAAAATAAAAAAGTTTCACAAAAATTTAAAACATTGACATATATTAATTAATAGGCATGGTTGTAAATGAACCAAACCGAGCTTTGTCCAGCTCAACTCGGGCTTGTAAACATTGAGCAAGGCTCAAGCTCAATTCAAGCTTGTTAAAAAAATTTGGGCCTAGGCTCGTTAAAATATTTTAGGTTCAAGCTCGACTCGCAAAAAGCTTGGTTTGTTAAAAACACTGCTTGTAAAAAACCTTAGATTAATCCAAATATATTAATATTATAATTAATTAATTATTATTATTATTATTATTATTATTATTATTATATATAACATAATATATGTTAATATATGTTTAATATTAATATATAATATAAGATATAAGATATAAGAATATAGATGCATAATTTCATAAAGAAATCGAGCCTAAGTTTTAGCCGAGTCGAGCCTACCCAAACTCGACTCAAGCTCACTAAGTTAATGAGCTTTTTTTCGAACTTGGGCTCGACTCATATAGAGTTCAAGTTCAGCTCATACGAGTACTCCTATAAATAGGTATAATATTAATTTAAAAAGTAATGTGTAAGATTGTAATTTTAACAAGTCAAAAGAGATATACATAAAAAAAAAAAAAAAAAAAAATTGGGTATAAAATTATAATTTTAAAAACTATATACATAAAACAATAATTTTTAAAAATCTAAAAAATCGGTGGAATTTTAAGGCGGCCAGCATGTAGCGCCACTCTACTCAAGGTAAGTGGAGTGGCACTACTTAATGAGAGTTCACAAAACTTTGGTATGTCCCCTCCCGCCTCCCCTTGCTCCACCCTTGACTACATATAGTATCCTTACACTCAATCGACTAGATCTCTACATGAGAATCTCAGTAACAAAATCAGATTTCTAGAAGAAGAGAAGATGAGAGAGGAGAGATTCTTTAGGTTGAATTTTCCAAAATGTGAATTCTTATTTGGGTAGGGAGGAGTCTTCTATATAGAAGACTCAATTCAACTCAACCTAGATTCTATCTCTTAGTCCTATTAGGAGATGGAATCCAAGTCCCACTTGATCCCACACAAAACATAGACGTCCCTTTAAATGGATACCCGGATAAGCCCAAATGAATCGGGTCAACTGAGTAGACTCATCACATAAATTCAACAAGAGGAAACCGATCCTGCCAATTTCCCAAGTCCCTATGTAACGTTGGGTCCTTGGCTTTAAGCCAACTGCTCAGGTACAAGACTCCATTTGTGTGGAATTGGTTAGAGAAGATCTAAAGTTATAGTTTTTGAAAGATTTGTTTGATGATCAAATATGAGGTCAGTTATCATTCATATGAAATGATCCCTAAAAAGTTCAGGCCGGACAGTGGTTCATTTATCTTATAATAGATAGCTCAGGTGAGTGTGAGGGGTGGTTCCACTTATCTTAAACTGCAACTTTACCTTAATCACTGATAAAAATAATTTAATTAAACTATAAATAAAGAAGAGAGATATAGAGAGTTGTTTGATTTACAATTATGGGTTGTGGACTTGTCGGTTGAAAAACAATATAAAAAAAATAGCACATCCCGAGAGATAATAACTCTTGTGTTGATGCCTTGGCATCAAATAATGTTAATTTAACCATTGCAATTCATCAAAGTTCTGAGAATTAGAAGGTGTCCCACTTCTCAAAAAATATTGAGAAGTCTCCCCTTGACAAGATTGAATCAATGCAAACAGTACGAAAAAGGTTAAATGGAAAGGGAATGGTGTACATTGATTTCAGAAATCAGAGCATAACTTAGTTTGTGCACCTACTCATGGGTAAATGAAAACTCTCTATATAAAAACTAAATTGAAAGAACTTAATCCTTAAGGTTATTAACGTCTCATGAGTTGTGCTTTTGAGATCATAGAAGTCGAGTCTCTCATCATATTTCTCAATCAAGACCTTCCCGTCGCGAATATCTCTAGCCGTGAAATCATCCCTAGTCTTGGTATGGGGATGGATGGTTGTGAGATCAATACTGTATTCCTTCACCCAAACATGATTCTGATTATCCTTCAACATCCATATATCCAAATTTCCTTGTACAACAACCGCTAACCACAGGAACCCTTCCAACTCCACCAAACCTATATTCTTGCGGGTATCGCTAGGATCGTGACAACTTGCAGGATGCGGAACCAATCTAAATTATTCAATCTCCATATCAAATGCCACGGTCATATCATCTTTTGCAGAATCATCATCTTCTATGTATCCTTCTTCTTCACCTTCGAATCTTTTGTTTTTGATTGTCCAATGGACAACACCATTGACAAAAGCAGGACAAATGCAACCGGGATGGGAAAGAATGGAGGATCCATCACTGCTCTCCAAGAAGTAGTACCCAAGGTAAAAACCTCACATCCCTTTTTGTTGTGATTGAATCAAGAAATAAGGATAAACAATAAACAAAGATCAACAATGCACACAAATTTACGAGGTTCGGCCAAGCTTACCTACGTCTTCGGAATAGAAAAAGGTTTCCACTAAATCAAAGAGAAATTAAGGTTACAACTTATCTTCTTAGGAATATATGGGACAAATCTCCAAAATGCCCTTACCGTACCGCGGGGGACCCGCACCTCCAGTCCCAACCCCTTTGGTACTGTACAGGCCCACACAACAAGTTAACTTGACTCGGAAATGTGGCCTCTCCCCATTGGGCCTCTCAGGTCACCTTCCCCTTGGATCGAGAGCCTAGTGAATATGAGCTACCCACTATCTCTAACACTTTCATATATTGGGGATCATAGCAACGATAGTATAATCTAACAACTTTGTATTCTTTTGTGGACGAAATGTATCCAAATTCGTCATAATCGTCAATATCAATTGCACAAGGAAAAGGTTTTGATAGTGTTATAAATTCCTGTATACTAGGATTGCACACATGAACATGATCGAATCCAGTGAGACGTACCAGTTCAAAGCGACAAGGCAACACTGTCAAGAAGGAATGACAATCATTCTTGCGTGACAGTGTTGCCTTGTCATTTTGAACTGGTACGTCTCACTGGATTCGAGCATGTTCATGTGTGCAATCCTCGTACATGTGAATTTATAACTCTACCAAAACCATCTAATTGTGTTATTGATATTGACGATTATGTTGGTTTTGGATACATTCCGTCGACAAAAGAATACAAAGTCGTTAGATTATACTATCGTCACTACTATGATCCTCCAATATATATGAAAAAGGATGTGAGGTCGTTACCTTGAGAACTTCTATTTCTTGGAGAGCAGTGATGGATCCCCCATTCTTTGCCGATACCCGTTGCACTTGTCTTGTTTTTGTCAATGGTGCTGTTCAATCAAAATCAGAAGATTCAAAGGTCTTTTATCGAGAAATATGGTGAGACACTCGGCTTCTATGATTTCAAAAACACAACTCTTGAGACATTGGTTCTTTCAATTTAGCTTTTATGCAGAGTTTTCATTCACCCATGTCTTGCATGACTTGCCTAACAGGGGATGTCTATGGGTAAGTTTGAATCGCATGAATTCAAAGAAACATGAAAATTGTAATGCTTACAATTGTGATTTTCTTAACACACTTTTGAATTATAAATTATTTTTTTCCTTTTACAAAAGAGCTTTTAGATGGTGTAATTATTCTATCTTCTATTCTTATTTGGGAATTGGGATTCGAAAAATATTGTATTATATTAAAAGTATCTGGCAATCTCATAGGCACAACCTAATACTGGTTAATTATTTATTGGAGGGTGTTATATACCTTCAATTATTGTATGATACACGTGCACTCAAATTAATTCCTTCTTCAATAATGCTTTTCAACACGTACGTTTCGATCTGTCTTATATATTCAGTTTAATTGATCGCTGCGAGTACAGGCCTAAATGACTGGGCATGCCAACGCCCACAGTCAAGTTTTGGGCTCCTGCCGATCCAGGTTTGATATCACAAGGCTGTCGACGCTCTCTGTGTATTTTTTTTAAGTCTCTTCTTGAACTACGATGGTCAGCGGTATGCTAATTAGGCTGTTGATGATCCAGCGGCAACCCCGAGGTAGACCTAGTGGCATGTCGCAAATTTGAAAGTATATCCGATTGATGTAAAATTTTACGAGCATGTTTCTAATGCTTATTTGAGACTGTGTGGTGTTGAAATTGAAATTTGATGATTATTTTGCATATGTGATTTATTGAGGAGGATTCGTCATGTTTGCCCAACGGGTAAAATTTTGATTTGATTGTTTACTGTTCCATAACTTATTATGATCATGTTTTATATCTTAAAAGATATCTGCTCATGTACACAAATTAATTGATTAGTTAATGTGCACAAATCACTTGCACAACATATGCTTATTGAGCATGATGACCATGGATTGAGTCTAATGTCTTGACTTGATCCCATAATTCAATATTTCTGGATAGAGTGAGTGTTATCATAATCGAAAAATTATGATATTAGTGAGAAAGTTTCGAATGGACTGATTTGCATGTGTTGAGAGATTGACCATCCCAATAGACCAATTTTTTATTCTTGTCTTACGAGACGAATGCCTGTCTTGTTGGATGGATGACCGAGTGAAATTTTGTTAGTAGGTCGGCTAATGTATTGTTCATAAGGGCAGGTTCACATTAGTAAGTCTCTAGGATGAGTCACTGTAATCAGGAAATAAGTGAGGGAATTATGCCCTTTAGGTCAAAGCCCCTAGAAACTATGATGCATATATAAAATAATCTACTATCATTGCCATGTATTTGGGGGGTGAATTTACATTAGTGGGACATCTTGAGTATTGGATTAGATTTGGTGCGGAACAAACACTACTCGGATGTCAAACAACATGCATATTGCATTTATATGATCGTTCTTAGATAACATGTGGTGATTATATCCGGTTAGGTGCATAACATGCATTACATTTATTAATAATTGAACCAGCATACTGCATTGCACATCACAACATAAATATCTCATTTCATTATCATCATTTCATATCACATTGCATATACTAATATTCTGTTTTTGTCTATAGGAATACCATTGAAGAGTGGTATTGTCCCTACTTCAATCTTAAATACTGTTTTAATTTGTTTATTTATTAAGCTAAGTATAACTTACGCTTTCGAGCATAACATATTTCATGTGCTATAGATGGTGGACAGTAGGATTATAAAGATCAAGACGGAAGACAAGGCTATGGAGAAGACCTTAGTTATAATAGGAATATTGTTTGATGGTTTCAATAAAATTTGTAATAAGATTAGTTGGCTTTATATTTTTAATGAATTAGTGTTATTAAGATCAGATTTCAGTAGTTTATAGGTATTTTGATTGAAACATGAGACTAGTTATATTTTATTTCTGATGTTTTCCGTTTGATGATTATTTCGGTTAGATATTATTATTAAAGATATTTAATCTTTTATTTTGAATTATCTTAATTAATTTTATGGTTTGGCAATGTATTGACTATCACTCTCATGTAAAATGGGGTGAGAGATACTATTTCAAATATTGACTCCTTTGAAATCTCTAGGTTTGGGATGTGACTTTAATGTTCTAAAATTCCTACAACCAAATTCTTAACATACACATCTTAAGGAGAGTGTCAATCGGTAGCAGACAACCTGATAGAACCGAACCAGTTTAATAGGCTCGATAATGTGTTGTAAACCCTGTCGAGTAATAACTGTGTAGATTATTATGAACTGTGGAGTAATAACATGAACTTGGGTCCAAGTAAAATATATATTAGATAGAAGTCAACAAATCTTATAAAAAATTACATTATTAAATACAAATAAATGGCATTTTACGTTTAATAGAATAATATATGAAGATTCTTTTACAAATTTTTTTTAAGTTTTATTTTTTACAAACGTTAATTATTGTTTACTTCAAAAACTAATGTCATTTAGTGGATAGTAAAATAATTCTGAAAAATGTAGGTTAATCACGTGCAACGCACACGCATTATTACTAGTATGAGAAAGAAGAAAGGAAGAGGGAAAATGAAAAATAAACGGGTAACCCAAAGCCGACCCATAGGTTGAAAATTTAAACTCAAACCCATTAAAACTCCGACGGGTTGACGGGTCAAGTTGAAAATTGTTACCTCTGCTTGTAATCAATCTTCGCCGTTTCACTGTTACTGCACTGCGAATTATTTCTAGTTATCTTTTTTTTTTTTTTTTTTTTAATCTTTTTTGTAACAATTAAATTGGAAAAATAGTTTTATGCCCAAACTGGATATATATTATATACTCTGACACCATTCAAAGCAAGACGAGTTTGTTCTGATGAAGATATAGGTCCTGCCTATCATACATACATACACGGCTTCCTAATGGGTTCCCCTTTTAATCACGTTGAAGGATATGATGGTCAATCTGATTGGCAAATTAGCCTTGGGTTTAATTAAAGGAGTACAAAGGGGCCAGACTGCGCGTGCTCGGCCCGGGACACATTGTGCGTGTCTGGGTACAGTACTACATGTGTCATGTAGGGCCCAAGTACAAATAGTGCGGGTCTGAGTTCTCAGGCCCATGGTCCGACTCGGCACGACCTGGTGAGGCACAAGTACGAAATGCATGGCCCGTTCCAACGAGAACTGTTTCTGGCCGGATTTTCCCCGAAAACGACTATTTTTTTGAGTGGAAACGGCTATTTATTTTTATTTATTTATTTTTTCAAAAAAATAAAACAATTTGGCCTAACCGGACCAGGCCAAGAACAGTACGACACATTTGTGTCATGCCTGAACCCGGCCAATTTGGCTTTACACGGCACAGGAGGCCCACAGGCCCTGTGCCTGTTGGGCCTGGGGTCCCAGAAATTCTGCACGGCCGGCATGAAATTTTTTGTGTCGGGCCGATTTGGACCCAATGGATTTTTAGTCCCAAAGGAGTTATTTTGCTTGCAAATCCTCAGCAAAAAAAAAAAAAAAAATGGAAAAATAAACAGATCATGATTCATGATAGACTTGGAATTTTAAAGGTTAGAAGACTTCAGATATATTTATCCAACAATATGTTTTGAGAATAAAAAGGGTATTTTTTTTTTGTTGACCCAATACAGAAAAATAATGTATATGAGATTGACAATTCCATAATCTACAAAATTGGTGAGGTTAATTGGTTTGAAACTTTGAATGGGTTTCTGGGTTAACCATATAGTAGTGATCCTTTTTGTTCTTCTTCATGATCCTTCTGAACGAGAAGCGAGATCGATGAATGCATCTACAGTGCATGGAATGGTAAGACCACCCATCGGATGATTGAATCCAAATTCTTCCTCAGCCTGACTTAGCAAGTCCTGAAACCAAGGATGGTTCAAGTAGGATATAGGAACGGCGAACCGCTTCTTCTGGTTCTCTCCCACGTAAACAGTAAAGTGACCCTTCGGAACATTCTTTGCTGCCATACCCAACTGGTTTGCCGTTAGAACTGCCCGTTGAATGATTCCCGGCAATCGAATACCCATCACTTTTATGGTATAATTCTCTCTAAGTGTTGATAGAACAAAGAACAATCTTAAGACAATGGGTGATATGAAACTGAGGGAATGAGATGGTTTCCTCAGCATATGCTTCTGTATATGTATATATATATATACAGAGTTTGAGGAACATGAGGAGTGAGGGATCACATGGTTGTGTCTCCAACTTATAATTAATCAGTAATTCATGAGTGAGGGGTCACATTGTGTATATTTGTTGTTGCAACATTATGTCAAATCACTTGAGGTTGGTAGGCAGATGACCATTTCAAAGCCTTGATCTCTAGAACAGAAAACAAGTTTTTTAAATACTTTCAATTGTCAAGAGTAAGAATACTCACAAACATGTTGATGTATAATGGACCCATTGCGGTCTAAATTAATGAACCGACGATTTCAGTATTGCCCTTTAGAGCATTTGATGAACCCCAACTAATCCACAAAAGTTTCCAGTTCTTGAATGCTTTGTATGCAGAGTAATTCTTTTTAGTAAATTTTGCATTTAGACTTGGCATTTCTTTTCATGCTTTACTCTAAAACAAAATGGCAAAACTATCTTGTCATTGGATGGATAACGTACAATATCAGCCAGTATCGGGTGGGACGGGATCGGTCCCTCTTGAACTATACTGCAATGTGCATGGTAGCCATGACCTGTTTTTTTTTTGGAAAGTAGGCCATGATCTGTTGCGACAGATAAATTGACCCTCTTTCAAATGTCAGTACAATTTCAGAGACAAAACCATGTGATCCCTCATGAGATATGTTTCTCAACCAGCCCCAGCGCGTATTGTTTTTCATCACTCACTCCATTTGAGAATACTGGCCATATGTCATTTGCTCTTACTATATATATACTCCGGCAAAGGATAGCCTCTCACTCAAGTCTTTCACATCCTCTATTTACAAGCTTTTCCTAATTTCACAAAGCCTCTGAGATCCATATCTTGCCATTGTTCTTCTAAGGATATAATACTTCTTTGGAATCATGGGTATCCGTTTGCCTGGAATTGTTAATGCTAAGCAAATGCTGCGGTGGGCTCTGCTGACTCCGGCAACTCCAAATGTACCCAAAGGCCACCTTACTGTTTATGTTGGAGAAACCCAAAAGAAATGATTCGTGGTTCCAGTATCCTATTTGAACCATCCTTTATTCCAGGACTTGCTGTGTCGAGCAGAAGAAGAATTCGGATTTGATCATCCAATGGGTGGTCTAACAATTCCATGCAGAGAAGATGTCTTCATGGATCTCACTTGTCGTTTGAATGTTTCATGATAAAAGAGGAAGAAATAAAGGAATGGGAGCCCCAGAGAAGCTGAACTCCTGATATGTTCCAACTTATCCAAATTTTGAATGCAGAGAACTAAGTTGTTCTCTAAGCAATTCTTTTGTATATCATTAGCTTCTTTTTTTTTTACTTTTTTGCTTTTTTGTAAAGAAATTTGACAATTGAAAACATCAAATAGAAGTTCTTGATTTTCTCATTTTTTTGATCCTATAATTTTTATTGAACTCTTTTTTCTTTTCATGGTCATAGAAATGGATGCAATCCTTGCCAACAGAGGGACCTGATCCTTCCAATTTAACAAACCCCCATTTTTGGGTCTTTGGCTCTAAGCCATCTGCTCAAGTACAATACTCCAGGTGTCTGGAGCTGGTTAAATAAGACCTATAGGCACATTGGTTTTTGATATGTCAGAATGGCAGACAATTTATCATTTCTTTGTATATATAAGGTTTCTTTATAAAGAGATGTTCATATGAAAGAACACATTCTGATACTAGGCAGTTTAGGCCAGGAAATGGTTCATTTATCATAGAATGGATGGTAGATTAGGTGACTGTGAGATGGGGTTCCTCTAAATCACTATCAGTAGCAAGTCATGAATGTTGGAATTTGTAGTTCCATCAATACAGACATGGATATGCGCAAATAAAAGGATTTGGATAGAGACTCCAGAGGACTGTTGGGTGTTGTTGTCCAGTTACTTTGCTCATATGGTCTAGTGCCAGTATCCCTTCATTCCCCAGTCAAGAAGAAAACCTGATTTCAAAAGCCTACAAATCCAAAACAAACAGAAATCTAGTTTCAGTAAAGAAGAAACCTTGATGTTAAAAATATATAATCCAAAAGCAGCAAAAACTATGGGTGGGAATCGATATATAAATTTTAAGACTATCCTTCCGAATTGTTTTGTTTTCTCTAACATTGCTTTGACTAATCCGAATGATGTGCCATCGCCATTAATCTTTGATACAAGTCAAAGAAGAACACCATATGACCATTCATGATTTTGTTCTATCAAGACATTTGAATTTCTTATTTATTTTTTTATTTTTTTATTTTTTCTAGCAAACAAGAGTACTTTGTCAATCTCACTACCATCTGAACAGATTCTGAGAGAACATTGATATTTTTTTGTTTTATTGTTTTTTTTTTCTAATGAGTTGGGTTGCAAGAATAAAAATTGGGCAAGTCAGATTTTTAGGCATGCTCCGATAGATATTAGGAGTGAGTATTATGTGATTAATCACCTGCTCTAATGGGAAATACCTAAATCTAGTGGGGCCTGCCTGGCTCATTAACATCCCTACTGTGTTGCACCATGTGACTAGTTCATAATCTTCAGATCACAAACTCAAAATCGCATTTTGATCTCTAGTAGTTATCTCACTTGCAAATCTCATTCAAAAAAAAAAAAAAAAGAATCAGATAATAGATAGATTTTTAAAGGTTAGAAGACTTCAGATATATTTATCCAACATCATGTTTTGAGAATAACAAGGGTTTTTGACCCCATACAGAGAAATAATATGTACACGAATTGACAATTCCCCAATCTACAAAATTTGCGAGGTTCCTGAAAATTTGAATGGGTTTCTTGGTTGACCATATACTGCTGACCCTTTTTGTTCTTCATTAATTTTCATGACCCTTCCAAACGAGAAGCGAGATCGATGAATTCGTTTTCATAAGAACCGATGCAACCCATTGCCATATCAATCATATGGGAGGATCCCTAAGGGGAAGATGAATATTTTGACCACACTCTAAAGTGAATGATTCATTTATACGTTGAACTTATATAGCATGTCCTGTTACTAGAAAGTTAGGCCCGGCAATGGTTCATTTAATCATGTAATAGATAGGTTAGGTGAGTGTGAGATGTGGTTCCTCTATACACTATCAGTAGCAAATCAAGAATGTTAGCATTTGTAGTGGAACCTGGTGTGAATCCGTCGATGTAGGCACCATTGCCGAACCACATAAAATCGCCTTGTCTTGTGTGCTTGATTTGTGTTCTTGTTCTCTGTTTTATCTTTTCTTTCTTTACACCTTTGACTAATCAGAAAATGTGTCCAGCTTCATTTATCTTTGATAAAGGTGAATTAAGTTACACCGTTTGATTACTCAAGAGTTTGTTCTATCAAGACACACAAATTGGATATCACCTACTACCACTATCGTTTGATGGACTGCTCCCAGGCTTGTTCCTCCTATATATACTCTTGAAGAATTATTTCACTGAAGTGTTAAAAAGTTTTGGGATAGGTCCCTTGCTGATGCTGTTGCTGTTATTGTTTATTCTGTAATTTTTAGTCAGGCCATTTGAATTCTTTTGCCTGAGATAGTTCATGCTTAAGAGGATTCTTTAAGAATGGTCATTCTAAAATATCCCATAAGGCCACTTTGCAGTTTATGAATTCTTTTTTCTTTAAGAAGCGCTTTGTAATTCCTAGTTTTTATTGATGAATTCTTTTTTCTTCTCATGGTCATAGCAACCGATGCAAGTAAAAATAAGTACCACCCTGTGATCACTCATGAGATTACTCTATCAAGGAGTTCTTTTTTCTTTTTTCTTTTTTGTTGCTTGCAAACCCTCACCCGAAAAAAAAAAAAAAAAAAAACAGATGATAGACATATAATTTTAAAGATTAGAAGACTTCAGATATATTTATCCAACAAAAGCTTTTGAGAATAAAAAGGGTTTTTTTTTTTACCCCATACAGAAAAATATTATGTACATGGGATTGACAATTCCTCAATCTACAAAAAATGGTGAGGTTAATTGGTCTGACACTTTGAATGGGTTTCCTGGTTAACCATATTGCTGATCCATTTTGTTCTTGATCTATCATGTCCCTTCTGAACGAGAAGCGAGATTGATGAATGCGACTTCAGTGCATGGAATGGTAAGACCACCCGTTGGATGATTGAATCCAATTTTTTCCACGGCCTGACTTAGCAAGTCTTGGAACCAAGGATGGTTCAAGTAGGATATAGGAAAGACGAACCGCCTCTTCTGGTTCTCTCCTACGTAAACAGTAAAGTGGCCCTTCGAAACATTTTTTGATGCCATACTCAACTGGTTTGCCGTTAGAACCGCCCGTCGAATGATTCTCGGCAATCGAATACCCATCACTTCTGTGGTATATTTCTCTCAAGAGTTGATAGAACAAAAAAAATAAAATCTTACACAATGGGTGATGTGAAAAGTTAGGGATAAGATGGTTTCCTTAGCATATGTTTGTGTATATATATTCAGACATAGAAGGAGGAACTCAAAAGGCTTGAGCAGTGAGGGATCACATGGCATTGTCCCCAACTCATAATCAGCAATTCATGAGTGAGTGGTCACATTGTGTATATTTTTGTTGTTGCAACAATATGTCAAACCACTTGAGGTTGGTAGGCAGATGACCATTTCAAAGCCTTGATCTCTAGAACAGAAAAACAAGATTTTTAAGTACTTCTATTGTCAAGAGGAAGAATACTCACAAACATGTTGATGGAATGGACCAATTGCTGTCTGGAACACGTCAAATCTTGAATCGGTGATAGATCAATGAACAGACTATTTCGGTGTGGCCCTTAAAAGCATTTGATGCTCCCCAACTAATCCACAAAAATTTCCAGTTCTTGAATGCTTTGTATGTAGACTAATTCTTTTAGTAAATTTTGTATTTAGACTTGGTATTCAGTTTCACGCTTTACTCTTAAACAAAATGGCAAAACTATCACGTCATTGGATGGATAATGTACAATATCAGCCAGTGCCGGGTGGGGATCGGTCCCTCTGGAGCTATGGATTATAGTTCTGCAATGTGGTAAGCCATGAACTGTTTTTTTTTTTTTTTGGAAAGTAGGCCATGATCTGTTCC
>JAUPMG010000004.1:16494633-16510205 GCA_031762675.1 Pachysandra terminalis
TGATCAGCGGTCTAGAAATAGATCCCGAAGGTTGCCTCGTGATCCGTGCCTTCCCACCTCGAGATCAGGGTTACGGGGTCGAGGCGTGACAAAGAATGACTTCTGAGTTAGAAGGTACAGACAGTTTCTTCGAGTATCTTCCCTCGAGGATCTTTCCTTAAGTGAAACACTTCTAAAACATAAAGGTATGTAATAAAAATCACTCGAAATCTGTTCTAGAGAATAAATAGATGTGACTTCGAGGCTTTATTTGAAACATTAGCTATTTGAGAAGTCTATTAGGGGTAGCATGCCCCTAAATATATCATTCGAGTAAAATAAAGTCCTTCGAAGGAAGAGTGAAATCCTCTTTCCTTCGAGTACTTAGAAGGCAGTGTGTTGTAGGAACATAAGTCATTGTCCTTCTGAATATTTCAAAAAGAAAGATTGCTTGTGTTTGTTGAGTTTGGGACACTTGGCATTCTCTCACAAGCTGGAATTCAAAAAGGTTGCTTCTCCAAGAAGCTTTTCTCTTTGGTGATAAGGACGGTCAGATATCTTTGAGTCGATTCAAATATCACATTTTTACCAAACAGTCTAATCACCGTACGCAATGGTTGACAGCTGGCACTTGAAAGACGGTTGTAGCCGTTTACAGCGTGATTGAATGATTCGGCGTACATGACTATACCCAAAATGCGTACATGCGTTTTTAAGAAAGCGCCACGTGTTTAGTGGGGTTTAATTAACCCGCCTAATCACCACTATTAATGGTTATTGTATAAAAGTGAATAGATTGACTACACCTAGGATAGGATAGAGCTCGAACTTTTTGAACCAACCCGCCAACCCACCTGATTCTAAGTTTGGGTTGACTCGTTTATTAATTAGATTGGGTTTAGGTTTAAGTTTTTCCAACCTGTTTATAACGGGTCAACCCGAAGCCAACCCGCCAACCCTTTATGATTAAGTGTTATTTTATGATTTATAATTGTATTTTATAACTTTTTTTTATTTACATGTATTTTAATGCCTCTTCATAAGTTACAAATATATATTTTTTTAAAGAATAATCATTTGTGTTAAATTTTTTTAATATTTATTAAAATTTAGTATTAAATGATGGTATATTTCATTCTAATGTAAAATTAAAATTGGTAAAAATTAATTAATTAAAAACTAAAAGGGTTAAATAGGTTGAACCCATTTGTTAACAGGTTAGGTTCGGTTCGGTTCCATGATTTCCCAATCCGTTAGTCAGCTTGTGTAACCCAACTCCAAACATTTAAGATAAAATCCGTTTTACTACCCGCATGAACCCGACCCGTTGCGAACTCGAACTTGGGTCTACAATTTGGCTAGTTTAGTGGTCAAACCAAAACTAAACCGAAATCATGTGAACTTAATTGAAAATACAAACAGAATTGAAATAAAAACCGAGATATAAAACCGAAACCAAACTATACTACAATAACCTAAACCAAAAATCGAAATAGAATTTGAAAAATCTGTTTAATAACTATTAATGGTTATTGTATAAAAGTGAATAGATTGAGTACACCTAATGTAGAGGTTACACTTTTTGAGCCAACCCGTCAACCTACTCGAGCCCAACCCGATTAAAATTGATCGGATTGACTCATTTATTAAATGGACTGGGTTTCAGTTTAGCTTTTTCCAACCTGTATGTAAATTGGTGAACCCGAACCCGCCAACCTTTTGGGTACACATTTAAGTGTTCTTTTATGATTTATATTATATTTTATAATTATTTTTTATGTTACACGTATTTTAAAACCAATTCATAAGTAATAGATATATCTTCTATTTTAAAAAAAAATAATCATGTTTATTAAATATTTTTATAATATTTATTAAAATTTAGTATATTAAATGATGGTATATTTTACTCTAATTAAAAATTAAAATTGGAAAAAATAATTAATTAACTAACGGGTTAGGCTTGTTCAACTCATTTATTAATGGGTTGGGTTCGGTTCCATGATTTCCTAATCCGTTAGTAAACGGGTCTAACCCGACTCTATCCATTTAAGATAGAACCCATTTACGACCCGCATGCGCATGAACCCGAACAAATTAGGCATGTTCAACTCATGTATTAATAGATTGGGTTCAGTTCCATGATTTCCCAATCCGTTAGTAAACGGATTTAACCAAACTCCACCCATTTAAGACAGAACACGTTCATGACCTGGATGAACCCGACTTGTTGTCAGCTCTAATTTAGGTGTGTAATTTGGCCAATTTAATTCGGTTTAGTGTTCAAACCAAATCTAAACAAAAATCATGTGATCTAACTTAAAAATCATATAGAATTGAAAGAAAAACCGGTATATAAAATCGAAAGCAAACCAGACTACAATAACCTAAACCAAAAATCAAACTAAATCGAAATATAATTTGAAAAATTGGTTTAATAACAATTAATGGCTATTGTGGAAAAGTGAATAGATCAACTACGGCTCCTACGGTAGAGCTTGTACTCTTTGAAAAAAACCCTCCAACCCCCCGAGCCCAACCCGTTTAAAATTATTTGGGTTGGCTCATTTATTTAATGGTTTGGGTTTCGGTTTAAGTTTTTCCAATCTGCTGTAAACAGGTCAACTCGAAGCCAACCCGCCAACCCTTTGGTACACATTTAAGTGTTCTTTTGACTTATATTTTATTTTATAATTAATTTTTATTTTCACGTATTTTAAAACCTATTCATAAGTTAAAGATATATATATATATTTTTTAAAGATAATCATGTTTATTAAATATTTTTATAATATTTATTAAAATTTAGTATATTAAAAGATGGTACATTTTACTCTAATTTAAAATTAAAATTGAAAAAAATAATTAATTAAAAGCTAAAAAAAGTTAGCATGTTCAACCCATTTATTAACGGGTTAGGTTCGGTTCCATGATTTCTCAATCCATTAGTAAATGGATCTAACCCGACTCTATCCATTTAAGATAGAACTCACTTGCAACCTGCATGAACCCGACCAAAACCGACTCATTGCCAACTCTAACTTAGGTGTGTAATTTGGTTAATTTAGTTCAGTAAACCGAAATCATGTGAACTAAATTGAAATCAACGAAATTATTAAACTAATACCAAGAACTAATAGTTAAAGTTCTCGGCGAGTGCAAATACAATTACAAATTTAAGCCCTTTTTAGTCCTTCTACTTCTGTAAATGAGAAATTTTATAGTTAGAAAGAAGAAAATGATACAAATAGAAAGAAGAAAATGATGAGAAAAGAGCATCACGTAAGGACAATTACAATTTTAAGCCCTTTTTAATCTCTTCTACTTCCTTTAAATGAGAAATTTTATAAATATAACAAAGAAAATGATACAGATACAAATAAAAATAAAATGATACATATAGAAGGAAGAAAATGATGGAAAAAGAGCTTCAGGCATGATGGATCTCTCCCTCTACAGATGATGAGGTCCGTTCTGAAACAACAATTAAGAGAATAAATTGTAGCAACAAAATCAAATTAGATTAACATTTAAAAGAGAATTTAAAGCTGACTTAGGGCGTGTTTAGTGTTGCTTTTGAAAGTAAAAGTGATAAAATTGATTCTCATGAAGCGCTTCATAAGAAATGCTTCAGATGAATAAAAGATGTTTGGTGAAGACCTATTGAAAAAGCGCTATGGAATTAGATTTGTGAGAAATTTGTGTAGAGTAGGAAATCTAGATCCAGTATGAGTTTTGTTTGTGAAGATAGCATGAGTAAAATAGGTATTTTAAAAGTTTTAAAGGGGCATATAAGACCATAAGACATATTTCATTAGAACCTCAAATTGATTTTCACAAACGCGATTTCAAAAGCAGGAAATAATAGCTTCAAAAAAATCAGCATTTAGATGAAGCGATTCTACACGAATCGCTTTTCACTTGGGTTTACCAAATGCTTATAAGACCATAAAACATATTTCATTAAAACCTCAAACTGTCATTCCCTTAAACGTAATTTCAGAAGTAGAAAATAATAACCTAAAAAAATTCAGCGTTTAGATGAAGCGATTCTTGTAGAATCGCTTTTCACTTGAGTTTACCAAACGCTTATTTATTTATCTGAAGCATTTTTGAGCTCTGGAATCACTTCTAGGGCCTAAAGAAGCAATGCCAAACGCATCCCATCTAAAAGAAGTGCTTCAACCAATGCTTTCATTTTTTCAAAGGCTTCTTGCCCTCCAGTGATTACATAGACGAAAAAATGCATCCTAAAAAAGAATAAAAAAAAACTCTCCCAAAAATATAGAGGTTCCAGTTTCTATACTTGCTTCCTTCAAAGGCTTCTTGCCTTCAAGTGATTATATAGATGAAAAAATGCATCCTAAAAAAAGAAAAAAAAAAACTTCTCTCTCCCAAAATATGGAGATTCCAGTTTCTATACCTTCAGACGATCTCAGTTCACTGAAAAATTCCAATCACTTGTGTACTGATGCAAGGTTAAAATACAAAGAAAGAGAGCTATTATTTATATATTGATGATTTGTGAGAGAGAAATATTTGGGGATAACAAAAATTGGAGAATTGCTTTGGGAAAGAGAACTTTAATTGAATAATAAAAATAAAAAATAGAAAAAGAGAGAAAGAGAGTGATTGGGGAGAGAGGATAGAGGGAAAAGAAGCTCTTTGGATTTCAAATTACATGCATTGGAGAAAGGGAAACAGAGTGGTTTGGAATGATGGAGGGAGATTGGGGAGAGGATAGAGATGCCCGAGATGGTTTGGATTTCAAACCAAATGCATTGGGGTAGATAAAGTAGGAGAGCTCTATCAAAGAGCAAGAGCATTAAATGCATTGGAGGAAGGAGCTCTATAGAGAGGCATACGCTTGGGAAAGAGGATTTTTTTGGAATTATATAAAAATGGTAAAATAGTGCTTTGAAGGAAAGGAAGAGATAGAGAAAGAAGCTTAATTAAGAGAGAGAAGAGAAAAGATAGATATTCTACGTAGGAAAGAACGTGTTATTCTGTAAGGAGAAGCAGCCACTTCAGGCACCACGTGGAGGAGAGAGAAACGGTGGCTTAAGGCTACTGTTTTAGAATATATAATATAAATTATCGCTATTAAGGCTTCATATGGCTGTTATTGTAGATCAGAAACTCATTAAAGGAACCAGTTCTATAAACTCATTCTAGTTAGGATTCTGATCACGTTTGGTTAGCATGTAAAAAAAGGAATTCTGAGCTAATATAGACGTTTGGTTAAAAATGTGATAATAACACTTAAATAATTTGTAATAAAAATGTGTACTTACAAGTTTGACACTGTTCACTTTATTTACAAGTTTCTTGTTGCAAAAACTCAAAATGCATTCTTAAAGTTTAAAATCTGGGTTGGAAGTGATTCTGTGATAAAAAGTAATTTTTCATTCTCATTATGGGAGAACTCATTCTGCCTTCTAACCAAGCAATCATTTATTTATGAGAACTCCTACTGATTGGAATTCATTCCAAGTCATGAAATGCATTCCCAAAATGACAAGCAAACGAAGCCTAAAAGATGGGTCAAACAATCATTTATCTATGAGAACTCATTATACCGACCCGTACTCGTTCCAAGTCCTGAAATGCTCGAACTCATTCCAAGTCCATAAATACATTCCTAAAATGGCAACCAAACGAGGCCTAAATATGGGACACTGAGAGGTGTAGATGAAACGTATTATTCGTTTCGAATTATTGGGTGCAACGACGGACGCTTGTCTTTTGACGGTAAAACATAGGCCCAGCCCCAAGGAACCGCCACTTGTAGGAGAGAGAGAGAGAGGCCATGTGGTTACAGTAAATGGTTGGTTGGCATTGTGGATAAGTGCTTACGATGTATTGTATGGGTGATTAGTGTCCAAATGAAGTTTGACGAGAACAACTGTGATTTTCCAGAGGGTGTGGAACAGGATACTCGTGTTCACCACCTGATGCTTGACAAATTTTGACCCAAAAGCCATTTTGGATCACAAGGCAGCCATGGTTAGTCAAAGCAAGTTAAGAAGTCTACGATCGAATCACACCACAGGGGCATTGATCCAGTGTTTGACTCACCAGGTTTCTGTGTGCAATGGCAACGACCTCACTCCAGGCTTAGGTGACCTGCCCAGGAAATTTGAAGAGGAAACAGAATGCACATCAAGAGCAACAAGTCTCTTCAGCTGAAAGAGAAGATTAATCATACATTTATGTTTTGAGTTCAGTAAGTTCACAACTCAATGCACAGAACTACATGACCAGTTAAATAAACATTTTAAACATAACATTGTCTCATGTAAAAATGATGGGGAGAGTGAATGGGTTTTCCCAACATCACAACTCAACAGAGCATAAACGTGCCGTGAGAGATCTCTCTGATTCCATTCCTCTGGTGGGGGGATGCAGCAGCAGTATGGGCCAAACAACTGAAGAAAGCTAGAAAGCAAACAGTAGTACAGCATTGGCTTGGCCAGAGAGAGCTATATATTTGAAGCATTCAGGGCCATTACCTTGCATTGCTCATTCATGGCCAGAAGCTGGGCCTCTTTCTTATCAAGAAGAGCGCTCAACCTGACATTTTGCTCCATGAGTTTCTGTACTTCAGCCTCTTTCTGCATCTTCTCTCCTTCCAATTGAGTGGTCTTCGCAACCAGTCTGCTTCCAAAATAAATAAATAAATAAAGATAATACTAACCAAAACAACATCGTTCAGAAGGGAAAATATATTTATTTTTTTGAGTGACGTGGAACCCCTGACCCCACTTAGTGGGGACAGGATAAACCCTGGATACATGACCCCACCCACAAGGACCATCTATCAGGTAAGCCCGGGGACTTGAACCTGGGACCTCCAGTGCCTGAGCTGGAGAGCCTGCCTGTTGAGATAACCCGCGTGGGTTAGAAGGGGAAATATATCAGGAAATAGTGCCCTATTCTAGCTAACATGGAAATTCCAGACACCAGCAATTTATATTTGAATTCAACTGCAACAATTCAAAAACCTTTTCCCCGATACATTAATAGATTCAGTTGGTTTTGTAACCGAGAGTAGACTAACATTAACCAGCCTAAGGCAATGGAAGTTGAAATTGTAGTAGGATGTCCACGTGGTTAATTTCACTTCATATCCAAAGGACACAAACCTTGATGGTGTACAAGACAGGTTGAGGTAAGGCATACTGGTTACAAAAAAAAGGTAAATTACATTGACACCCTCTTAGGTTTGGCATAATGGCAACAAGTACCCCTCAAACCTTGGCCATTACAACTAATAGGTCCAATACCCTTATTGGGCCAAACCAAAGAGGGGTATAACGATCTGTAACAGAAACCGATCATTTGACTACAATACTCTATCAATCGTTATGTTTAAGTA
Source organism: Pachysandra terminalis (assembly GCA_031762675.1). Taxonomy (NCBI): domain Eukaryota; kingdom Viridiplantae; phylum Streptophyta; class Magnoliopsida; order Buxales; family Buxaceae; genus Pachysandra; species Pachysandra terminalis. Next base: position 16,501,991 of record JAUPMG010000004.1, read on the forward strand.
TGCCAACAGAATAAAAAATTAAATTACTAATTTATCCTATATTTATAAGAGAGTTGGGGGTTTTCACAATTTTCAATGTTATGAAGCTTCTTTCTTCCTCGATACAAGTACCTATTTTGTTTTTAAGATCATTAAACAACATATATAAGGATATTTTTGTCTTTAAAATATGTTGCTATAAGCAAAAAGCAAATTTTCCATTACTTTATTGATCGTTACTAACTGAAGGGATTTGTTGTAACATACTTTCAAACCATAGGGGAGGTTTTTGTAATGACCAAGGTTTGGGGGGTACTTGTTGCCATTATGCCAAACCCACGGGGGTATGAATGTAATTGGACAACCAAGTTTTTTAGGACCAACAGAACTATTCTAGAGAAAAGCGCTGACAAGGTTTTAAGTTTAAGCATCAAATACATTCGTAACTGGGATCTAAAATTAAATTCCAAGACTTTCATATTTTCTTCAATATTCAGTCTAACTCTTGAAAATCTTATACTAGACCAACTCCAAGTTCAGTACAAATTCAAAGTGGCTTCAAATTTATGAAATCTCATCGAAAACTTTGTTTGCAACTCATTACCTAATCCATAATCTGCTTCCACACCTCAAAGTACCTCTTTCAAACAACTTACACTTCAAAAAAATTGAAAAAGAAATATCTTCCGAAGCATAATAACCATGGTAGACTAATGACACATACAGAAGAAGGTAATAAGAAATAGTGAAACAATAATCGAACATGCAAAAAAAAAGAAGCATTGTAGCCAATGTGATAACCAGCAGTTGAATTTGGAGAAATGCAGCATAACTAAGCAATAAATTGCCAGTTCTTTACGTAGAATGGGAAAACTGAAATAGACCAACCTTTCAAAAAGCCTCTCGATCGTTTGAAATTGCTTCTCTGATGAAAGAAGTGTTTCTCTTACACTGATGAGACTGCTCACATAGGATTTGAGTGACTCAAAATCCTGCTTCACACGACAAAGTTCCTGTTCATTTTCTGCAGCTCTCTGCCTTTGTCTAGATGTTTCTTCGACCATATCTTCCACCTTCTGCCGCATCTCATTCAGAATACAGTTCGTACCCAATGCAAACCTTTCCATCTCCTCAACCTTAGCTGACATGTTCTCAATTTGGAGTGCCTTCTTCTTTATTTCTTCCTGACCTAAACCTACTTTCTCTTTCTCAATAGCAGTTTCAGATTCAGCCATAATAACTCTCTTAACAAGTGTTTCCATTACATCTGTCACGATTCGTACAGACTTGAGTATTTCGCCAATATAAGCTCCATCATGTTCATCAAAGGAATCATGCCGATTATTGATTCCAATCCATGTTTCCTCATCCGGACTATCAAAGCAAGAAAGATCAACATCCTTTGACCAACTGGACAATGGTGTACCAGTTTTGTCAACAAACCCAACCCCTTCTCGATGCCTGATGCCACATGATGTATGGGCTAGATGTGGAACAGCCATTATTCTTGCCTTTGATTTCAAGTAGGTCAGTAACGTTGCAGTAGTTTTTACTCTTCGCCAAAGAACTTCTAATTCCTTCTTTGCATCCTCCTCAGACCCTTGGATACAAGCCTTTAGCTCCGTAAGTTTTGTGTGCAATACATCCACCTGGGACTGGTGCCTTTCCATCTCCTGCTTCCAGATTACGTTTGTTTGACTTAGTTGAGACTTCAAGGTTGACAAATCAACGTCTTCCTCAGCAGCCATTTCCTTCCTGTAATAATATGGAACTGTAATTTGAGAAAATTTGAATATTAAGGCAAGATAAACCAGCCAATAATGTAGTTATAAAACGTTACAAAGAGGAAATGAGAAGGGCACATTTATGGCAACTCTTCTTAATTGATTATAATAAAAAAGTCTGCTGAGTGAAGCTTTTGTAGTGTCGTAAGATGCAAGATGGAGTAGGTCTTCATGAATGTAAAGGAAATCCAAGGATTTAAGTGATGAAGATTTTACTAGTGATTCTAAAGTTCAATGTTGCAAGTTTCAAATCATACCATAGCATTAGTTAAAAAAAAATTAAGATAGAATTTGGCTCTTTAGTCATGTCTGGCATCAGTTAGTCCCTTACAATCTGCAACTCTATATTGGAATTGCCTTTAAAATCATTTTCAAACAGCCAAGAAAAACTGAGATTCACTTGTTGATTTTTTTTTTCTCTCCATAAATAAATGTTTACCAGTGTAGTCCTCCATTTGTAATAATGAAAGGAATCAAGTTGTTGACAACTCCGCTCCATCCAGTGGCAAGCTCATGAAGCTTTCTCTTTTGTTCACCGTCGTCTTAGTTTCCCTTCAAGTCCAGAGCAACTGCTGATCTTCAAGTGTGTTGATTCTCAGAGCATAAAACATGGAAATAGACATGCTTTTGTTGCATGACTTATCTTTAGCAATAAAAGATTTTTTTTTTTCCCTTGAAGTAAAGGAAGTTAAATTAAGTATTATGTACAAACAGTAGCGTTTTCAGAACATATGAATAAAGATGATTAGAACATTACCCATCTAAATCAAGTAGACAACAAGGGAATACCATTTCAGAAGCCTGACCATGCCAGACAATAAAACTCGCATGAAATTTCATATATACGCTTCTTTCAGGCAAAGTCAAAAAACCTTCTTTCAAGCTATCTTTGCTTGATATGAGGAAATAAGTACAATGTCGATCCAAAATGTAAGGAAGGAGGTTAAACCAACAGTAAGAGCAGATAGATGGGTAATCCTCTCTGGTCCATCGTTTTCCTATGAAGCATCTCCTAATGATATTTGATATTCTAAAGAATAACTTTTTCTATCAACCGAGAAATTTTATTTTTATTTTCATATCAACTGACATTATAAAGTTAAATTTCCCTGCTTCACATCGTTAAGTATGAACATTGCCTGTGCGATGTGAGACAACATATGTCTCTGAACCCAAACTAACTCCATTAGATAAAAAGCTTCCCAAATGTACAAATTAATTGAACTTTGACGAACCCTAGTTCTAAAATCAGTCAGTTCAACATCCAAGAAACAAAACAAATTCAAGTTATCTCGAGCTTAAGGATTACAATTAAGGATCTTGACCTCATTGTCTAAAATAAATAAATAAGGATAAAACAAACAATACCACCACGATTTGGAACCTCAATTCATCAACCCGAACTCCTAAAACCAAAGATAATCTCTTAATCTTCAACGAACAATCGATAAAGCCCTAGATTCATAAACAACGAAGAAACGTTCAAACTCCGCACTCACAGATGCAAGAAATTCAACCTGGTATGAATTAAACCCTAATCCTGATAAATTATGAAAGTAGCTAACCAATAACGTATAATAATCCAGAACAAAAACCATTACGCAAAACTGAACAGACGAAGAAAAGATAAAAATTAGAGAGAATAAAAATTCATTAGATGAGTAATAATAGAAATACAGATATCTTAAGATTGTGATCGAAAGATGAAACAATCGAATTTGAGCAATTGGCGAACCTGTTGGGAGATTTTAACTCTGCTAATCCAACACAGCACGCGTTCTGATACGAAAACGGAGAGGAGGAAGCAGGCAAGTGGTTCTTTGTTCTTTTACTTAAATCTTTTTTTTTTTTGGGGTAAAGTTCGTCTGGACCACAAAAGCTGGTCCAAAGGCTGGACCGCGCTTGTATCCCGCGATGAAGCACTTGTATACCAGATACAAGCGCGCCATCGCGGGATACAAGCGTTTCAGCGCGGGTCCGGCCTTTGGACCAGCTTTTGTGGACCAAACGATGTCGCCCCGTAAAGTTAGCTTTTCGTTTACCCAAAGAGACAGAGAGAATAACATTTTTTCATGAACAATACAAACTTATATGAACCACTTGATAAAGGGCCAAGTCAAAGCTCGGTGTGCCAGCCCGGCACGATAAGGCTTATGCCTTTGGTGCCATTCTGTGCCTAATTTTGGGCCTCAGGCTAAGCATGGCACGAGACACGATTACTATTGTATTGGGCCAGACTGATACTTTTGCCTATAATTTTGTCAAAATCCAATTGTGTTCCGTGCAGTGCTGTGGGTCATGAACCCAGGTCCAGCACGACAGTTAATAGCTTTGTAGGGGAGAACAAAGGATAATAATAATAATAAAAAATAAAAAAAATAAAGTCTGAACAAAACATTCAGATACCAATTCCAAATCCAGTATGTTGTTTCAGAGCTTTTGGCTATACATTTCATCCAATAATACAGGAATTAAGTTACATGGAAAATGAAAAATGTTTGGCTCTGCATATGCAGTTGACTATTTTTTTTCCCCAAGAGTAGGCAGAAAAGGATGAACAGTGCACGGCGAGTCTCAACTCCTGTTTTTCTATTACACATCTATATATCTTTTGGGCAAGTAATTAAGCTGGCCAAAAGATCAAGGGCTTGAACCAGAATTCCATCGACGCTTGCAAGGAGCTTAAACACAGTGTGATCCACCAAACGGCGCATTGTAACTATATCTTTTACATATATCATAACATGAAATCTGGTATATGGGATAGCTGCATTATGAAAAGGACTTGACCACTGAGGAGGTTGTAACCAAGCTTGAGAAGAGGCCAACGGCGAGCGCACTGTTGTACGTGCTTGGTTCCCCTTGCATTGAATTGTTCCTGGAATCAATATAGGTCTCATTCAAAAAGGGTCCACCCACGAGTGCTCCGATTGCCACATTTGGATTGGGTTCAGTTGACTCGAGCCACTTCTTCCACCCATCCTTGCAGCCAGTGTCTGCATCAGCCGGAATTGAAGCTCCCCTGTGGTGTACATATTCAGGGTACTTACTCCCATACCCAACAAGATAGCTCATCTTCATTTTATTGTTGCCCAATACATAATCAGCCTACAAGTATTTTAAGTAAGATTAGGAGGTTTCGAACATAAGCAACCAAAAGAAACTAAGAATGACAATAACAAATGAGCATGTTTATATCTCTCTGAGGCAATGCCAAATCAAAGCTGCCGTTCAATAGATTTCAGGATCATAGTAGCTTAAATTTCAAAGCAATGAAGTGATTAAATCTATAACCTTATTCTTGATTTTCAGCAACATGTAACTTGTAGTTGTCCAAAAAAAAAACAATGAACAAACGAAGATAATAACCTTTTACTCTTTTAGTTGGAGACTATGTTGCATAGGTACAGGTATGTGTGTCGAAGTCCGACACGGGTACGGGGTATCGGATTCGGCAAACCATAAAAAAAAGGATTTGAGGACACGGCTATATATTTAATTTTTATTTTTAAAATTTTATTAAACACTCAAATTTTGTTCTCCTTCCCCTTCTTCTTCTTTTACTCTTTTAGTTTGAGACTATGTTGCATTGGTACAGCTACGAGATTCGGGGACACGGCTATATATTTTTATTTTTTAAGTAACATAGGTTGGAGATATCCTGCTGAGACACATTATAAGTTGGGTCCAAACTCTAAACCACCCCATACCAGCATGTATCCTAGATATATACATTATTGAAGATGGATTAATGTACCTGTGAAATGGAAAACTTGCGAAGATCTGCTGGTGTGTACATATCCCCACTGCAATATAGGGTCGAAGTCCTGGATGAAAGCATATAATCACTGTAAAGAACAGCTAGGAATGCAGAAGAGACAGCATGCTGCAGAGGGTTCCATTCGGTTACCCATATCAGACCATCTGCATAAAACAAACTACATAGTAAGAAATGAAGATCCTAAGAACAATATCGGTTTTTGTTTCAATTTCTAACATGCTGAAAGACCATTCAAGAAATTTTAGAGGAATATGACCATGTCTGCGCATACGCTCACAAACACTAGAACAAGAATAAATATCCTTTCGGGGAAAAGAAAAATTACCGTCTGTTCTACTCTTTGTGGCTGACGGTGAAGTTGGCAAAAGACCACACATAACAATCTCAGCTGTTTTCCTGTACATCTGAAGGAACATATTCTCTGCACTTGAGATCTTCTCTGCACCAAATAAGTTTAATCTGGACAGCAAAACCTGTTCCAAAATTGCAAATTTATCATCAAGTTAGAGTCTGACACCAGTTTATAAGGTTTTGGAAGGAAAAAAAAAATCAGAAAGGTACAATGGGTAATAGAAAATAAACAAACCTTAACATACTGCGAGTCTTGAAACATCTCCAAGAGCAATATAATAAACAGGAGTTCCTTCAAGTGAAATGTTAATGGGTTTTCCCTTTTCATTCAACAAATAACATTGTTGAAATTTCCAAGAGCCTACTTATTCATTTTTTTTATAACTATTATCCAATTATAGTTTCTCAACCCAATAGAGGAGTCCTATAATTTACAGGAGCAGTAAGTTTTCCAGTTGGGGGAATTCTTGTCAAACCACACGACACCCTAGATTCAGAAATATTCATATAAATTGAATGAGATGGAAATTCTAACAATATTTTTCCTCGTTCATAGTGTGCTTCAGCATTCACATTGGATTATTTCCACAGAGTATTCAGATTCTTGAATTTCAAAAATCCATGAAAGAATTTTCTTGTAGTCCCATAGAAACAAAAGACATTTAAAGTGAAAGATACAGTGAAAAGAGATGAGAAAAATATCAGTAGGAGCACACATGGCTTAAATGGAAAAAAATTGTCAGCTCATGGTGAATTTCGATGTTCGTGCAATAAGTCGATCGGTATCTTAGATTCTTAGGATTTTGTTTCCTTGGAATTTTCTCACATTCAAAAAATAAACCCACGCGGGTTAGCTCAACTGGCAGGCTCTCCAGCTCAGGAACTGGAGGTCCCAGATTCGAGTCCCTGAGCTTACCTGATATATGGTCATTGTGGGTGGGGTCATGTATCCGGGGTTTACCCTGTCCCCATTAAGTGGGGTCGGGGGTTCCACGTCACCAAAAAAAAAAAAGAGAAACAAATTGACATACTATTTTCTTTCTTCTTTTTCTATTTCAATGGGAAAGTGATTCTATATGTTATAGTCATTTACACAAGGAAAATGACTATAAATACCATTAAATGCAGGTTATTCTTTAATTGTTAATAGCTTCTAAGGCTTGTTCAAAACTCAGGCTTGCCTAAAGGCAAAAGTTTTGCATGATATTCTAATGTTGGTGGTACTGCTTCAAAGAATTCATTCAAAATTTACAAAAACAAAGTATGCATCATTCCATGATATCAGTATAAGGGGACTTCATATATTTCAAGAAGGAATAAATTTATCTCAACAAAGAATAATTTTTTATACAGTAGATAACAGTAATAATTTTGACTTCAAATCAAAGGACTTGCATACCTGAGTCCCTGCATACTTATTATCCCAACTAAACCATGTAGGAATTTCCCAGTTACCGAAGTATTTTCCATTTTCTTCAGTCAAATATTTGAGGTATGATTGGTCCTCGGTTGCATGATAGAGCCAAGCAGCTGCCCACAAGAGCTCATCTTCATACCCTGAAGAGTTATAGAATTTCTGTACTTGGGGGATGCTGACGCTATAAGAAACCCTATAGGTATCAGCAAAAGTAAATAGTTGTTGGGCATGCTTCAGAAGCAAGTTCGAATATGTGGAGTTGAATGTCTTGAAAACCAGAGAAGCCGATGCCATAGCTGCTGCAGTTTCTGCTGCAACCTCTGTGCCAGGAGAAGACGTGTTCACCTGCGTGAGAGGCCTTCTTCCAGTCATGGTTTCAGGTCTGTCCCAACATTGGTGGTCCAATGCAGGGTCGCCAACCTAAACACACACACACTGACAATCAAAAATCACATATAATCTTTATAATAATCATCCAGTTCTATAATCCCAATTTAATTCAGAAATTTATAAAATCGAGTATAGCTCCTATTCCCAAAGTATCCAAAAACAGTTTAGATCCTGATTGCAGTTTACAAAAGCAATTCATGCAAATTAACAAGAAGTCAATAGCAACGATAAGATAAATATTTGAGATCATCTGATTCAGTCAAGGACTGATCAAGGTACTATACAACATATATTCTTTATAATAATCATCCAGTCCTATAATCCCAAAAAATTTGTGGAAATTTATTACATAGAGTATAGCTCCTATTCCCGAAGTATCCAAAATCTACCAAAAACAGTTTAGTTTCTGTTTGCAGTTTATAAAAGTAATTCATCCAGAGCACCAGGTCAATAGCGAAGATAAGATAAATGTTTGAGGAACCTGAATATATAGCACATTCTCAGAAGGATGTG
>JAUPMG010000004.1:16510646-16520951 GCA_031762675.1 Pachysandra terminalis
GGTATCAGCAAAAGTAAATAGTTGTTGGGCATGCTTCAGAAGCAACTTTGAATATGTGGAGTTGAATGTCTTGAAAACCAGAGAAGCTGAGGCCATAGCTGCTGCAGTTTCTGCTGCAACCTCTGTGCCAGGAGAAGACGTGTTCACTTGCGTGAGAGGCCTTCTTTCAGTCATGGTTTCAGGTCTGTCCCAACATTGGTGGTCCAACTCAGGATCGCCAACCTAAACACACACACACACAATCAAAAATCACATATAATCTTTATAATAATCATCCAGTCCTATAATCCCAAAAATTTATAACATCGAGTATAGCTCCTATTCCCGAAGTATCCGAAACAGTTTAGTTTCTGATTGCAGTTTACAAAAGCAATTCATGCAAATTAACACCAAGTCAATAGCAACGATAAGATAAATATTTGAGATCATCTGATTCGGTCAAGGACTGATCGAGTAACTATGCAACACGTAATCTTTATAATAATCATCCAGTCCTATAATCCCAAAAATTTCTAGAAATTTATAACATTGAGTATAGCTCCTATTCCCGAAGAATCCAAGAACTACCAAAAACAGTTTAGTTCCTGATTGCAGTTTACAAAAGCAATTCATGCAAAGTAACACCAAGTCAATAGCAACGATAAGATAAATGTTTGAGGAACCTGAATATATAGCACATTCTCAGAAGGATGTGCATTAATCAGGTAATCCGTTATCCACTTGAGTGAGTCTTGAGCAGGTTCCAACTGCTTCACTGTGTCCATCTGATCTCCATATTCAAGAATGGCCCATGACAACACTGTAGCAGTAAAAGCCATAGGTAAACCAAACTTCATGTGATCCCCGGCATCGTACATTCCTTTTGATAGATCCAAATCCTCTTCTTTTCCATCTCGTAAACCCGAATTCCCTCTCCAAGATATCTTGTTATTCACCAACTTACCAGCTGCAATAATCAAGTACCATGTTCATTTTATTCAGAAACTAATGTGAATTTCACAATAGACAGAGCTCCATTCCAGCAAAATCCCGTAAATTGAATTTAAATTCCCTTTTCATGTATGATTGTGGAATTGGTACTCAGTGAGGAAATTTTAAATTTTCAGAAATAAAAAATCAAACTCAACAGATAACACGAATAGAAAACGAAACCACAAATCCAGTAAAATCCCAGAAATTGAATTAAATTCCCATTTCATGTATGCTTGTCGAATTCCAAGTTCAATTAATGGTACTCAGTGAGGAAATTTTAAATTTCAGAAGTAAATAACCAAACTGCACAGATAACTTGAATATCAAAAGAAAACACAAATGAATTTAGAACCATATAGATCTGGGTATGTTGATTACTACATTTCAACATGAGATGAAGGAAAAACTGGATAATAGAAGGAAACAAACTACATTTTTGTACATCGAAGAACTGCATAGCAACTGAGAAACTAATATGAATTTCACAATTGACAGAACTCCATTCCAGCAAATCCCATAAAAATTGAATTTAATTTCCATTTCATGTATGATTGTCAAATTCCAAGTTCAATTAATGGTACTCAGTGAGGAAATTTCAAAATTTTCGGCAGAAAAGAATCAAACTCAACAGATAACGCGAATAGCAAAAGAAAACACAAATGACTTTAAAACAATATAGATCTGGGTATGTTGATTACTACATTTCAAAATGAGATGAAGGAAAATCTGGATTATAGAAGGAAACAAACTACATTTTTGTACATCGAAGAATTGCATAGCAACTGAGAAACTAATATGAATTTCACAATAGACAGAGCTCCATTACAGAAAATCCCATAAAAATTGAATTTAATTCCCATTTCATGTATGATTGTCGAATTCCAAGTTCAATTAATGGTACTCAATGAGGAAATTTTAAATTTTTAGCAGTAAAAAACCAAACTTCACAGATAGCTTGAATATGAAAAGAAAACACAAAAGAATTTAGAACCATATAGATCTAGGTATGTTGATTACTACATTTCAACATGAGATGAAGGAAAAATTGAAAAATAAAAGGAAACAAACTACATTTTTGTACATCGAAGAATTGCATAGCGAGTTTAAGAGCATCTGCATATTTCGTTGTGACGGCACCCGGATGTCCCGGAACCGGAGCCGGCTCAGGTTGATGAAATCTCTTCCGAACACTGAAGACACCAACTACAACAAAAAGAGCCAAAATGGCTAAAACAGAAAACGAACAGCAACAGCCCCTCGCCCTCATTCGATCTCCACGAGATTCTCCCTTTTATACTGTGAAATTTGAAATTTCAATAACGAGACACGAAATAAAATCTACAATTTCATTCTATGGAGATCCCTCGCAATGAACATCAAAAAAAAAAAAAAAAATGGAAATGAGGAAAGGATTTCAGCAACCAGAGAAGAAAATAAATTCTAAAGCTTAAATCACTCTAAAACATCGGCATCGAGCATAAGTTCGATAGAAATGGAATTCGAAGAAGCTCAATTGAGATCATTTCTGTTCTATACGATTCCGATCGCAAATGGCCAATTCGGTACTAGAGATTCAAGAAGAAAAACTTCCAATGGAGCTAAGAACATATTTCCAAATCAAACAGAAGAAGAAAAGAAAAAAAAAACCTAATCAAGAATGCAAAAATGGCAAATTCGCTTGTTTTGCCTCGCCTGTAACAGATACCCTGTAATTGGAATAATAACTGAACATGGAACAGATATCATACAAGACGCAGTCACGATTCACGCGGGACAAATTCGTTTTTTCAGTTTTCTTTGAGGGTCTAAATGACAGAATTACCCTTGGACTTCTTACGAAAATTTTAAGGGTAAATTACATTTACAGTACCTTGGGTTTTACATAATGTCAATAAATATCCCTCAAACCTTCACTCATTACATATCTCTCCTATTGTTTGAAAGTATGTTACAACAAATCCCTTCTGTTAGTAACCATCAATCAAGTCTGATCGTGTTTATATAAAAGATAAAAGAAGCTTCTTAACAATGAAAATTGTGAAAACAACATTTATCTTTTTTTAATTATAGAATAAAAATAAAAAATAGAATTAAAATGTTTAAAATAAAATTAAAAATGAAAAACAAAACAAGAAATAAGAAAAAATAAATAATAAAATAATTACGAAAAATTAATTAAAAAATTGATGATGTTTCTTTTAATTATTATTGATTAGAGGAGTAATGTGATCAAATGATCAGTTTATGTTAGAGATTAAGAATAATAGTTACAATAACAGGGGTATTTATTGCATTATAACAAACCTAAGGATATATCAATGTAATTTACTCAATTTTTAATTGGATGTTCGTAGCGACCAAAATTGGGGAGAATCACGGAATGAGCATAGAAGTGACGAAACTTTGATTCTGCTACAAGGTTGTGAGTTATATCTACCGTCAATTTTGTTTGAACCAGAGTGATGCAACCACGTTTGTTTTGGTGGGTTAATGCTAACCGTCGATCTAGAATAGCCGGTTTTAAACAAAAAGACGACTTATCTACCATTGAAACGGCAGATTCGTTTTTGTCGGTTTCTTTGAGAACTGGCGATATGTAGTTTGTCGTTTTCTGTTAGTGAAACAGCCAATGGTAAATAATGTTTTAAAGGATCCGGATCTCTCAATGTACAATCACCTAGAAATCAATTAGAATATGACACGTAAGATAAAATGTTAAATCACTATTAACGATAAGTGATTTTATCTTCGATTTTTACGCTTAAAATTTTTAAATATATTTTAATTGAATCTTTGTCCCACCTGTCATATTCTGTTTCGTTTTAAATCAACTAATGGGTGATTGTAACTTAAAAAGATCTGGATCTACCAAAATGTTAGTGGATACTTTAAATAGAGAATGAAGATCTTTTGTATATTTGTGTACAGGAGATTCTCATGTGCTGTAAGACACATCGGAGGGCAAAATAGTTTGTCCTCGTAAATCAACTCAGTGAAGACAAAATTATTATTTTACCTTCGTATTTGTCTCACAACACAAAAGGATCTCCTGTGCACCAGTGCTGTAACAGCATGAATATTTGTCAACTTTAATTCGAATATATTAAGATAAAAATAATTATCTAGAAAATAATCTCACAAATAAATTTGGTTTAATCTTTATAAAATTCTTAGAATTTATGAGTCATAGTAGACATCATTTTAAACACGCTAAAAGTTATTAAGTTGGCCTCATAGACTTTAAGTTAATGTCCTAATTAGCCGAATAACTAAGTGATAAAATCAATTAAAAAGTTAATAATTAGTTTGCACAACTTAGAAGACTCGTTTGAAATCCCTAAGTGAACTTACACCATCCAAAATTAAGTTAGTAATCAATTTAGAAAGATATACGTAGAAGCCCTGTTTTGCCTCCTTACGTACTTTGAATCCCACCCTTATCCTTATAGGTTATAAATAAAAACTTAAGTTCTAAACCTAAATTTTTTTGTTTTCTCATCCTTGTGGAGCTCATGGAGATGAAAAGAAGGAACACAAATTTCTCAAATGTGCAGTGGAGAAGCCGTGAACACGATTCGGCACACCCCAAGTTGACTATACCTTCAATATTCGTGTGTTTATTTATTCTCCCAATATTGTGACCTTGTAAGGAAGTTTGCATGTGTTTTGTTTTTCTTTCCCCTTGGATTTGTTTAGTAGATTTTGAGAGTTTAGGAGTTCTTATCCCAGGAATCAATCTTGTAAACAAGATTGACGGCTCTTGAAATCAAACTTTTAGTATAAACTCAAAGTTTTGAGAATTTGGGGGAAATCAATCATTCCTTGTAATAGACTTAAAACTACATACAAAGCTCCCTTGGGAGATTAGTGACTTCTGGGTGAAATCTCAACTAAAAATGAGTAGAAATGGACTTCGACAACCTTCTCGGTGCACCAAAAGGTTCGCAAAGAAATCTCTTAGAATTTTTTGGGTCTCTGGTTTTGTTGCCGAGAACTGTTTAGACGCTTTGAAGCACTTTATGAAATCAAGATAAGATCAGTTTTGACCTAATGGGACCCACTGAGACCAGTTCCCGAGGTCACATTTCATTTGACACAAATTTACAATTCTCAGCGTGTCAAAGGTTCGTTGAAAGGCTCCTTTAGTCCAATTTTGCATAATTAGTTATGCGCACGTGTATTATCCCTAAACCTACTGTTCTAGTATGTTGTTGACCTCAGTAACCTTGCCGATCAAAATACGACAACTTAAACCAAAGGTTTGGTCTGTCTGGATCTTGCACTACAGTGACAACTTGCATGGTTTCCCCTTGTTTTATCCATGTTTAGATATAGAGATTTACATTAAATAGTGATGTTTGATGTTTTCACCTTATATGTGAAGAATTATGCTAAACTCCTTTATTCTCACTTAGTTTCATATAATGATTGTTGGATGTTTATAATGATTCTCACACATCTAAACCTCATTTTTTAAGTTAGATGTTCAATTATTGCTTATGAATGACTTATGTTAAGTATGGTAAGGTGATTAGATTCATTATGCTCAATGCTTGTTATTTCCGCATTAGTGTGCGATACTTGTGGAATCATGGGATTGTGCCCATGTGAATGCTGATATGAATATATGTTTGTAGATCATTTGGTGAATTGCATTAATTTGACGGATTCGAATACGATGAGTTGCATATGGATCTTACTGTTGTAATGGCTTAGTCTAATACCCCATATTATACTTTTGAATATGTTTTAATCTTTCATTTTAACATTTTATTAAAATTGGAAAAATACACATATCCCATTTTTTATTCATGTTTATTATTTATCTGTTTCTCTATTGACAAGATTTTGTTATGCTAATATGTAAAAGAAAAAAATGATTTTTTTTTTTTTTCGGTCTTAACCACGTGGTGTCCCCACACCCATTTGGGTGTGGGACTAATCCACGTTCGGGGTGAGAGCAATTATGGTACTTGGCCACGAGTGCTTCTAGTAGAATTCGAACTCTAGACTTACCTCCGGAGATGCCCACTAGAGCCCAGCTTGCTACCAGTTGAGCCATACATCGGTGGTTAAAAAAAATGATTTTGTTACATCATAGAGTTTTAGATTTAGTACAAATTGTAGTATTTTAGATAACTTATAAAAATTAAAAAAAATATATATCAAATATACACAGATATGAATGCCCTAACAAATTTTTAGAGATTTAGTAAGTTAGATAACTTAAAAAAAATTAGAAATTTTAATCCCATTCAATTTTTTTTTATTCATTAAATAGCGACTAATAAAAATAAATCCTTTTAAATTTGGATGAAAAGATTATGAATAAGCCTTACTTTAACGACCTATCCTGTTTTCACTCCTATATACTATAAGCACTTACTAACCAAACCATTTGATACATGAAGAATCAAAAATAAAAAGAACAAGATGGATCATCAAACCGCTCAATATATAATCTGTCTGTATACTTAACTAAGTCATTTTCTAACCACCTGACGTTTTCCGTCATTTTCAATATCAGCCGAAGCTTGGACGCTCCAACCATATTATAAAAGCAGACCCAGAGGTAACCTTAATTCTCTCTTTCAACCAAAAGAGAGTGAACGCAAACGTAAGAAAGAAGCCAAGAAAAAGAAAACAAAGAAGGTTGTGTTTGATACCTCATTCGTAGCAAGGTTTTAAAGACGGAACCGGTCTCCTGTCCGGATTGGTATCGGCTGGTCCGGATCTGGTACAGAAAGAAAAAAATATTGAAAAAAATTTCAGACCGGTCGGCGGATTGGCAGAAATGGTGGTTGGACTGGACGAACCGGTGGGACCGGTTGCCAGACCAGCTGGACTGGTCGCTAGACTAT
Organism: Pachysandra terminalis; assembly: GCA_031762675.1. Lineage (NCBI taxonomy): Eukaryota > Viridiplantae > Streptophyta > Magnoliopsida > Buxales > Buxaceae > Pachysandra > Pachysandra terminalis. Next base: position 16,517,480 of record JAUPMG010000004.1, read on the forward strand.
CGGACCGATTGTATCGGTCGTCAGACCGGCAATACCGGTGGAACTGGTCGTCAGACCGCTGGAACCGGTCCCCGGACTGTGTGCTGATATGTCTGACATGGATATTATATACATAAAAACTTTTATTCTTATTTATCTCTTGTAAGTATCTTTCAACTCGTTCGGTGACAACCATACAAATCAGTTTGAATATTCAGCAAGCAAAGGATGTTAAATACATGTGTATTGAACTTAAGAATTACTTTTTCATTGAATTTAAGAATTAATTGATGTAAAAAATGTACTTAAACAAATCAAATTAATTTGAGTTCAAATGTTCTGTATTACACATGATTTATTAATGTTGACCGTGATATTAGGTCGAGTTTAGAAAAATGGATGAAGAATAAGGATTCGTTTATAGCAACAAAAAGTGCAATGAAGCAAAAAATATTAAAATAAAAAAGTTGATTGTAAGACCTCTAAGATGATTTTCAGGTACATATTCAATTATTATTTTTCTTATTTATTAAAATAAAACAATTACTTAGATATGCATTAATTTATATTCTTCTTGTTCAATTATGATGTGTTGACATTGTTTTTCAATTTAAACAAAAAATATTTGCTTACTTTAGAGCAATTGTTATAAATATTGATAATTTGGAGAAGTCATGGTACAATTCATGTAATACAAGTAGGCCTGTCAACGGGTCGGATTCAGACCGGATTGCAACTGATCCGAGTTCGATCCGATAGCGAAATCCGAAAATCCGAATCCGATCCGAAATCTGACGGATCATGAAATAGGTTATCCGAATTCGATCCGATAGTGAAATTGAATATCCGAATCCGATCCGATCCGATAACTTGTAAATTGTGTGTGTGTGTATATATATATATATATATATATATTATAAATTATAATCGGACCGGATCAGATCATTATCGCATCGGATCAATACATATCTGAGTTCGATCCGATTATTAATCGGATCGGATCGGATCATTTTTAATCAAATCAGATTACTAAAATCCTCTACCGAATCCGGCTTTATCGGATCGGATCCGGATCATGATCCGACCCGTTGACAGGCCTAAATACAAGTAACAAAAAAGTTTTGATCAAAGAAAGTGGATCAGAATGCAAAAATTGTAAAACAGACGAGTCAGAATTTTCTCCAAGGTAATTATATTCAAACAAATAAATGATACATCTTAATTAAACCATTTAGTATTCAATAATAATGTAACTTTATTTTGGTAATTATCATAATAGATTTGTGCTCAAATTTGTTGTCCCTAACGAGAATCGAAGGGCATTGGTCAAATTATTTGATGACGTAGAATACCTTGTTGGATGCCCAGTTTCAGAATACATCAAACAACCAACAAAGTTATCATTTTTTTTTTTTTGTATTATTTATTTGAATTTATATGCATAATATATGCTTTATAATAATAATCATAAATTTATTTTTTTATAGGAAGGTATGAGCAACACTTTCTATGAAAAGTTGATGAAATGCAAAGAACAAATATATTTATTCCCTATAAAAAATGGAGAACAGAAATGAGAATGATTGTGTATTGGAAAAATGCATAACAATTTCTATTAAGGAAAGGATGTGAAAGACTCCAAAATCAACTTTATAGACAGTAATGCTTTCAATTGATGGTCATGTACAAAAGAAGAAGCAGTTCAATGGATAGAAATAATGAATTTTATGAGTTCCGAGGGAAACCCTTAACTCTACTATTCACGTAATTGCGTCGGGTGGGGTGGGTTGTTACATGCAACGCACGTGCGCATTTACTAATTTCTAAAAGGTAAACTCATGAGATCAAAATGTTTGGACGGTCGAGCCACCTGGACCGGTCATGATCCAAGTAAAGGCTTCCGGTCCGTTTATCTTAACGGTGACAGGCCCAATATTCTATCATGGGCCTGAGATCTTTTAGGGCCAGCTTATGGCAAAAAGATGGCCCAATGAGAAGCTTAAACCCGCACCGCGCGTCACGTGCGACGCGAGAGACTTTTCCTTCTTGACCTAGAACGTGATGGTACAAAATTCAGTAACCTCGTCTGAAGCTCCCTCCGTTTCCATCCCACTTCTCTTTCCGATTATTTGAATCATTTTGGTGGAATCTTTATCTGTTCTTGAAATTTCAGGGCAGAACAGCTTGAAGCTTTTTCTTCTTCTCGTCAAGATATTCTCGAGATAGATATAGAGGAAGCGAAGGGTAGAGTAGAGAGAGAAAACGATGGGGGAAGGAAGAGAAGGTGATTGGGAGTGCGGAGGTTGCGGGAACAGGAATTACGCGTTCAGATCGTTCTGCAACAGATGCAAGCATCCTCGCCTTCTTGTTGATACTAAGACGCCGGCCGATTCTAAGTGGCTTCCTCGTATCGGCGATTGGATCTGCACTGGTAAGATCTTTCTTTCCTACTTTCTGTAGTTTTTTTTTCAGTCTTTGATTTCTGGTTTTGATATATGTATGTATGTAGTAGTTTGTTTGATGGATCACTTGCCACAAATAATTATCTCATTATCCTTAAGGCTATGTTTGGAACCTTGGATTTTAGATGAAATGAAATGAAAAAATTAAAGAAATTATTGTTTTGTTTTCTAGACTAGGCTGTTCTTTATGTTTTGGCATTTATTTATTTTTTCTCTCAGTTTGTGTCCTTTTTTTTTTTTTTTTGATGAATAAATTTCCATCTTGTATTAATATACCAGCCAATTTTATAAGTTAAAGAATATTTTTTGTTTGGTAATCTTAGGCTTTGTTGTTAAAATCTTACAATTCATTGTATGAATCTTACGATTCAATTCAATTTGACCCTAGATCAATTCAAATTAGTGAAAAATTGATTTATGTTTGAATCTTATGATTCACCCATTAAATCTTACGATTTAATCGTACGATCCATCTCTACAACACTAAATAAATATCTACTTATATTTTCACTGGAAAAACTTTCCTATTTTGGTTTGATCCCAGTTTATATAGAACATAGTACTCTAAAATGATTAAATATCAGTAAAGAAGCATAGTTTACTAAATTTAAACAATAAAAATTCCTTTTTCTTAGAGAAATCCCAAACCTTCTACTAAAACTACAATGCAATGACTCCTACGATTTACGATTCAATATTATGATTCGAGTCTAAGTGGTCCCTAACGATTTTTGATTTGATTCACGATTTGACAACCTTGATCTTAGGTGTGCATTCTAATATTCAATTAACCTCTGATCGCCTGTTAATTTCAATAGAGAAGAATTGACCAGCCGTGTTTTGTGATTTGATTCTTAAGCCATGGGAAGAAAAATCTTTTGTCAAACACTTCACGAGATTTATGTACTATGTAAGCCAGCAAAAAACGAAAAAAAGAAGAAGAAGCATTTTATGTGTAATTGAAAATAGGAAAACAGAATTGATGGCATTCATCGTTAACACGCATGGTCAGTATTTGTCTTTCAATTGAA
>JAUPMG010000004.1:16521051-16553584 GCA_031762675.1 Pachysandra terminalis
GTTCTCCCAACTTATGCACATTATTTTGCCAGGGCACAAGGAGGACCCGGACACCAGATGAATGTTGATTTAACTGGCAATGCTTCTCTCCAGCAGTCACTTCCATTGAATTCTAACCGGTCACTTGGAGGGGCAGATAAGTTTGGGCTTCAATCAGCTCTCATTTGGCCCTTAAGTGGAAGCAATAGTGTGGGATTTCCATATACAAACAATGCGAATCAGCTTCATATGGTACCGAAAGGATGGCGTAGTGGTGACTGGATATGCAAATGTGGATTCCATAATTATTCATCTCGTGCACAGGTTAGACTGTGCAGCATAAACATGCTGTGAACTAAATGTCTTATCTCCATTACATCAAACTGTATCAACTTCCAGTAGTCGACTCCCCTTTTTTGGTTTTATTTAACTGACCAGGTTAGTTGTATCTGCAGTGCAAAAAGTGCAGTGCTCCTTTACCTCCACCACCTTCTGTGGTGAGCACAGCAGTCACAGATTTATTTCCAAGTAAGTAGCTGCTCATATCATTTATATTGAATGACCATTTTTTTCTGATATTGGCCTTAAGTGTGCTGTTTGTACTGGAAACTATTTATATATCACTCTGCTCTACTATAGTACCCATGTCAATTTTTTTTTTTTGGCCAATTACCAGAGAAGCATAAGGATTGTGCATGAAAGATCATGACTTTTGTCCCGAGGACTTATCCAGTTTTGGGTCCAGTTGAATTTTGACTTTATGTAGCACCCCATTGTATGATGGCTTATTATTGTGGAGAAATTCTGATGTTCTCTGCTAGGAATATATTTGGCTGTACTCACATCACTTTTAGTTACTCATATTAGTCATCAGGCAAATGTTGTTCTTGCTTACTGATCACAATTTATTAGGGATTGAATGCATGCTTACTAGGTCTATGATAGTCTTGTCTCTTGCATTCATTCAATTTTCCTTCATCAAGTAAGTGCACTTGAAAGGAGGCAGTCAACATTCTTGTTGTACAAAAATCTGCCATAGTTCTATGCACAGGAAAGTTTGCAGTTGGCATTTATTTCAGTTTGCTTACGCTTGTTATAATTTGCAAGTCCACAGTTATTGAACTTCTTTCTTAGTTCTTATTGTCATGTGCCTTCACATTCAAAACCTGCATGAACAAATATATGTACTAGCAGCTTGATATGAACATGTATTTCCAGTTTGCATTTCAAGTACAAATGGATTTGCTCCATTAAGTGCGATAAAGTTGCCAAAAATAATTATGTGAAGGCACCTTGTGTTCCATTTTCTTTGTTTTGACAGCTAAAGGTGGCTGTATGCCATCTTAATTCTCTAAACATTATTGTTTTTACTTTCTATGAAACGAGTGAGTGAGATTTTGAACATACTGAAACTGATCTTTTACATTTTAACATTTCCCTTTTTTTCCGGTTTGAAGCTCTTGGAACAAAGCGATTAGCATCAGAGGAATTTATTAATGACTGGGATAACAAGAGGTTAAATGCTGGAAACATGAATAATAATTTTCTGGTATGGCCAAATTAGAAGAATGTAATTTGTGTCATAATAATAGTGTGACGGTTTTTCTTATACTTTCTTTTTTCTGTGAAAACAAGACAAACGGGCAGCAGCAATCCTACCAGGGATTTGAGCAGATAGCAGGATCCAGTAATGATCAGAGACCTGGAATGTTTGTTCCATATTCCAATGGAAACTCCACAATCCCTCCAAAGTTACAATTACACATGCAGCTACCGCAGCTTGCAACAATGCCTACACTTCTAGGAAAAGGGTAACATTTTCCCTCCTTTTGCTTGTGCATTCCATTTATTTAAGACAATTGGGTGCTTGTCATCAGATCCTTATAATGTTCTGATCATGCCATCCAAGGGATAGGGATCCTATATGTCATTTGAATCTGCAATTTATTTAAACTTACACGTGTAACAGAGAAAAAATGCTTTTCTATTTTATGCTATGTTTTTATTTGGATCTGCTTGTGAATTCTATACATTTTCTATTGGAGATTTGTGATTCATGTATAACTTTTACTCTCTTTTCTTAATAGAGCAAAGCAATGGCGTGATGGGGATTGGATGTGCACAAGTTGCAACAATCACAACTATGCATCTCGTTCATATTGCAACAGGTTTGTATTTGCGGTCTAATTTTTTCCACAGTTTAATAAAGCAGACATGATGCAATCCTGCAAGCAGTGAATGCAATGTCGGTGACATGTCGCCATTTCCCCCAAGGGTGAGATGAAATCTGGCTGTAAATCTCCAGATTTCGTTTTTATCCCTATGTCGAGCGACATGTTAGTAACACGGGGGAAAAATTTCAAGTTTTTTTTATATTTTCCCCTTGTCTCTCGACATGGGGGAATGTTTTTGGAAAAATTTTTAAAAATTGAAAAAAATTAAATTATTATTGTATGTTAATAAATATTATGATGTATTTAGACACTAATAAGGGTTGTTTAAAATTAAAACTGGGGGAAGGGGAACCCATCAAAAACCCCAGATTTCCCTTTTTTCCCTCATAGATATGACACTTAATTTCTAGTTTTATGTATCTTTTAGTTTGACTTACATTCACTTTTAGTTTGGCTTAATTACATATAGCATCTTTTTTACAGCTTACAGATCTGACAACGTGTAAGTTACCCCCCTCTCAAGTAATGATTATTAATGTGTAGGTAGTGTTTTTTTATATTTTTTGATGTATTTGGGCCTTAATTATACATGTTTAAGTTTGGGGCAAAAAATCAATGGTTTCCCCATATTTCCCCTTTTTTTCCCCATGTCGGCAACATGTCCCCAGAGCCACCTGGCGACATGCCATGCGACATCGACATGGCGAACCTTGCCTGTAAGTAATTTGATAAATATCTGTAAAATTTCAATGTACAACATATTGGCGTCTCGTCCAAGAACAAATTATTCATACATGCAAACACACATCTACATACATAGTTACATACTTATATATATATATACACACACTAATAGGTTATGTTATTGTTCACTCCTTGTATGGTTTGCTAACCTTTGAGTTGAGCCCTTTGACATTGTGTACAACTTGGTCTCATCTTGATTTTCACTTTATGTAATCTTTTATTGTGTTGGGGTCCATCACATGGTTTTACATGTCCGTATTCATACCAGTGTCATGGCCTGCCAGTATTGATGCATATTGGAATTTCGACAGCGGGTGCTCGAAATTCTGATATGAAAGCAAGTTGCCTGTTCTTTTTTTTTTTTTCCTGATAAGTAATGAAGGTGAAAGCTGAAGTTTTTAAGTTGCCTTTGAGAAGTGGCTCACATTGGGCTTGGGATTCGTATTGGAAGCCTATGATATTGATATGTACGGCCGGTAGGTACTGGTACCGGTATTGAACAATACTTGATTCCATGTCCATTTTCATGTCAGTGATGTGTTCTTTTTGGTGGATTTGAAAACAAAAGTTGGTGAACTTTAAGATATTTACAAAAGTTTGTGAATGGTGTGCTGGTAACATGTGTGTGTTTTCAGGTGTTTTTATTATATTAACCTGACTGCCTGCAATTGCTGTCCAATTTTGTAATATTTTGGTAACCATGACTCTGAGACCTGAGTAACTCTCTAATACACATTGACTGGGACATCTATTGCCGACTCCAACTAGTTGGGAAAGGCATTTTGTTGCTGTTGTATTGAAACATTTATCAATTGGTAATTATGACTCATGGGCTGGGTTGGTGTGTGGGGAAAATGTTTTCGTTGTCTCTTAAGCAGAAGCGATTCCATGCGTTAAATTACTGCCGCTTACCTTCTAATACCCTGGCAAGAAGTTTGTAAAGCTATTCCATGGAGGGTTCTTGCCGATAATTATATATACTTTAAAATAACCTTGAAAACCCATTTTATACCTGGGAGTTTCAAGCATATCCAATTTCAAACCAATGCTGGAGCTATTTTGACAAAGAAATTGTTATTGTTCTTCCTATTTTCTGTACAACATGAATCTTGTGAACAATCTTTGGAGTTTGTTGATATTTTGTGTTTCCACCTTTGGCTTCTATAAATGATTCTTTTTTAATTTTCTTTTAACTTGATCTGTGAAAGTACCTTATGACTTAAGGTTCTGAATCTAGATGGGATTTTTTTTGTTAATTTTCGTTGTTTTAGCATAGTTTAGGCCTTCTCAACAGTGACTGAGAATTTATGAAAAAGGTTGAGCAGCTTCTGTACCATTTTTTATTTTAGGCTCGCATCTTTTACTTCCACTCTTAAGGGTGGATCAGAAAACAAGAGTGCTATTTTATTCCTATGGATTTGTCTTCCAGATGGATAATCAGTTGACAATGTGGGACTGAAAGGAAGGATTCAGTTACCTTATGAATATAAGATTAGGCAGATTATCAGTCATTTTGCCTTGCTTCATAGTAGCTATAATTCACTTATAAGTTATATCAGCCCCCTTCAATTGTTCTCTTGTAAATAGTTAATATGTTTTGTAATTGCCATCATATGTTTTGTTGGGTTCTAAATCTGGAAGAACCTACCTATATTTTCATTGTCATATGGCATACCATTTCATACCCAATAAAAATATTCTCAACAGTAATCAAGGTTCCTTTGCTCCCCAAAACATGGGTTGGACTAAGAACTGGATTTTGATCTCCACTCAAATACATATGTTAGATCAACTCTTGAAACACTTGGCTATTCTTAAGAGTTTGATTGTGATCAAAAGAATACTAGATTATGAATGATTTGCTTGCAATTGGAAATTTTGAAGCCTGTTTTGACAATTTTGTCTGCTTTGCTTGCATTTGTTACTACTTGTTTCCAGAAGAATACTAGATATCAGTGATTTGCTTGTAATTGTAAATTTTGAAGGATAAAAGCCTGTTTTGACAATTTGTCTGCTATGCTTGCATTAGCTACTGCTGCTTGTTTGTTTAGGGCTTCCAGATTTGCTACATATCATATCTTTGTAGGCTGATGGTTGAATCACTTGCGATTTACAGGTGCAAGACTCAAAGAGATGGAGTTACCCAGCCGGTTAGTGTTACCTAGCTTGAAAGTCTTTAAAGGGTTTGAATTTGTTGTAGCTTTTAACCGTTTTTGATTTGATTCCAACGAGATATTATTATGCTTGTGTGGGAAGCATGTTTTTTTTTTTGTCAAATGGTTTTGGAATTACTATTTATGATCCTTTAAACCCTAGGGATCCAAGTAATAATATAGAATTACTGTTTCAGCAGCTTATACTTGGGAAATAAATTTATTGCCTGCTTCTATTGGGGAAGCAATCCTTTACACACAATTACGACCTTCAGGCAAGCATGCTTTTACATGTCCAAGCTATTGTCCTTTGTTCAGATCCCAAAGACCCATTGTGTGGTGGAGAATTCTACTATACCGACCTCGGCATAGTACCAAATACCAACCATTCTTAACGGTGTTGAGATTTTACATGATGGCTTAGATAAACTTTTCTACTATGCAGAAAAGAAAATGCCGGTACTGTAGGCAAACTCTTATGTGGTATCAAGACACACATAACCTACGACGTATTCTTTGATCTGATGCAGTAAGAACGTAACTGGGTTGACTATAAATATAAATATATATATATATATATGTTTTTTTTCCTTTTAAACGTGATCTTGTATTTAGTTTTAAATACATATTTACGGAAGCAAACTCGTTGCTGGCCAACTGTGTTCTACATATCTTCTTTTGTTTCTGGTTTGGTTACCCTGAGTTCCTCTCCCGTGTTCTCGCGGACGATGTGGGGAAAAGGCCCCTCGCTGGATTTTTCGTCTTAAATCTACTTGGTTTTTATGGTTTTACTGAAACTAAGACTATCTACGTCCTTTACGGTGTTACCAACGGGTGCTTGCCCATCTTGTGATGTCTGATTCTGGAAAACCAAGAGAATTTACTGACCAGCACAGCTTGGGGTGAAAATGCTCACTAGAAAGCAACCTCTTATTGCAGAATCAATTCTCTACCAATAAATAAATGGGAACTCCGAGCACAAGTCTAATACCATTTCTCGGAAGATGAAAATGCTTCAAAAATCATTTTAATGCAAACAAAAGAATAAAACTAATTAAGAACATTATACTAATACAACCTCAGAAAGGTAAAGATGAAGACGATTATAATCATTAATTAACAAAATTTGCGACAAATCAATGATATATATATAAACAAGTCACTGTTGCTAGACTGGAAAAAGTGTAAGATACAAGTGCAGTAAACACATCATTTGAAGCAAATATGACGAGCAAAATAACCTGTTCCTGCTGTTCCTCTTACCACATGGAATTGTATTTGTTGGCTGATGCAATATATTTTGCCGAGCTCATCAGCTGTTGAATATTTGTTTCAGTAGCTTGCAAGAGTGGGAAAAATAAAACAGAATAAAAGATAATTATTACACAAACCTGCATATTTCCAATCCATCCAAGGCATTTTCTGTCTTTTTCAGTCCTGGAGTTTCTCCTTTGAGACTATAAAATTCCAGCATTTCTTCTTCCACAGGATGTGTCTTGCCTACTATAACAAGGCAATGCAAAGGTGGTCCAAAATCAATCATGCGTAACTGTTTCATTGTATGCTACGTACAATGCAAACAGAAACAAGATATTGTAATTGTAGAATGCCTCACAAGTATGCACATCGAAAGCTTCTCAAAATTGAGAAAAAATTGAACAGGAAATGCATAGAGTTGGTGACTGAAATATTTGAATGATAGGCATGGCTCTTGATCGAATGGAATAATAAAACATGATTCATGGTACCATAAAAAAATAAATTCAAGGAAATGAAAGAAACATGTGATACTTCACATATGCGAGGGTTTTGGGAAAGTTCTTCTATGGTGAACATTTTACTCCCTCACTGTCAAAAAGGACAAGGTCTAATCATCCATCTCTTTTATTTATTTTTTTATTTATTCTATTTTCTTCCTTTCATCTTTTATTTGCCATACTTAGTTGGCACTACTTTGCAATAAAGTCTGCTCATTAAATTAGTAGTAACATTCCTGTTTTATCTTATGCTTTATTTTCGATGGAGTCTCTACTATTCAATCATCCTAGGGTCTCATTTGAAATCAGAAAAACACTAAATGAGAAAACAACACAAAGGTACCTGAAGCAGTTTTTGCTGCTTTTGTAATACACTGGCACACATGCCAGGGACCATTTAAGAGATACAAATTGAAATCTGAAGTGACGATAAATTATCCAAGCCTTAGTGCTATATTGGTTTGTAGTTAAAACAATGTCAGAAGTCTACAGACAAGACTTTAGATCACATAATTATAATCAACTAAACAATTCTCACAGAAATCTGAAGTGATTAATTATTCAAGCCTTAGTGCTACATTGGTTGGTAGTTGAAACATTATCAGAAGTCTGCAGACAAGACTTTAGATCACATAATTAATATCAACTATTCATACAATTCCCATGGAAAATATGGTATTTGAAAATGTAAAGCGCTATAATCAGATGGGGGAGGGGTAAGACAGATGAAATCACAGAAGTGGGTAAAGATTCTGGTAAGTTCACCGAGTAAAAAGCTCCAGATTAACTCAAGACAGCCCAAACTATAGAGCCAAAGAAAAAAACCATAATTTCATGACATGGCTAACGTTATTTTTACGGTTGGTTTATGATTAGACATGGAATGGCTTTGAGTTCACTACTTAGATCTTTGCAGGAAATCATTGGAAAGGAAAGTCTCATATAATAAACCATAATAAGAGAAACTTAGCAAATTTGGATCACATGATCAGTTGAAATTTGAGAAACATATTTGTTTTTGGATCCAACTTTTTTTTAGGGTAAATACTGAATTCTGCTAAGATTTAAGCATAAGAAGGTGGTAACTAACAATACAACTACAATCCAATTTATTGAAGCGAAACCACCGATCTATGAATCTGTGATCATCTGAGAATCCCCGACTCTCCCCATGAACAATACTCCACGTTATTATCTTGAGAGTGGATTCTACCTTTCAAGTAATTCCTCCAATCCCCTGATTCTCATCCTTGTCACTTTTTTATATCTTAGAATCCTTTACCATAATTTCCAAATTGAGTTTCAAACTACTAATTCTTCAATGAAGTTTAAACTGCTCTAACTTCTCTGATCTCATCTAATTTATTGCCTTCATCTCCTATACTTTCCTTGCATATACTGATGGCTCCTCTCAACTGCACGACTAGCTCATTAGATTCATGCAGCTTGGAAAGACAACAGGGATGGACTAGATACTGTTTGACCAGATCGATAATGGTGAACTCCAATTATCCAGAAGTAACAAGAAATTATCTATCTGTTCAGAAATTAATACAACTGGATGATGATCTTAACCATTGAACAGAAGCAAATGCACAATCAAAAGCTCTTTCCATATCCCAACTTAAACTAGATACGGGTTTCTTGGACTCTATTAAAGCATAATGAAAATTATCATAAAATATGAGTTTTTTGGACTATATTAAAGCATAATGAAATTATCATAAAAAACAAATTTCCATTTTTTTCTATTGTATATGATGATATGCATATCATCATCATCATCATCATAAGCCTTATCCCAACTAATTGGGGTTGGCAACACGAATCCTGTTCTTTCATCCCAATCTGTCGAAAACCATATCTTCAATCAAATTACATGTATGCAAATCCTTTTTAATTGACTCCATCCAGGTTCTTTTGGGTCTTCCTCTCCCCCTCTTAAAACCTCCAATGATTTCTCTCTCACACCTTCTCACAGTTGTGTCCCTAGGTCTTTACTTTACATGCCCAAACTATCTTAACCTACTTTCCTTTATCTTATATCCTAAATGAGCTACACCTAAACAACCTCGAATATGTTCATTCTTCACCCTCTCTTACCTAGTCTTCCCACACATCCATCTCAGCAACGTTCATTCTATGCATATATTGCTTCATTATTGCCCAACATTCTGATCCATACATCATAGCAGGCCTAATGACTGCCCTATAATATTTTCCTTTTAATTTGAGTGGAACACATCAGTCGCATAACACTCTAGAAGCACTTCTCCACTAAAGCCATCCGGCTCTAATTCTATGAGCAACATCCTCGTCAATATTTCCTTCTTTATGAATAATTGATCCTAGGTAATGAAATTGATTGCTTTTAGGAATTGTTTAATTTTCAATTCTTACTATAACTTCACCTCTACTATTGTTTGTGCTAAAGTTACATTCCATGATGATATGCATATAAGAAAGCTAATTTTCGATAGCCATGTCAACTTTCTACCAATGGCATATGAACATCCATGGAAGACGTGCGGGAGATTTGTAGCCTCTATTCATCTGGGCCTCACATAAGATACCTACTATGCCAAGTTTGACACTATCCAATGGTTATGTCAGCATCTCCATAGAGTTTTTCTCCATGCTTGACTGAATCCTCTTTCAGATTGTCGAGGAGAATACAGTTACTCAGACAGTTATATACATCAAATAAGGTCAACTACTATGGAAGATTTCCTTCTTCTTTTTTTATTTTTTTTCATGGAACCATGTGTATTAGTGGTCCAGTAACCTGGTGGAGAAAGGTATGGTCAGCTATAGGTTTACAAATGACAAGGATGAAAACAAAAGCATATTTTATTCATGTATAGATAGTAAAAACTTGTGAATCATACCAGAGTTATCACACGTTTGTTCAACCACCAAGAGCTGTTCAATGGCAGTGTTGATCGTCATATATCTTGGTGGTTCATACTGCTTCTTTCCTATGGAAATACTCAAGATGCAGAACCAGGCAAGGAAATAAATCATTATAATCCATTATGCAAAACATTAGAAAATAATTAGAACAATGGGTAAAATAATGCCATAGAGGAATCATAAGGCACTAAATCATTTCAAGTTCGCAGACCTACCTGCATAAGGACTCCAGTGAGGGTTCCTTCACACGTATGTCTGCAAGTTATGATATTTTCAGCATGATTTTGGATATAAAGAGAACCATTATTATCATAAACAGTTTTTTACATTCGCATAATGAGCCTATAAGAATTTAAGGAGAACCATCTGTGTCCATGAGGACAGAAAGTTTTCTGTCCTTCACTTCATATCATACATATGCAACATTTAAGAAATGGTTCTAGGAATTGAATCCATGGGATACCTTGTGGATAGACGAACTGCAGCACAATTAATTCAAAGATTCCTAGTTTCATAACAAATCCACTTTCTTTCATACTTTTAGATAATTTTTCTTTTGGCAGAAACAAGCTCACTGTTTGGCCTTGATTATTAGTTAAAAGCATATTGATAAATTTTAGGGATGGCCCAATCGAAAGTTTCCAACTAATTGGATGGTTAAGAATCAATGCATAAGCAGGTTGCATATGTTGCATCATGTCTGACTGAGAAAACTTTAGTGATTGTAATTAATGCACAAGTAAAGGAGAAAGAAAATTCCTTGTAACTGGAAGCGTGTAAAAACCATACATATACTTCAGTGAATGGCTTAGGTGTTTCATACTTTTAAAAAACTTGGGATCAATTAACAACATAAAGAATTTACCACCTTAAATTGGATGGATGAGAACTTCACCTAACAAGCAGAGAGTATGCAATCCAAGACTTCGATTTCTCTGAATCTTCTCATAGAAACTGTCTGGTCTCCATGTGTCAGTAAAGAATGGTAAGGACACCGTCTCTCCATAGCGGTACAGTTGCAAACCACAAACTCCAACTGCATTCATTACTGACGCATTGTGTACCACCTTGACTTCCACCCCCATTTTCTTTGCTCGCACAACAAGATCAGTATGTGTTGTAGCTCTGCATCCCATATTTAGAAGTAAAAAAGTAAGAAAGAACATCGAGAAAGGGAAAATAAACAAGGCATATTGTATTTTAGTGTCTCCAGAGTTTGACCAGCACCAAATAAGGTTTTTCCTTATAAGTGCTAACTTTAATGATGAAAGAACTTGAGCCATTCATCTTTAAGAACCTAAGGCTGTGCTTGGAACCTTGGATTTTGAGAGAAAAGAAAAGAAAATGCTGGAGAAAGCACTTTCTCCTATTTGGTTGACGAGGGAAAGAGTTGGGGATAGAGATTTGGAAAAAAGTAATTTGAAACATTTTCTCTTTTGGGATCAAATCCTTTGTCCCCAAAAAGGTAGAGATTTTGAAAGAAAATAAAAGAAAGGCAGAAAACACTCTCCAACATTCCAACCTAACTTACAATATATCTTGTCTTTCCTTGGCGGCTAATCAACGTTGCCGGAATATATGAGAACTCACCAGAAGTAACCGGAATTTGATTTTCTTTTCTTTATATGTCTCATCTTAACCAAACACTTGAAAAAAAAAACACTTATCATTTCTTTTCTTTTCTTTTTTGCTTTTCTTCTCTTTTCTTTTAAAATCCAAGGTTCCAAACACAGCCTAATAGAAGATTCCATATAGCAAATCAACAAAAGAGTGCACGCAAATAAAGGAAAAGGGCCCATAATTAAATTGAACAAACGAACTCATTCATTCTATGAACATTCAACACGGTTTAATTTTTCATCCAGTTACATACCGTCTATACAGTAATGTTTCTATTGAGGAGGAAATCAGAAAAAAGAGAAAAAGATCAATCATATTTAAGTATACAACAAATCAAGGAATGATGCAATGATGGAAAGTTACTCAAATAAATCATCCAAAGCAAAGAACATTCTACACAAGAATCAAGAACAGGAACCTAATATCATTAAACTGATCACATTATTGAACTAAACCTAGAATTTCCACCCCCAAATAAAGTAAAATTTCAAAGCAATGTCTGATGCAATGATGGAAAGTTATTTTGTTAAATCATCCAAAGCAAAGAACATTTCACACAAGAATCAAGTACAGGGATCTAATGTCATTGAACTGATCACATTATTGAACTAAACCTAGAGTTTCCACCCCCAAAAAACGCAAAATTTCAAAGTATTGACTACCATTTTTTTTTTTTTTGATCAGTAAATAAAAT
Organism: Pachysandra terminalis; assembly: GCA_031762675.1. Lineage (NCBI taxonomy): Eukaryota > Viridiplantae > Streptophyta > Magnoliopsida > Buxales > Buxaceae > Pachysandra > Pachysandra terminalis. The sequence continues at coordinate 16,533,086 of JAUPMG010000004.1, forward strand.
TTCTATTAAAGTAGCCCAAAGGCAATAAAACTATACAAAGTAAATATTATATACAGGTTACTTTCACCTCCACCATCTAATAGGAATTATATGTCCCACTTTAACCCCCAAGAAAAGTCAAATTCTGTATAACTAATCCCCCCAAATTCTGTGTAATTAGATGTCCAAAAGAATAGTAGATGTAAAACATGTTCTATCAGTTTAAAAGTATCTGTTTCTTGATCTTTAAAAATCCTCTGATTTCTTTCCCCCCAAACCGTCCACAAGATTGCTGCCGGGCATAAATTCCAAAGAACACTGCTTCTTCGCATGCCTTTCTTCTTCTTCTTCCAGCTCCAACTGCTTAGTTCTGCCTCTACACTTTCTTGCTGCACCCACACTATTTTAAATCTGTTCATGAAGCAAAACCAGATCCTCCTAGTTACCTCACAATGTAGGAGTAGATGTGAGACGCTTTCCTCCTCTTTCTTGCACAAGAAACACCTAGAAGCCAACAGCCACCCTCTCCTTTTGAGATTCTCACAAATAAGGATTCTGTCCTGAGCTGCCACTCAAAGGAAAAAAAACACCTTGGATGGTGTTCCCGCATTCCAGATTAGTTTCCAAGGACCCACCGTCCCACCCCACTACACTCACCCTCCATCGAATTGTACACAGTTTTTACCGAGAACTCCTCTCCATCTTTTCCTCTCCACACTCGGCAATCCCCTCCCCCTCTCACCTGTACTTTATAAACCCTCTCCACCAATTTTGTCACAGTATCGACTACCATTGGAGAAAAAGCAATATTCAACAATTAAAATTAGAGAAGAAAACGTACCCAAAAGGATCCCCAACAACCAGAAAAGCTACATCAGAGCCGCTAGCTTCGGACAACATATCATCTGCACGTTCCTCTACCATCTCTCTATCTGCAAGAGTAATCGACCTTCCATACAGTTGTTCCTGCAAGAATCAAAACCATATCGCATTGTTCTAAGAATCTTTCAGTTACAGGTAAGAAAGGATGTTAATGGAGAAAAAGAGATCGGAATAGTTACCAAAGTAGAAAGACCATCTGAAGAGAGACCAAAAGAGAGGAGAGAAGTATAGGCTTCTATGTACACCTTCTCGCATTTCTTCACTGCTTCCAGTCCTCTGAGAGTGATATCTCTTTCATCACCCAAACCTAGACCGATCACATACAGCATCTCTCTCTCTCTCACTCTCACTCTCTAGAAGAAAGTGTTCACTGATTCAAATTTCCAGTCAGAAAACCTAATAAAGTTGTCAAATATTATTAGAGGAGAAAGCTTTTCTAGTCGATCCATCCATTTCCATTCTCTGGACGGTCCTGTATATTTTTTTACCGCCATCAGTATTGAAGAAGATGGATGGAGTCGGGTTCGATACGGATCGGCTACTGAACCCAACCCGGTCGAATGAAACTTATCCGACCCGGCCACCTCCTAGCTCGATATTATTTTCTCTTAAAGAAACACCAAAACCGATTTGAATAGCCGGAAGACTGTCAATGGATCGGATCATGACCCGAATCCAAATTTGAATCCGATTGATTATAGCGGATTCAGTAAGATATTTTTGATCCGACGTTCGATTAAGTTCCGAATCCGAAAAATCCGATTATAATCGAATCGAATAAGGATCTATATAAATTCGATTCGATTAAATAATTAAAATTATATATTTTTTTTGTATAATGTGTCACATATTATCATTATCTATGAATATTGTCTCGCATAACAATATATCCATTCAATCACATACATTATAGCTACATGGTATCATTACTTGTGATACATACTAACATTATCTTGTAAACAAAATATTAAAAAAAAAAACCCTAGTTTCCAACATTATTCTCTTCTAGACTTGATTTTATGATATTTGGATTAAATCAGATTTCGGATTCGGATTTCGTATTATAATCGAATTCGAAGAGAATTTATGAAGATCCATCGGATTTGGATTCGAATTCAGATCTAGTATATTTCTTAATGGATCGGATTCTGATTCAATAGAATCCACTTCGAACCCGATCCGTTTACAGGCCTAGATACCATATATAGAGAGAGAAAGAGATCTAAGGCTGCATTTGGCTCGACTTGTGCTTATGAATAATCACTCATTGGATAAGTTAATGGGAGCACTTATCCATAGCAACAATAAACTGCTTATTTGACGAAAATAGTGTTTGGTAAATACATTTATTTAAGTGCTTATGAAAGCTTAGGGGTAAAATAAGTATTTTAAAAATATTATTAAAGTTGAGAAATAACATTTATTTAAGTGCTTATTAAAGTTTAGGTGTAAAATAGGTATTTTAAAAATATTACTAAAGTTGTCACATAGCTTAACACATAAGAGCTTGGGAGAAACTGCTCTCAACAGTTTCTCCTTATGGGTAGCCTTTCTTCTGGTGCTTATGGGTAAGCACTTACTCATAAGCACTATCAACATATATTGAATTTAAAAAAGTGCTTGTACAAGCTATAAGCTGCAATAAGTACTTCTAGAAGCAGGGCCAAACCCAACCTAAGAGATATAAGGGTTGGGTTTGAATTTACGAGCACCTAAGAGTTGGGTTCGAATTGTGTACGAGTGTTACGAGCTATTAACTAGCTTTCACTTATCCCTGTTAACCTACCTAATGCTTATGCTTGAGTGTTTGGTAACACTTTTGAAAGCTGTTTTGGACGAAAGTGTTTTTTCATGAAATTTATTTTGATGAACATAAGTGTAGCTACTTTTACAAATTGCGTTTGCAAAAAGCCATTAGTCATATTCTATGCTCAAGGAAAACTTTTAAAATGACAAACTTACCCTTTCATTTTTATTACACATTATATATATATATATATATATATATATACTGGCAATTTTTAAAAGTAGCGACACCTAATTTCATCAAAATAAATTTCATGAAAATTATTATACATTATATATATAAATAAAATTGGGATTCATTAAGATAGAGAATTCAGGATATAACAAACGTAATTTTTAACCAATGGCTTTGATTCAAAGCCCTTCCGTTTGTAGAAAGCTATGCAAAACAGGATATAAATAACTTAAATAAGAAAGGACTTTTGAAGTATTTTAATTGACAACAGTGAAATACTTATTGAATAGAGGTTTATAATAATGGGTGTCATTGATCTAAGATATCTAAATAGCTCTTACACTTGGGAAAATATGAGCAAGTGGTTGAGCCCTTCACATGGACCATACACCGTATCTCAAGCCTCAACAACAAACTAACCAAAAGCACCTGAACAGAAAAACATTATTCAGCTCTAACTAACAAGTGCAAATAAAGAAGCCTGATCTTTTCCACAACACAAATTTATAGGAGTTCCAATGTTAAAGAAAATAGTTTCCAAACACGTCCCCCTGAGAACGGAGTTTCGTTTTAGACATATACAAGAAAAAGAAAAGAAAGAATTTTGAAAGCACTTGAATCATACGTTCCAAACACGCCCGTACAAAATGTGTTGGCTTCTGCTGTTTTTGTTAGTTCAGCAACCACTAATTTCAATCCGGCAGCCCTTCTTATGGTACTTCTTGTGACCCTTCTTCTTCAGTCATCATCTTTGAATTCTCTGCTCAACAACAAAACCATATCCCATGATAATTAAGAACAACCATCCAATCTCTCTCTCTCTCTCTCTCTCTGCTGTGTTTGATTTAGGGTTCATTTCACTTGCACATCCTCACATTTTTTATAACTGCAGACGCACCCCTGTATTTTTTTATATCCTACTTACACCCTTGAGATTTTGTACTTCATTGCAAAAACACCTCTCTGTTAACTTTCCACCTTATCACTAACGAAAAATGTTGAAGTCACTTGATTTTCTCAATTTATGAACTATATTCTTACCCTTGATTTAAAGTCATACTTAAGAGTTTATAAAAAAATATCCCCAAACATGATTTTAATTATATTTTTATTATTTTATTAGTATTACTGAAAGGTAAAAAATTTCTGAAGGGCAATTTCTTCTAGTAAAAAATATTTTTCTCTTAAATAAATATAATTTTTAAGATAAAAGTTAAAAAGGTAAATTAATGTTCTTTGTTAACACTGTTGGGGTGTAAGTGGAATACTAAAAAATCCAGAGAGTATCTCTGCAATTGTCAGAAAATGTGAGGGGTGGCAACTGGCAACGGCCGGGCTTACACTATTATAACATTCTCAGCTTGATCCTACAAATTGAAATATGTTATTTTTTAAAACTAAAAATCAATAAATGTGCTACTATATCTTTACGTTAATGCTAGATTTCAAACTTAAGTCGTAACGAATAGAATATGAGCTTCTCCCCACTAACTATAGCCTCAAGATTATAATAGACTTAATTAAAAATTATATATTATTCATTAATAGCGGGTCAAACCGGATCCAACTAATTTAATATAAACCTGAGCCCAACCGGAAAATTGATGGGGCCTTAAATTTCAGTTGAGCACAGTCCTACGGGCCACTTACTCTTGCCCAATCCCGGCCAATCATAGGGCCGGGCGGTCACCCGGTCCATTGCCAGCCTATGTAACTGTAAGTGGAATTAACCTTTTTATTTATTACGCACCTGCGATCAAGGTATCGAGGTTGAATGCCGGAGCCCTGACAAGTAGTGCACGTCAAGGAGCCAACGCCATCACAATTGATGCACCGTGAAACCTCTTTCTCTTCCCCACCCAGTTCTACCGTCACATTACCTGTTCCCATGCAAAATCTGCATTTCTCTGTACACAAATCAAACCATTTCCATCTTAAAAATCTCATCTTTACTTTTGTCTTTCTAATTAAGAACAAATAAAAGCTAAGAAATAAATGAACTTACGAGCTCCAGATCCATCACAGGGGAAGCAAGGTTGCGTGTTCTCTCGCTTCGCCTACAAGGGAAATTCATCAAAGTTTCAGGAAAAGAAACACAAAACCCTAGTTTTCAGGGAAATTACAATAATTCGTTCATAAACTTACTGCGTTATCGATTTGAGATTCATAAAACGCTGGAATCCCGATCCCAAACGCAACACTAACTACCCCCACTGAAATCGCTACTATCTGAAATAGTAATTCCACATCTTTCACAATCGAAATTAGGTTAGAATTCTCAGAATGTTTGGAAAAAAAAGATATAATTGAAGCAGAAACAAGATTACCGTGTTTTGATCAAGATCAATGGCTCTTATACATGGATATGAAGTTGGCAACCGATGATTTCTTGAAGTTTTGAGTGTAAAAGACGGAGAAGAAGAAAAGAGCTTGATAGGAGAAGATAGAAACTGAGAGTGAAGGCGAGGGAGTGAGGGTGCAAACGACATTTCCCCCTTTTCTTTCCTTTCTCTTCCTTATTCGTTGGTCTGGTTTTCGTGCTTCTTTGTGGCCTGAGATGATGAGAGAGAGACGCAGCAAGCAGTTCAACTTCAGATCACTGATCTAAGAGACGATTCGAGCACCGCATGTTTTTGGATATATGGGGTCCGCCGGATCAGTATGAGCCAATCAAGTACTGTGGGCCTTATTACGAAGCCTAGCTCATTGATCAAATTCTCCATATTGGGCTTTGCAAAGGGCGGGCCTTTGAATGCCATTAATGAGCCTAACACCATGATGTGTGTCGTATGGTTGTTATTTTAGTTCGGGAACTCATTCCAGAACCAGTTCCCTTATTCTGGAATAGGAACTCATGTCAGGAACTCATTCAGTGAATTTATCTTGAAGGTTTTTTGATTGTATTTGGTTATATCATGTTACAAAATGAGTCCTAACGTAAAATAGATGTTTGGTTAACATTTACTAGAAAGAGTTTTAGCAAAAAAATTCATTTTTTTTTTCTTCTTAACTACAATTACTTTTATAAAATCCCATGCTCATGCATAAAGTTTGCACACTTATATCTTTTCAAAGGTAGTGGGATGGTGGTGGTTGTAGTGGGGCGGTGGTTATGATGGGGTGGTGGTGATGATGGTGGTGATGATGATGGTGATGGTGGGGTGGTTGTGGTGGTGGTGGTGGTGGTGGCGGTGGTGGGGGTTGTGGTGGTGGTGTGAGGGGGTTCTCTTGGTATAAGTTTGTTATCAAAATGCAAAACTTATTCCAGAATGAGGATTGGACCTCATTTTGAGGTCATGTATATTTTTCAAAACTCATTCCAAGGCTTGCTAACCAAGCGTTCATTTTTTTTTGTGGGAACTCATTCCAAGCCTTGGAATGAGTTTCAAAAATGAACGCCAAATGACACCTAAACTTATTTTGGAATTAATTTTGAAGGCTTCTTGGTCGCGTTTAGTTAGTATACAACAAAATAAGTTCCAATTTAATACAAATGGGACGAGGATCTTCTGTTAACTTGGGATGTGTAAACATAGTGTGAACACCTCACACGAGGTTGACACCTGTCCCCCAGGTGGGCCCCATTGACATTTGTAAAACCTTAAGAGACCTAATGAACCAGAAACTAGTTTCTACCTTAACCGGTGACTTCCACCCTTTTTAATGACTTCCACAGCTGTCAACCTTGTGTGAGGTTCACACGAGGTTTACAAAGACCAGGTTCAAAGAAGATCTTCGTCCATATAAATGTTCGGTTAACATGTACTAAAATGAGTTTTGATCAATTTTTTATTTATTTTTCTTTTAGCTATAATTATTTTCATATAATCCCATAATCACACATAAGCTTTGCACAGTTATATCCTTTTAAATGTGATAATAACACTCCAAAATAATCTATGATAAAAAGAATGTATTTACAAGCTTATCATTGCTCACTTTATTTACAAATTTGCCACAACAAAAGCTCAAAATTCATTCTTAAAATCTAAAACTATGGTTGGAGGTGATTCTGTGATGAAGGGTATTTTCTCATTCCCATTTTGGAATAAGTCATTATGCCTTTGCTAACAAAACGACTAAATTATTTGTGAGAACTCATTCTACCAACTTGAACTCATTCTAAATCCTGAAATACATTCACAAAATGACATCCATCAGAGACCTAAACTATTTAAATTTAGAATAAGAATTGCACCTTGCAAGAAAAAACCGAGCACAAGTTTCTAGTTCCTACACCTTGGGACCTACCATCCCACAAACACCCGTGCTAAGACACCATGGTCACCTGACAATAAGCTTGTAAATGGATTGGATTCAAAGCGGATTCTACTTAATCTGAATTCGATTTGTTAAGAAATCTGCTAGACCCAAATTCAAACCTGAATCCGATGTATCTTCATGAATTCTTTTTCGAATTTGATTATGATCCAAAATCTAAATCTAAATTCCGATTTCGAATTTAGGTTCAAATTTGAGGAACCCTGAGTTAATGAATTTAGCTTTGGTGGCTAAAAATATTGGAGTTTAATCTCTGATTCTGATTCACTTTGGAAAACAATCATAACCCAAAAGTATTTAACTCGTGCTCCACTGTTGAAGCAAAAACCTAGACCTTCAAATTACTTTGCTTGGAAATGTATCCTCGAGTCTATCCCTATTCTAGAACATTTAGGCTTGTAAACGGATAGAATTCGAAGCGGATTCTACTTAATCCAAATCCGATTTGTTAAGAAATCTACTAGATTCAACGGATCTTCATATATTATATTTGAATTCAATTATGATCCGAAATCCGATTTAATTCGAATATCCTAAAATTCAAGTCTAAAGAGAAGAATGCTGGAAAGTGGAAACAAGGGTTTTTTTTGTTTGGTTTACAGGGTAGCATAGTTTTAAATACCGGAACCGGTCGCCAGACCGGTTCCGTCTGGTTCAGGTCCGGATCGCCGGTACGGACCGGTCTTGAGCCGGTACAGAAAACGAAAAAAAAAAAAAAATTTAAATTAAAAAATTTCAAATCGCGCTGGACCGACCGGACCGATCGCCGGACTGGACGGATCGGTCGCCGGACCGCCGGTCCATAACCCGGCCGATATCACGGGTTGGAACCGAACCGGTCCCGGTCCGGACCGGTATCGGCCGATCCTTGAAACCATGCAAGGTAGTGTTAGTATGTATCACGAGTAATGATACTATGTAGCTATAAATGTATAAAAGAATTGCACGTGATTGAATGGATATGTTGTTATGTGAGATACTATTCATAGATAATGATAGTATGTGACACATTATACAAGAAAAAATACATGAGTTTTAATTATATAATTAAATCATATTTTAATCGAATCGGATTTATATAAATCCATATTCGATTCGATTATAATTGGATATTTTGGATTCAGATCTTAATCGAATTTTGGATCAAAACTAGCTTACTGAATCCACTATATTCGGGTTGGATTCGGGTCATGATCCGATCCATTGACAGGCTTAGGAACATGGGCTTTTATGGGTAATTGACAGTGGGGTCACTGTAAAAACTTGGGAAGACCGTTGTGTGCCTGGGTTCAATCCTCATGAGTTGGAAGTTTTCATACCCCCCTGGTCTGATTTGTATAGGGTTTCTCAGCTGATTAATTTTACTGAAAAATCATGGAATGTGCCGTTGATTTCTTCTATCTGGCCTCATGATATGGTACGATCAATTCTTTCAATCCAACTGAGCCAAGAGAAGCAGGTGGACAGGTTGTGTTTGGTGGCCAAGTTTCCATTGTATATTCATGGTGGCTTTTGCAGGCTTTGAACTCCATTAATCTCATTCCACCGTGATAATTTTGTGGCAATATCTTTGGCAGCGACCAAAATTCCAGCACCAATCTCTTGGGACTTTCCATCACATCCTTGTATGAAACTTAACTTCGATGGTGCTATGAAAACTGACACTAACAAAGCGGCTTATGGTGGTCTTATTCATGATTGTATTGGCAAGTTCATGGGTGGCGTCAGAGTATTCTTTAATTGCTCCTCTAGCATTGTTGCTAAAGCTTTGACCGTTAGAGAATGTTTGGTGCTTGCTCTTAAACGGAACCTGTTGACAGTGGTAGTGGAAGGAGATTGCTCACTTGTTGTTCAGCTTCTCAGCAATCGTGCACTGTGGCTTCTTGGAACATCAATAATATTATACACCGACTGCCATGAATTACTGTCTCGGTTTCAATCACATGTAGTGTCTTCGAGAAGGAAACATTTGAATCGTTGTAGTGTCCTTCACTTATATAGAAGGAAACAATGCCGCAGATAGCCTAATTAGTTATTAAATAATTAATAAAATTTCTTGTTATTGGATATCAAAATTATAACCCACGTACTGTAGTTAGAGATGCTATTCAGGAGGACTGTATTATGGTTTTAAGGATCGAACCAATGCGCTCTGTACTGGTCTGGTTCCAAGCCATGATACAACTATTGTATCATGAGGCTTTGGATCGGATCGTCCAACCGATATTGGTATTGACCGGTCGGTCCAACTGGTTCAACCAATCCAATGTTTTTGTCTAGACTAGTATTGACCTGGACTGCTCCGGTACCAACTGATCCTGACCAATACCGTCAGTCTAGCGACCGGTCTGGCCGATCCAATACTCGGTACCGCCAGTCTAACAATCGGTACTATCAATTCGGTGACCTGCCAATCTGGTGACCGGTCCGGCCAATCCATTTAATTTTTTTTTTAAAAATGGTCGATCTAATTTTTGTACCGGATCCAGACCAGCCGGTATCGCCAGTCCGGAATCCGGATTGGAATAGGCCGATACCGGATCCGATCCCCGATTCTGAGACTTTGAACCTTGGACTGTATAGGAGTTGGATATCTAAATTCTAACCCACCTACTGTGGTTAGAGATATAGGGGTTACTAAATTTCGTGATATATAAAATCACCTAACAGAGATTGAAAATTATTGCCCAACCTTCTTAAGGTGTTGTTCGATGGACCTACTTTCCGGATAGAAATTTGAGTCTGACCATGGTCCCTTCATTTGGCATAATGGCGTGGACCAATGATCTAACCGCATTATGCAGGCGTAGGTTGCAAGGATTGGATTTTTACCTCACCACATGCCCTCCACTTTTAGATACAGTTATTATTGCCCTTTGGTGACCGAACGTACATCTCACCACATGCCCTCCACTTTAGGATTCTGCCCTTTGGTATCGGCCAAAGTTTCAAAGTGGTAGATAACTAGTTACGTCAAGGAGCATGGCAAAGAGATTGGACCCCACCTATATATATATATGTTACTACAGAAACCACATGATCCTGTCCAGCAAATATATGATTTAACATTAAATCGCTTTATTTAACTTGAAGTCACCAAATTTACTCTAAGGTGATCAAACAATCATGGAAGGGAGGTGATTTGTCACAATTCTTCTTGATTTACTCTCCCAAAGGGATAGTCTTACTTTACGGGTGCAACATGGATCGGTTTGGTTCGGTTTGACATCAAATTTAGACCAAACCGACATTAGTGAAGGTTAACCTAAAACCGAACCAAAATGAATTGAGAACCAAACTTTCCAATTCGGGTTTCAATTTGGTTTAATCGAGGCTTCAACCCAAAGCCACACCGATCTAATTTGATTTTATACTTTCAAAACCAAAAACCGAGCCAACTATCTAAAAACCCAAATAAAATTGAACCAAAATCAGTTTGGGTCGATTCGGTTTCAGATTTAACCGACCCAAATTGCAGTTTTGGCTCGGTTTTGATTGGAATAGGTTGAGTTGATACAATGTTTTATAGTATTAGATTACATATATAAATACCATGCTTTATATACCATATATAAAAGAAATATATTATATATATCACTTACAATACATATATAGACTATAGTTCAGTTTAAATCAGTTCGGTTTGATTCGATTTAGAATATATATACTAACATTCGGGTTTTGATTCGGTTCGATTTAATTCGATTTTATAATTTCAAAACTAAAACCAAACTAAATATCTAAAAACCCAAACCAAACCGAACCAAAATCGATTTGGGTCAGTTTGGTTTCGGTTTAACTGACCCAAGTTGCACCCCCTATTCACCCCCTATTCTTACTCATAATAATTCTATAAATAAAGTCAAAATTTCGTTCAAAATAAAGTTGACATTTTACTATAGATCAATAAATAATGTGGGCCCATTTTAGACGGTTGAGTAAACGGACCCATTGATGTGACTCCAAGTTCGCGTACAATAATAAAAAAATTATTTTATGTACCACGTAGTATTTACCATTAACCTAGCATCACACGGTGCATGATGTTCGGCGTAAATTTCTTTCTCTAGTGTTGACTCTACCTTATACTTTCTTCACTGATATAGTATATCTCATTTCTTATCCTTATTTATATTATCCACAGATGCTTACCTTAATCGTTAATCTCCTCCGTCCTTTAGATTCGCCCTTTTATAGATCATTTTCCACGTAAGTAAACATATTGAGAGGAATGATAAGCTACTACAAAGATGCTGTCCACTTTCGGAAATTCAAAAACAATTTCTACTTAAAACCGTTCGATGGATGTTCAACGGTGATGCCACCCAGGATCATCACACGGCAGAAGGGCGATCCGTACACGTGCCTTCCTATACTACTGTACTAGTAGTGTTTGAGGTGTTTCCAAGTTTCAAAACGATAACTTGTCTCTCTCAGACTCTCTCTCTATCCGACACCGAATGGGTTTTCCGTAGCGTTTCGGCGGCGCCGCTTCGGCCTGAAGAACGTGACCGGAGGCTATATTAAGCGAGTGGTGCTATTGAAGTAGTTTTTAAACGATCAGATCTTTTCTTAGTTACTTCCTCTCAGTGTTCTTTGCTTTCTCTGGTTTTCGAGCTTTATCTTCTTCTCGGGGGTAATGTTCACCGAAAGGTATAGATCGATTTATTTCCTTCGTATTTCTCTCGAATCGATTCGTATTCTGCGTATTACTTGTTATAGAAGTAAATCCTCTTATGGATTGGATGATTTATGTGATTATTCTGATTGTACTCTAGTGTGATTATCGTTTCCGCGATTCTCGATTCATACTTGTATTAGTTTTTTCCATTATTTAGGGATTTCGGCATTCTTGTTTCGTTTCAGTAATGTATCATTTTTAGTTCTTTTTGAATTTAATCTCTATGTCCAGAGTTTTTTAAGTTCTTTCTAGATTTGTTTTTTTTTTTTTTTTTCTTCCAGTGATCTCGCAAGTTTTTCCGTTGGTGAGGTATTTCGATATTCTTGTTTCATTTCAGTAATATATGTTTTTTAGTTCTTTTTGAATTTAATCTCTATTGTACATAATTTATTAAGTTCTTTCTTGATTTTTTTTCAGTGATCTTGCTCGGCGTTGATTTGCCCTAATTTCGGCACTAATTTGATGTTCGAGGTTTCTGTGAGTTTGTATTAATGTATGATTTGTGGGGATCATGTTAATGAAGTTGATTTTTCTCAGTTGGTTTTGTTAATTTGTGGTTTATAGGTTAATTAAACTGAATTTATCAATGCCTCTTACGTTCTTGCTGTGAGCAATTCATGGATTTTGTGTGCTAGTGGCAATGTGTGGTTGATTTGCCCTAATTTCGGCACTAATTTGATGTTCGAGATTTCTGTGAGTCGGTAATAATGTATGATTTGTGGGGGATCATGTTAATGAGATTGATTTTTCTCAGTTGTTTAGTTAATTTGTAGTTTAAAGGTTAATTAAACTGAATTTATCAATGCCTCTTTTGCGCTCTTGCTGTGAGCAATTCATGGATTTTGTGTGCTAGTGACAATGTGTGCCTTCCGATGTAGTTTCTTCTGTTTCATATTTTAGTATTACTTGTTAGAGAAGTAAATCCTCTCATGGATTGGATGATTTATGTGATTATTCTAATTGTACTCTAGTGTTGTTATCGTTTCCACGATTGTCGATTTGTATTTGTACTAGTTTTCTCCGTTGGTTAGGGATTTTGGTATTCTTGTTTCATTTCAGTAATATATATGGTCTTTAGTAATTGAATATCTATTATCCAGAATCTTTCAAGTTCTTTCTAGTTTTTTTTTTTCAGTGATCTAACTCGGCTTTGATTTGCCCTAATTTCGGCACTGTTTGATGTTCGAGATTTCTGTGAATCGGTAGTAATGTATGATTTGTGGGGGATCATGTTAATGAAGTTGATTTTTCTCAGTTGGTTTAGTTAATTTGTGGTTTATAGGTTAATTAAACTGAATTTATCAATGCCTCTTGCTTTCTTGCTGTGAGCAATTCATGGATTTTGTGGGTTAGTGGCAATGTGTGGCTTCTGATGTTGTTTCTTCGGTTTCATAATTTACTTTGTTGTAATTGTGTATTTCGCAAGTTCTTCTTTTGTTATTGTACGAATCCCACTCTTTCTTTCTCTCTCTTTACTTATAAAGATTACTGTTAAATAGAAATTATCTGTTTTTGTACATGGATTTTGACAATAATATGTGTTTGTTTTTCTCTGATTTCAGTTAGACTTGATTTGGCTTTGGCAAGTGCCTACAGTGGTGGTTTCTTTGTACATGCTCTGGATCCAAAATGATGGGATCCTTTCTTACCAGAGGACTAGTGTACATTGTTAATCTAAATACCCTTATGCAGTGAAAGTTTTTGTTGGTTTTTAGAGAGAAGTGAATCTTTTAATTTGTGTTTCCAGGATGGTCTTTGGCTATGCATATCCTGCTTATGAATGCTTCAAAAGTGTGGAGAAAAATAAGCCGGAAATTGAGCAACTGCGGTTTTGGTGCCAATACTGGTAGAACATAATGTTGGCTTGTTCCATAATGTGTTATTAACTTATTATAAGTCTTGCAAACATATTTTATTGCTAATCAAGTGCCCTTTGAATTTCGTAGGATTTTAGTTGCAGTGCTGACAGTTTTTGAGAGGGTGGGTGACACCTTCGTTTCATGGTAGGAGCTGCACTCATTGTTTGTTTATGTAATTTTCTTTTTTCTATGTTATTCTGGATTTTGATCATAACATTTATCTTGCTTTCTTGAAGGGTACCGATGTACAGCGAGGCTAAGTTGGCATTCTTTATATATCTGTGGTACCCTAAAACAAAGGTGTGGCGACAATATATGGTATTGGAGGATATGGATAGGGTTTTTTTGTTACTTGTTCCTTCTCTCATTTTAGTTTATATGCTTCAGGGAACAACATATGTCTATGATTCTTTCTTTCGGCCATACCTTGCAAAGCATGAAACAGAAATTGATCGCAACTTGTTGGAACTAAGAACTAGGGCGGGGGATATTGCTGTTCTTTATTGGCATAGAGCTGCAAGTTATGGTCAGACAAGGGTTTTTGAGATTCTACAGTATGTTGCTTCGCAGTCAACCTCAAGACCTCGACCTGTTCAGGTAACTATTCATAAGGATAAGTAGGACTTTATCCAGATGACCTTGCTTTTCTTTCTGTCCTAAACTGTTCATTCTATCCTGCATTGGCCATAAACAATGGTTGAATCAAGCACTAAAATCTAATCAGGAAGTGCTTGTCAATGTAGATTTTTTTCCAGTTGTTCCCCTGGTTGAGTAATGATGTTCTTGTTTCCAATTTTTCTTGCCTTTTGTTACACTCTAAACTCTTCCTGACTAGTGGAGTGTTAATTTCAGCTGAAACCAATGCATATTTTCCAATACATACGTATCAATTTTTTCAGAGACTGATGCAAAAGCTAAATATTTGATTTTACCAATGTATATTTGTTCCCTCGGATATCTTATTCTCTTGGCCGATGTTGTACAACTACCCAATAATTTCTTTTCCTTTTTTTTTTGACATGGTTGGAAACCGAGACTTAAAAATTAAAATCCACGATTGAAAATCTGAAATGTAGCTGCAAATTTCTCAAAGCTTGCATAAGCAATCATCACAACTGTTTATATTATAAAATTCATACTAATAAGATCTATTTCGGGTCTCTGATAGAAATTGTTGCAAGTAAAGCAAAATGAAACCAAATCAAGAAAATGTAAAGCCTATGAACTATTAAAAGCCAGAAATTTATCTTACAAGGTGTGCACAGCCTTCTACCCTTATTCTTGTCAATTTTGCTGGTCTTCAGTGGCTCTATAGTTTATGGTGACCTTTGATTAATTCAGTTAATTTACAGAAACCGATGTGGATTTTACTCTCAACTCGTTAATTCCTTGAATTGGGAATCTAATAGATGCTAAAAACTTATTACCACTTCTCTAGGGACCCTAACTGTTGATAAGAAAGATTAGTGTGTGATTGGACTCTTCTTTCTTTTCTTTGTGCTTATGTAATGCCTCATTTGGCACTCTCTTTCTCTGATTTTGAATGAATTCCTTCGTTATTCATAACAAAAAAATAAAAAATTAATAGTAAGAATGCTGCAAAGGAGAAGTGTAATGCAAACTAATAGGAAGATATCTCATCACTACCACTATTTTTTTATGTTCTGGCTTCCACCGGCCAATATGTATCAGTTTCAACAAAGACTGATATGAAACCTCAAAAACTTAAGTACCATCAATACTTAAAAGTATGGTGACCTTTGATTAATTCAGTTAATTTACAGAAACCGAGGTGGATTACTCTTAACTCATTAACTCCTTGAATTGGGAATCTAATAGATGCTAAAAACTTAATACCACTTCTCTAGGAACAAGTTTGTTAACCGTTGATAAGAAAGATTAGTGATTGGACTCTTCTTTCTTTTCTTTGTGCTTATGTAAATACTCATTTGGCACTCTCTTTCTCTGATTTTGAATGAATTCCTTAACTTTTTAATAACAGGTTTGCTTTTTAGTATATGATAGAAAGTGCTGCAAAGTAATGCAAACTAATAGGAAGATCATCACTACCACTTCTGGCTGACACCGGCCAATATGTATCAGTTTCAACAAAGACTGATATATGAAACCTCAAACTTAAGTACCATCAATACTTAAAAGTATGGTGACCTTTGATTAATTCAGTTAATTTACAGAAACCGATTGTTAACGGTTGAGATTTTATATATAAAAAAATTTGACTGCTTAGATAAAGTTCTCCACTATAGAGATGAGAAAATGTCGGAAATATAGACCAACTCATATATGAAACCTCAAGCTTAAGTACCATCTACACTTAAAAGTTGCCTTTAGATTTCTCATGGTTTCTGCTGATATGTATTGGTTCTAGAGACATACATAAGGCCAAAATTTCCCTTATTAAAACAATGATTCTGAATTATTGAAGCCGAAAACTCTCTCTTTCTCTATCAGGCCTTTTGAAGTTTTGTCATTTAATATAACTTTAATTTGTATCCTTGTCGTAAAAGAATTATAAATCACCTCTGAACTCTTAAAGTGAAGAACTCTCTTTTTCTTTTTCAAGGCCATTCTGAAGTTTCATAATTGAATGCAATTTTCATTTATACTAAATAAATTACCACTATGTTGGAGATCCTAAATTCTCAGAAATTGAACATTTCCAGAACATGAGAGTAATATATGGTTATTTCACTGAAGCACTGATATATCTGTTGTATGTCTAAAGGATGCATGTTAATTATCATCGGTGCTAAATGTTGGTGGCGAGTTAGTATTGTAAACTGACTTGTATACTTCAGCTTGTCCTTTTCTCTTTATGAACTGAAGCTGAAATTGATATCTTGTGGTGTGAACAAAAGATTGATGTTATTAAAAATCAAATACTGCAAATGCTACAATTCTGAAAGAATTATCGGACCCTTTATTCATAAACTTCAGCTAGTATCATTTTCTCTTTATGAACTCTGAAATTGAAATCTTGGTGCTTATTGAAAAACAAATACTCAAAACTGCAGGGAATGCTACAATTCTGAAAGAATTATCGGTTTGACTTGTTGATAAAAAAAAAAACAAAATTCGGTTTGACCCATTATTCATAAACATTGCAGCAGCAAGCAAAGGGTGTAGGAGCTCGCCAACCTACAGCTACTGGACCACCTCGGCAGCAGCCCCAACAACCACCTTTGCGTACTTCAAGCACATCTTCAACCCAGCAGCAACAGGAGGCAGCACAACCACCAGCAGCAGCATCCCTTGCATCTGCCACTCATTCGCAAACATCAGCTGCCAATCAGCCTGCTGCAACCCCCGCAGCTCCCATTTATTTGCCAATAACAGCAGCTAGTCAGCCAGCTGCTGAAGCCTCCAGTCAATCAACAGCAAATGAAGTTGAAGCAATGTTGATCGAACCAGTGTCATCTTTACCAAATGAAACTGAGAAGCCTACCCTGCAAGAGACATTCATGGAGGAAGCTATCCGTATGACACGCGGCAGATTAAGGAAAACAAAGTCTGTAGCAAGCCGCTAGCAACGATGAGTATTCTGTTTACGTTTTATTCTTGGCTTTGTCAGTGGTAGATGCAAAATGTAAGTATGAAAGTAGAGACAAATTGTAGGTTGGATAAAAAGGTTGATGATAACTGGATAGTTGACATTGGTGTAAATTTCAATTGTTGTTTCAATTTGCTTGCTTTCATGAGCTCTCTTGAGCAAAGGAGGGGAATATAGGTTGTTGGTGGTGGCCAAGTTCGGGATCAACAAAGCAGAAGAGAATCCAAATCATTTGGAGGGGAGGGGTTGGCTTGGGTAAGTTCACTCCTGCTACTTTCTTGATGTTCGCATGAAGAAATGGTAATTTTAAGAAACTGGAAACAATTGTTTAACCCAATTACATTCCAAGGAGGTAAAGGTGTTTTTGGCAATGCTTCTTTCGACCCAGAAGTGAGTGATTCCTGAGCCAAGAAGCACTTTAGTTACACGCTAAGCATTTGGCAAACATGTTTGAGAAGTCCAAATGATAACCATAAATTACTGTTTGATTGCTTCAAGCAAATATCAAAGGTAGAGGCTGTTTCGTCTTTGTGCTATTTTATAAAATAATAATCCATTTTGCCGCCTCTTATCTTCTTGACCTAAAAACGCTTCATAACCTAAAATAATTTTTATGAAGCACTTCATACGTATCAATTTCAAAGGTTTTGGGAAGCAATACGTAACAGGGCAAAAACATAATCCAATCTGCCCAGTGAA
This sequence comes from Pachysandra terminalis, assembly GCA_031762675.1. Taxonomy (NCBI): domain Eukaryota; kingdom Viridiplantae; phylum Streptophyta; class Magnoliopsida; order Buxales; family Buxaceae; genus Pachysandra; species Pachysandra terminalis. Next base: position 16,551,019 of record JAUPMG010000004.1, read on the forward strand.
CTTGGCATATAGGTTAATTAATTAGGTAGAAATTTCCACCAACGAATACACAAATGCTGTCCTTTTATGCAGTATAGATATCAAATATATTCAAGTCATGTTCTGATCACAATGGACGTTCTTTTACCAAACGCAATCGCGGATGTGAAAATTTCAGATCACACGTCCTATTCGAGTGATCAACGACCGATTCCTCAAATTTTATTTAATTATTAATATATATCATGAAAGAAGGAACTTATAGTTACAAAATTTACACCCAGAAGGTAAATAAAAAACATTTCAAGTCTTCTCAGTTTGCCGATCCATCCGGATTTCTCTTAATTTACGAACAACATCTGGTGAGGCTTGAGACTGAGTTAATGCCGCCGCATCGTCAACTGCAAAATCGTCTTTAAGGAGCTCATCTACTTGGGACCAATCTGCACCTGCTGGGACAAATCGTGGATAATCCCTTGGTAGGAAACATGGGCGTTAAACCAATTCCAGTTGCATGGCACTAGGGGAGTAATTCGGTCGTTTTGCTTCGGTTTTAGTGGCCAAACCGAAATATAATGAAATAAAATCGAAAATCAAACTATAGTGACCAAAACCGAAATAGATTCAGTTTGGTTCGGTTCGATAAAATTAATGCTATTTTACGTACTAAATACACATACATATACATATATAGATATATGTATATTAGTCTAGTTCGGTTCGGTTCAGTTTACATATATTTAGTTCAGTTCAGTTCGGTTTACTCAAAGCCTAAACCGAAAACCGAACCAAATTAATTTGATTTTTCAATTTCCAAACCAAAACCAAACCGAAATGAAAAAATAAAAACAACCAACCAACTTTTTTTTGATTTGGTTCTTTCGGTTTTCAGTTTAAACTGAACCAATTGACACCCCTGCGTGGCACTAATCTAAGGACACGCTTAAATCAATCTACTATTAAAAATCGTCAAAGATACGAACACTTACCCCATAAATCAGTAATGCTGACCTCCAGATCAGATCGAAACCAGTAATCATCGTCAATCTGCAACCAAATTGAGGAACGGTTACAATGAGTTGATGTGCGAAGAAATCAGTTTGTTACCAAGTTCTAAGCTCCATGTCTACTTACATGAGCATCCGAGGGAACAATCTTCTGAATCCCAGACCCAGAGCCCTGGAAGCTGAATGAGTCGTAAGAAATCTTCCAACTATCTCGATCTTGTCCCGATTTGGACAGCCCTGTACTTCGAACTTTCTGCCGAATTGTAGCTTCATCATATTGGTCACTATTCCCTATAGTTGATAGCATTGACTGAGCACCCATGAAATTTGTATCCTCATAGGGGCGTTCAAATTTACTGTAACCATCAAAAGCATTGCCAGTGAAGATTAGATAAATGCAAAATAAAGTAATCGAAAAGATGATATAACCACACTAAATATCTGTTTGTTTTAATGGAAAATCCGGAAATTCAAGAAAATAAAATTCAGAAAAATGTTTTACAGATAAATATTTTCCTTCTCAAATTTCCAATCGTTTGGAACAACCACAGAAAACAAATATTTATTTTAGCAGATGCCTTACAACTGCTGCAAAAAAGCAGTTCTCCAATGAGCTTGGTTGAAGTGTGAGAGTCAGAGAGAGAGAGAGAGAGAGAGAAGAGAGTTGTACGTGCAGAAGCTTGAGAGAGAGTCATTGTTAGAAACGGAAAACAATTTCCGCCAAAAAATTCCGGAAGTTGTTTTCCATCGTTTTACCTATTAAACAGAAAATATTTTCAGAATTTTAAATTTTTCAATGAAACAAACAAAAGGAAAATAAAATTTTCTGGAAAATATTTATTTTTCCGGAAATTTTCTGGTGAAACAAACAGAGCCTAAGTGACCTATGATCATCCCTCAGCATTTAAAAAAAATTAAATTAAATACCTCAAGAGGTACACATCTATTTGTCCTGTCGTACTTCTTACAATAATTCTGAACTGCCGTTGCGGATAATCTGCATCCTGTTCATTAAGATAATTGATCTGTGAGATAATTTTTTTATACTTTTAACAAAATAAAAAATTAACCTTCTCACTCATCCCTTTTGCCCACCTCATCAGGATCTGGAACTTCAAGTGAACTAGCTTGAGGAGCTTTTATTGCAATAAGAGTCTGGTTCTGGAACAATAATAGCATAGTAATGCATATGAATAGATATGATAGCATCACAAACAAAATTGGGGGGGAGAGGGAGGTCCATGAAAATACACAAAACCACTGGAGACTGCACCTGAAAGCATGGAAGGCTCGTGATATCTTCCTCAGTCACAAACAGAAACCTAAACCGGATGCATACAATTCATCAACTAAAAGAATCAATATTTCATTGGAGAAAAACCAAAATGCATAAACAGAGAACAGAATATACTTTCTACTGTTTTCATCTCCATCCAGGGCCCTCAGACTTTCTTGCTTTTCTCTGAAAAAGGATATTATGTTAGTCTAACCCCCAAGAAAGGTGAAGTAGAAAAATTACATTTCCTCCCAAGTAATCAAACCTTATGCTTTCATCAAGCCTACACTCTTCATCATATAGA
>JAUPMG010000004.1:16573676-16595590 GCA_031762675.1 Pachysandra terminalis
CTTTTATCATAAGGAATTATTTCTAGAGATCTTTTCTTTTGATAAATTTAAAGGCTTTAATTGGTATTTAGTTACTCTTTCTGATGGTAGTATTAAGTAGATCCCCACTAAATTCCAAAATTTCATATGATTTTCAAAAGTTTTTCTTTTCTAGCCGAACTAGTCCTTGGAACCATGGAGGACATAGCGTACCTATCCTTCCACATAATCATAAAATTTTAATTATAAAAACCAATCAAAATTTCTCAAAACCCACGCCATCTTCTCTTTTATCATAAGGAATTATTTCTAGAGATCTTTTCTTTTGATAAATTTAAAGGCTTTAATTGGTATTTAGTTACTCCTTTTCATTTTAGTAATTAAGTGGATCCCCACTAAATCCCAAAATTTCTATGATTTTCAAAAGTTTTTCTTTTCTAATTAGAGAGCGTTTGTGTTCATGTGTTTTGATAAAAAAAATTTCATACTTAATTTGTTCGAATTAATATTTCTAATTAGAGTTTTTCTATTATATGCGCTTTAACAAAAAAAACCATAGTCGCATTACCGTTTCTAATTAGATAAAGTAAAATTAGAATAAAAAAGATTTTTTTATAACAATTTTAGGTAGTGGACCTCTTAATCAGTAAGAAGTAGGTAGGAAAAGATACACAAGATTTGCATAAAGAATAGGTTATTTGAGAATTTTCAATCTTTTTTTTTTTTGAGAAAGAAGAAATGGTTGAGTGAAAATTGAGAGATTTTAGAAATGAGCGAGAGATTTTAGGAATTAGTTTTATTCAATACTAATTAAAAGATTTCAATAAAGATTGTATTTATGAGGTGGTAATAATTCATTGGTTCACACACTCTTTTAAAGTCTTTTTTATTATAAAAAATCCAAAATTCTAAGAATTGAGGATTCAAAGAGGGAAGGCTTAGTAGGCCTCCACCCTTCCCACTAAGATTTTGTGTGTGTACCCCTTAATTACCAGAGCGTAGAGCGAAAACGAGAGCGGGAGCGATAGCGTGAGAGCGTCAATTTGAAAAACACACGAGGTGTAGAGTGTCTTCAGAGTGTTGCTTTTATAGCAATAATAGCATATATAAATATGTACATATATAGATAAAGATATTGTTTTAATTTAAATAATTTATATATATATATATATATATATACACACACACACACACACACATACATATATGTATTATAATAATAATAATAATAATAATAATAAATTATGAAAATTTGGTTTAGAATTTATTATTAATTTTTTTGTTATTATATTTATTTATAGATATAAAAAATATTTGTATATTTATTTTAATTATATACTTTTATTTAAGTTGCTAACATCGATTATGTTATAAAAAAATAAAAATAAAATAATGTAATAAATGTGTTAAAGTTGCATACAAGGAGGGGGAGAGAGAGAGAAAGAGAGCTTTAAATGAGGATAAAAAAGGTAGTGTAATAAATGAGAAAGAAAATAGAGAGGAAAGAGAAAAAGTGAGGCCTTGTCACCTCTATTCGTTGAGACGTTTTTGCACATTGGAATTCAAGCTCTCACTTTATTAAACGTGTGAATTCAAGACCAATTAACTCTCAATTCGCAAACGGATATGATGATGCCACGAATTAGGTAACTAAGGTATACACGCGCACGCACACACGCACGCACATGCACACACTCAATTGGAATACTGATTGAACATGTAGGTCATGTCTAATGTTGGGTTGGAGTTGATACATACATATATGTAATACCTATTAACAACAACAAAAGCAACCAAATGCCTTATCACAAATTCACAACTAGTTGGGATAGGTCCCCAAAAGTCTTAGCCCTAGCCCAACTTGAGTAAGATTGTGATTTCTCATACCTAACCAAGCCTAACTTGTGCCCAAAAAAAAAAAAGAAACCAAGCCTAACTTGTTTATTTAGTGATTTGGATAATTGGCCTTGTTTTCTCTTTAAGGTTGTGAATAACTTACAAACACGCAACTTGATGTATATGAATTGATTCATACATCTTATTCTCTTCGTAAAATGCTTCAATTTTTTTGATCGGTAAAAGAGATCTATATTCAAAAGATGGGGAAAGAAAAATGGAATAGAAAGCAATCTAAAAGTCATACCATGTACACAAAATGTGTACAAAAGCAGCAAAAGAGGAAGAAAACAAACTAACAGAAAAGAAATAGAGATAAAGAACAAACAAAGCCCAAAACCCACCAACTGTTGCTAAAACCACAAACTATTAAAGATTCCCAACTCCCTTTAAAGTCCCCAAAAGAAATAGACTGAAACTCACTTCTAGGGCTTAACCAGAAAAAAATGGTAGAATGCACCTGAACCGCAAGACGAGCCACTTCATGCTCAGTATCCTCAAAAATTCTTCTACTACACTCAGTCCAAATGTTCCAACATATTGCGAAAGGGCACACATTCATAAAGATGATTTCATTGTATTTTGCAAAGCGAATATATGGGCAGTGATCAATATTATCCTAGATTTTTACTGTGTATACAATTTCGCTGACATGCCCCCATGTCGGGCAACATGTTGCCATTTCGGAGGTGGGTGACACGAAACCAGGGTATAAGTTGTTTTACCCTGGTTTTGGCGAAGTGTTGACGACATGGGGAAAAATTTCAATTTTTTTTCCATATTTTCCCCATGTCTCTGTCGACATGGGCGACATGGGGTAAATTTTCAATTTTTTTTTGAAAATAATAAAAAATGTAGGACATTTGTTTTTGCATTTTATGATGTATTATGATGTATTTAGACATTACTTAGGGTTGTTTAAAACTTGGGTGAAAATCCATCAAAAACTCCACATTTCCCACATATTTTCCTTTTCCCCCTTAATTAAGGACGTCACTTAATTTCTAGTTTTATGTATCTTTTACTTTGACTTACATTCACTTTTAGGTTGGCTTAATTAGATGTAACATCTTTTTTACAGCTTACAGACCCGACAGCATGTAAGTTAACCCTCATCAAGTAATGACTTTTAATGTGTAGGCATTTTTTTTTGCACTTTTTGATGTATTTGGATGCATTTAGTCTTAATTAGACATGTTTAAACTTTGGGGCAAAGATCCATCAAAAACCTATGGTTTCCCCACATTTCCCCGACATTACCCCCTTTTTGCCCCATGTTGGCGACATGTCGCCAATGCGGTGGTGACATGCCAGGCGGCATCGACATGACGAACCTTGATTTTTACTAGACATATTTACAAATGTGGGTAAAGGTTGGGAAATAGAACATGCTAGGGTCTAAGGGTAGTTCCTGTATATTACCTTGAAACAGTGAGTTTCGAAAGACACTTTTGCCTCTTTTCTCATAAATATTGAGTTTATTTGCCTGTCTTGTTCTTGCAGAGCGCACATATAGTGCACCAAAAAAGTGGATGAGGGGTAAAGGTCGTGTGACCATCCAATTTGGTTGCTGTTATAATTACGCACCGGTATGTGATCTCTTCAAGATTACCAACACGTATGATCCATTAGATCACATTCTTGATTTCTAGTTTTTTCTTTGGCTGATTATGTATATTCTTCTATCTTCTCAGCAATAATAAACAAGTCAATTCATCGGTAGATTTGATGTAGATTGGCAATTAGCAACAAAATTACATCAAACACATGCAAAAAGAAAAAAAAAAGAACAAGTAAATAAAGCTAATAACTTTGAAATTTGACAGGATAAACGTGGGAACCCACCCGGCATCCTTCACAATGAAGTCGTTGATCCAATACCTCCTCTCTTCAAAGTTATTATAAGGAGGCTCGTTGGTTGGCATGTTCTTCCTCCTTCTTGTGTACCTGATAGTTGCATTGTCAACATTTATGAAGAAGGAGACTGTATCCCCCCTCATATAGACAACCATGATTTTGAGCGTCCATTTTGTACCGTATCGTTTCTCAGTGAGTGCAATATACTTTTTGGTTCAAACTTAGAGATTGTGGGTCATGGCGATTTTGCTGGCCCAATGGCGATTCCCCTGCCTACAGGGTAAGTATGGCATTATTTTAATATATTTCTCTTCCCACGCACAAATTTAACTCCCCACCCCCCAAGCATGTGAGTTTTTGAAAATGATTATTTAGGATACTCTGTTATGCATTAATTGCTGAAGAGCATGGCAAATGATCTAGACGAAAAAAGGAGGGGAACCATAAAAGATTAGATGAGTACTTTAGGAATTGTCTGGGTTTTAGGAAAGCAACATTCAAACTTTTTGGGCAATCAGAAAAATATGGAGGATTGACCAGATCAATCATTTTATTTGACTAGATATGTTCTTTAGTTGAGACTGCTGTACTTTGCCACTAAACTTTTTGTAATCACTAGTGTGTACTTCATTTATAACTTTCTTTTTCATAGATCATACTGTAGAAGCAGCAGGGAAGAATCAGACCACGGATTGATAGTTTTATCTTCATCTTTTGTGTTTTGCACGGATATGCATATGCATATATATTGTTGGAGTAAGAATGGGGTGTTGGGATGCAACTTGACTTATGGTTGTTGAAAGTTAGCTGCACTATGAAGTATGAACGCAAATGTATAATTGTAGTTTGTTCGTTTTCCTTTTTCAGATCTGTGCTTGTCTTTAATGGAAATGGAGCTGACATTGCTAAGCACTGTGTGCCAGCAGTTCCTACTAAACGGTATGCCTTGAAGTTTATAACTATTCTAAGCTAGCTCTATCATTACTTGAATGACTGTCTCATCTCCTTACCTATTTTATCTCACAAATCATGTTTCTGTCAGGATTTCTATAACCTTCAGGAAGATGGATGAAACCAAACAACCAGCTGGGTTTGTTCCGGAACCAGATTTGCAGGGGCTTCAGCCTCTACAGTATGATGTGGACGAGTCTAAGATATCAAATCCCTTAAAACCACGACGCCGTATGAACAGACAGGCAGTTAAGGGAGAGGGAAATTCGGAAAGACAAAGAGGTTCTACCGAGAGGGGTACAAATTCGGAGCCATGTTATGCTGGTCACAATCGACCACGGGTCTCTAATAGGAGAAGGGTCAGGTTGAGTGTGGGCCCTTGAGATTGCATCGCAATCGAGTCCCAACATGTACGCAGGCCTTGTAATATTTTTGAATCATTGGATGACGGACATCTACGAATTTGCTTGAGGTGGTTGCAGAGGATTTTTACCTCCTATTTGGCACTCTGAAAGGGTTATAGAAAGATAAATTTGTTTATGGCCATATGTAGCTTGTATATATGAAAATTCTTTTGTTTCTGGCATGTATGGTCTTCCAAAATTTCCATGCGAGTGGATGAACTTGGTTATTCTGATGAATTAAGTAAATGTTTCCTCTGGTTCTCTCTTGTTTTAGGAAACCACGAGTGATGCACACTTGGATCTCATAAGCATCTTTGTGTCCTAGCAGAATCTGTTTTTCACCATTAAAGCTCGGAACTTATACATGGAGAAGAATGTAGAGAGAGAGACTCAGGAAGGAAGCTGAAGGACAGAAATTGGGAAATCTTCTGGCGATGGGAACATTAGTGTGCTGGTATTAACGGAGTTTGAAACGTTTTTTTGTTTATTTTTCAGTTACCTGATTAATATGTTTTTGATATTGCATCTGAAACAGTATATGTACAGTGAAATGACTAGAGTTCCAACTTCCAACTGGGAGGAGTCGTCGATTCAAATATTTCAGCAGAGCGTTTTTGATTCTACTAAACCAGTGAACGGCTGGATCCCTGTTGTGCAATATCTCCCTTGTATTATTGTTGACTCAAATGGAAACACCAACCTGGGTGGCCACACAGAGAGAGAGAGAGAGAGAGAGAGAGAGAGAGGGAGAGAGAGCTACAGGGATGTATAAATGGGCCTTTCATTGCCGTACCTAATTTCAAGTCCAGTATGGCAAAGGACACGATTATTATTATTATATTGGATCGGGTCGGGTTTTGTACTTTACCTATAATTTGGCTAGAATCTCAATAGGATTCATGCCCAATTGTGCCTGGACCGTGTTGTGTCATGGGCCATGATCCGCAGGCATAACATGACACTATAAGACCTATCATGGCGTACCTGGGGCATAGACCAAATTGTGCCTGGCCGGCAAGTGCGGCCCATCCCATTTGTACATCCTTAGAGTTGCTGAATCGATAGCCTTAGTTATCCTCGTTGATATTTAGTCATTTGATGCACTCTTGCAGCCCTCAGGGAAAATTTGTGCAGTGGTTGGGAAAATCCGGGCTGTCGGGTCAACTTTTGAGATAAGCCTATTCCGATCATTCTGCTTCTTATTTGTATTACTATGAAGGGATGTGGTTAGGGAATTGAACCCGTAAGGGTTAGTAGGTTTGCACGTGCTGAGATGTGCATGCGGTTTGGGCATGGGTCTGAAATGGAGGTCTAGATGTCTTGTACATAAATGGGCTTGGTTGAGTAGAGTAATGCTAAAATAACCTTTAGGCTGACTTGTCCGTATCTGAATTGGAGGTCACCTCCTTTATTTATTTATGAGTCGTAACGAGGTTACCCGTCGAGATGTATATAGGTTGTTTTTTTGTTGGTTATTTTTGAAGCTATCCAATTCACTGGGGAGGCCTGTGGTTTTCAACTGGAGGTGGTAATGAGTTGGATCAGCTCAGGTTCTGATTATGATTAGTCAACATAAACCTGCCCGTGGATTGGGATTGGATTTCAACTGGAGGTGGTAATGAGTTGGATCAGCTCAGGTCCTGATTATGATTAGTCAACATAAACTTGTCTATGTAATAAATGGGTCACTTGAGTTTAGACGCGTCAATAGGTTTATAACCTAAACCCACCAACCCAAACAAATCCATTTATTATTTGGGTGGGTTAGGGTCGATCCAAATAAGAAAAACCAACTTTTGTTAATTTGAACTTACTAAAATATTTGGACAACTCTAGTGGATTAGCTCAAATTTTGCTAGAACTGTCAATGGGTTGAGTAGGTTAGTGGATTTATAATGTAAAACCTATAGAGCTCGTAATGGGTCGGGTTAGACCGATTGCAAATGGATTCAGACTTAAACGAGTTGGGTCGGTTTGGTCCATTTAATAACAGGTTGGAAAATGATATAACCGAACACAACCTGTCAATAAATGGGTTGAACCCACAACTAACCCGTTTGTTATTCATTTATTTTTTGAATTTAAAATTAGGTGAAATGTAACCTCATTTAGTATATTAAATTTTAAAGCATTATAAAAATATTTAATAAACATGATTTTTTTTAAATAAAAAATTTACTGATTAATAAGTTTTAAAATATCTATAAATAATAAAATAGTTATAAAACTTATTAATTAGGTTAGCTTCAAGCTGGTTGGTGGGTCAGTTCAGAAATTGCCAGTTCCAAAAACCCGACAACCCAACCCAACCCGTTTATTATTTAGGAGGGTTCCGATTGACCCAATTAAGAAAATTTTTATTTTTGTCAATTTAAATTGCTAAATATTGTACGGATTTGGGGATGGTTGGTGGGTTGGGTAAGATTTTGCCATCTCTATCTTTAACCCAAGAATAAAAAAATCAATTTTTACACTATTCTCATATTCCTTATGGAAAAAAAATTTCATATTCCAATATGATTTGTCGATTTCCAATCATGAAAATTTCAATTCTACTCAATTTCAATTCTCAATGAATTAGAATTGGAATGATAATTTCTAATACCAATTCCAATTCCGTGAAACAATCGGGCCCATTAGAAAAAAAAAATTAAAGTCCCAGAGCATTAATTTATAATCCTAAAACCCTAAAAGAAACATAACCCTAAATCCAAAATATTAAATCTTAAAAATAAATAAAATCTTAGAAAAATGCTAAAACCCTAAAACAATGCTAAACCATAAAAGAAAAAGTGAACCCTAAAACCTTAAAAAAATGTTAAACCCTAAGAGAAAGAGATGAACCCTAAAACCTTAAATAAATAAATAAATAAATAAATCCTATGATCATGATACTTTAGATTTTAATTATTTTTTATTTTTTATTATCATATAAAAGAGCTTTTATCTTTAAAAGAGACTTTTATCAAAGAGAAAAAACTGTTTGAACAAGTCCCTGAGTTTATTGGTTTTATCTTTGAAAGATTACTTTTATCAAAGAAAAAAAAAAACCTTTTGAACATGTCTGCGGTAGTCTATCGTCACATGGTAATATTCTTTTGACGACTAGATGTGGCAATGGGTCGGGTTGGGTCATAACTGGGTCGAGGTGTAAACAGGTTGGGTCAAGTTCGACCGTTTATCAATGGGTCAGGAAAACCTCAATCCGAATCCAACCCGCCCATAAATGGGTTGAACCTGCCAACTAGTTTTAAATTTAATTAGTTAATTATTTTAATATTATTATTATTTTTAAATTTTAATTAATAAAATAATATAATAAACGGGTCACACGGGTTTGATTGTTTGGGTCAGATTCGATCCGTTTACCAACGGGTCGAGAAAACCTCAACCCGAACCAACCTATTTTATAAATGGGTGGATCCTAACTTGTTTAGTTGGATCGGGTCGGCGGGTTGGACCGTGTTTTGCCAGCTCTAGCGAGGACCTACCCTGAGAGTGACGCTGTCATTACTCTTTATTTATTTTTTCTTTCGTCTTAAGCTAAGGAGACCCAACCTAACCATGTGCACTGGACGCTGGAACCATTTTTACCTCAAGTAGGCTATATTGTAATCTGAACAACCTGAGGGTGAATCTATCTATACAGATGGACAAGACTGTGAATGAGTTATGTTTCAAGAATGACCATCGTCAAGGAAGATATGAGTCCATGCAACTAGATACTAAGGGCAGCTTGATTTCTTTGAACTGATCAGCTTTTATTTTTCCTATAAAACTCCTTTCTTCCAGATTGATCATGAATCATTTTTCCTGCTAAATCTGATTCTTTTTATTTGGACAACACAGTCAAAGCAATTATATCTATCTAAAGAATACTAATTTTGTATTTTTGTTAGAGAGTGGCAAGTTACAACTAGGTCAACATGAGAGGGTTTAGCAAAAGTGGGAAATCAAATTTCAAACTGGACCATTGGTCATGGGTTCTTTAAAAAAAGGAAGGATACAGCCAACTAGAAGCATTCAAGCCAAACGAAAAGGATTTCAAACTGTAGCAGTTGTTTTGTTTATTTTAGCTTCATGCATCCTCACATTCATCTGTGTACTTTATGACAAACCCTAATTGCATGCAGACACATCTGGGGGTCCAAAACTAGGGCATCACATATTGAACTACTAGAAAGGAACCACTCCATAAAATTTCAGTACAAGCAAGTAAGCAGTTAAAGAAAGATTTAATGCTTTTGGATTTTCTTTTCTTTCAAATCCAAGAGAAATAAAAGAAGAAAACCTTGTGGACTAGGGTTTGGTCTAAATGTCCCTTTCTAAAGAGTAATCAAGAAAGATAATAAAAAGGAAACAAAATACAGAATAATAGGATATGAGTCTATGAGAGAGAAAAAAAGAGAGAGATCGGCAGTAATATCTTTGATGAATCTTCTGAGATTCGGAGTGAAAGATAAAAGATGATTACGCGGAAGAAAAGGGAGTGTGTACTACTGCGGGCGGCTGCAATTGCACTCGTAAGGCTCTCCAGTGAGGTAAGCAGCTCAGGCGGATTGGATAAGAGGACAGATGTTGCTTCACTGCCACATCAAACTTCAATATCAAGAGAAGACTGTGACTATATGAAAAACACATAATCCATATATATATGAATGAGAGAGAGAGAGAGATAGGCACAACCAGTGTGAATGTAATTGCATGATAAGGAAAGCTAAATCTCATGATGATGGAGTCAACATCAAAAAAATAACGCAATCTGAAAAATTGCGCTTGAAACTGAGATACCACAGAGAGAGTACAGTCAGAGATGTAGAAAAAAGAGGGAATGAGTGTCACCGGATGAATTTAAGGAGAGATTGCAAGACTGGTAAAGGGGTGGGTTAAATGGGTAATCCGACTATTGGGTCGGGTTTGATACAATCTAAATTCTAACCCGACTTGATGACATCCATGTATATGTTAATTATATATTTTATAAATAAATATGTTAGATTTAAAATATATTTTATAAAAAAAAATTTATTTCATCTATACATAGGTAAAAGTAGGATTTGCCCCGCCCTACCTAGTTTGGTTTAGGAGCAAGTCTTGGAAAAATAATTTTATTCCTGTAGTATTTGTTATATACTTTAACACGAGACATAATATAAACTTGTATGCATTACTATTGGGAACCATATTTGCAAAACAAATATGTCTTGTTTTGTACTTGAGATCTTCTGCACTAAGAATCGTCCCCTGGGGCTCTGATTGCTTAATTCCACTTTAAAGAAAAAATTAACCCTTGAAATTTTATAATGTTGATTTTTTTTTAATGGGAATGCACCAATCACATTCCTGGTGCATACATCGGTAAACGATTCTTGGTGTAGATGGTCTAAGACCCCTGTTTTGATTTTTGTTTTATGGGAATGCACCAATCACATCGCTGGTGCATGCATCGATAAATGATTATTGGTGCAGATGATCCGAGGCCCTATTTTGAATGATGTCGGAATATATAACAAATATAAAATTATTTTCCCAAATTAGATATAGGAGGATTCCTATAAAGGCGGGTTAGGGTTTGTCAGCCCTTTGCCATCCCTAATTGGGTGAAGTTCCTAGACAAAACGGGGAATAGGAAAACAAAGTATTCCAAGTACAAAGGAAGAAAGGACATTAAACAAATTATGAAAAAATATTTTTTTTATTTGATACTTAACCAGTAGTTTTAAACATTAATTGCACAATAAATGTTGTAAATATAGTTGAATATTTTAGCCTGTTAGCTAGTTTAGTTCCTTGTTAGCAATTTGATCATTCGTTACTAAGTATTGAAGGACTACTGAAACTGAAAGTCCAAACCCTAACCCGACCGAAGAATAACGGGGGAGCTAAGGGCTAGCTGTGCACAACCGCGAGTATTTCGGAGGTCAAAGGCGGCAGTGGGGAGGCGCAGAAATTGTGGGCTTTTGATGTTTTAGATCGAGAAGCCATGCCCAATCACCCACATTAAATGCCTTAGATTCTCTCTCTTTCTTTTTTGCCCTTTTTTTTTTAATTCCTTAGATTCTCTAGAACGCATGCAAAAATTGCAGAAAACAAATATCTATATCCAGATTTACTTACATATATGAAATCTTTATGGGGTATAGCTTAGGCCTTTCTTTTTCTTCTAGCGTTTGGCATTGCTTCTATATAAATACTTATTGCAACTTATAGTTTATATAACTACTTATTAAATTTAAAACGTATTTGGTAGGGCTTATAAGTAAATGTGTATTCATAAGCAGTAGAGGAAGGCTACCCATAAGGAGAAGCTGTTGAGAGCAGCTTCTCCTAAGCTTTTATGCGTTAAGCTATTTCACAACTTTAGTAATATTTTTAAAATACTTATTTTACCCTTAAACTTTTATACACACTTAAATAAATGTTATTTTTAAACTTAAATAATATTTTTATAATACCTATTTTACCCCTAAACTTTCATAAACACATAAAATAAATGTTTTTACCAAACACAATTTGCTTGAAGTAAGCACTTATTGTTGCTGTGGATAAGTGCTCCCATTGAGCCCCTTATCCAATAGGTGCTGATCCATAAGTACAAGCCTGGCCAAATGCCACCTTAGAGTCTGGTCAGTATACCATTAAACCACGAAGCACCAAGGTGACTCATGAGCACATGTTGTTCTGATATTCTTATGAAAAAGAAAAAAATAAGTGTCTTATTTAGAGATATATTGAACAAATTGATACTGAAATAAGTGATGAAACATGCTATACAGTTCCTTTTAAATTTGGTGGCTACTTACCAAAAAAAAAAAAATTAAATTTGGTGGCTACATGGTCCAATCAATGCTGTGCTGACCACAGCCTTGAACCCAGCAAAATAACATCCCATCTCAATGAGAGCTTCAGTATGCAAAATTATAGTTTCTTTTGAGTACAGTAGAAATTCCCCATCTCTACACAGTAGGTAGTATTGAATTCACATCACTTTAGTGCATTCATTCCTTCATTTCCATTCACAGCAATTCTTCCTCTTCTTTATTATATTATCCATCACATGATGCCTTACCATACATTTTATCACATCCTCTCTCTCTCTCTCCCCCCTGCTTAATCATAAATAATGCCTTTTAACACAAGCAAGCTCTCTGAAAACCACACTTTCTATCCCCCTCTTTTGTCCCTTCCCTTTTATAAACATCTGTCTGTCAACTTCAGTACTTCTCTCCCATATATTTCTCTGATCTCCTCTTCACCACTCCATGTGCTACTCTCTTCTCCACTACCACAACATCCCAAACTTCTCACTTCTTCCTGCATACATACACCAATCTCTCTCTCTCTCTCTCTCTCTCTCTCTCTCTCTCTCTCTCTCTTTCTCTCACATTCTTTCATGGAGCCTCAACAACAACAGCAGCAGCAGCCAAACGAAGATGGGGGCAGTAGTAGCAAGAGCAGTTATCTATGCAGGCAGAGCAGTACAAGGTGGACACCCACAGCTGATCAGATAAGAATATTGAAGGACCTTTACTACAACAATGGAGTTAGGTCTCCAAGTGCAGAGCAGATTCAGAGGATCTCAGCTAGGTTGAGACAGTACGGCAAGATTGAAGGCAAGAATGTCTTTTATTGGTTTCAGAACCATAAAGCTCGTGAGAGGCAAAAGAAGAGATTTTCAGTTGATATGTCCATGCAAAGAGGTGTAGCAAACGGTGGATGCTGGAAGCCTCATGATCAGGACTCTCTTTACCTTCCCAACAAATACACTAACATCAGTCCTGGTGAAATATCCCAAACCATTAACAATTCTTACTCATCATCTCACGCTTCTAGAGATTTTTTGTTTGTTTGTTTGTTTTTTTTAATGAAATACGTCTCCTTTTGAAAGATTTCAAATCTTTTAGAGATTGTGGTTCATATTCACAGTAGATCTAAAGGGGTAGGGACCTGAGGGGCCCTAAGGGGCGGAGCGAAGCGAAGTTGTAACCCTAATTCGTTATTGACATAGTGGAAACTTCTTCTCTCCCATCGACATAGGCTTTGCCAAACCACATATATATGTGTGCATCGTTTTGATCTTCGTTTTACTGTGTTTAGTATCGTTGCTTGATGCTGATCAACAATGTCTCTTTTTGTTGGCTATATGTAGGGATTTCTCGTCCTTCATCTCCTCCTTCATCACCTGGTGTACTTGCAGCTGGGCAGATGGAGGGAACCATTGGATATGGATCTTCTTTTCTCATGGAGAACAGTTTCAGGGTAATTAAGTAATTCTAAAGACTATTTAGTAGATATTTCCTGTTATCTGTTTATCTTTTTTGAATGTACAAATGGGAAAGGAAAGAGAGAAACATGAAAACCTAATGTAGATACAATTTTGTAGGATCCCTCAAAATCTTATCTTACAGTAGAAAAGGAGAGATCATATAAGGCCATTAATGTTCTAGAGTTCTCTAAAAGGACTCCTTTTGGTTTCCTAGATTTAAAAAGCCAACCATGTCTGCTTCTCTTAAAGCTTTTCTTCTTGAGGTAAAAAACATTAATGCCTACACATATATTAGTGCAACCAGTAATGATCATGATCAGAATTTACCCAAAAAAAAAAAGAAACAAGTAATGATCAGAAACAGAGAAAATAATTCCAGTTTTTGAACCTTCTTTTATATGATTTTTAAAACCATCTGTCTAATATACATTGAACTTAAGAAGAAAATAACATATATTTGAAAGAAATTGCATTACCATAGGTGTGTGTGTGTGTGTTTTACTCTTGCAGTAAATCCAAGGCCATGCCATCATGAAAAATACATACAAATCGCCATCTCTGTGTTTCTCACTCACTCTCTCTCTCTCTCTCACACACACACATTTTCCTATTCAATATTCAAGTCCAATTCTGTTAAATTTTTTTTTTCTCTTCTGTGCTATTTGGGATGATCAGGACTGTTCGATATCAGCTGGAGGTAGTAGTGTTGGTGGGTCGAAAGGCTATGATCTCGGGTGGGCTGGTATGGACCCGTATTCATCTCCTTACATTCCTTTGGACAAGAGAAAATCAAATGATGATGATACCATTGAAGAAGAAGCTCCAGAGATTGAAACCCTTCCTCTCTTTCCCATGCATGGAGAAGGTATCTCCGGATTCAGTACAGGAAAGCCCGATTCTAACGGGTATTATTATCCTGGTTGGTACAGACCCGACGACGAGAAAGGCGGGTCGAGAACTTCGCTTGAGCTTAGTCTCAAGTTCAACTCCGGCCGGTCGCCGGATTCTACATGAATTGTATTCTCCGGTTTGGGGATTATCCCTTATTAGTAGCTAGATAGTAAATAGTAGCTCCAGTCTGTTGGAATTTTCATACTTCTAGGGTTTGACCAGTCAACTTTGTTACTGTAAGTAAGGTCATCTTGACACGTGTCATCATCAGAAATTTATGGGCATGGTTTGATCTAATACTTCCTTCTTTCTTCTCTTCTATTTGTGACAATTTACAATATTCCATGATTGGGTTGTGAGAAAAGTTTTGAAGAGAAGCTTTGGTGAGCAGGGTGCGTAGGTTAGGTTGCTTTAAGAAGGTCGTGTAGCCCTCGCTAGATTGCTTTAACAGACGATTTGAAACCCTAGAGAGGTTAGTCCTACTACTACTACTACAGTACTACGTAATCGTATCAGTTCTTGATTTTGAGCTAACACGAGTCCAGAGTATACAAGGAAAAGATCTAAAAGGACAGATTGAAGGGAAAAGTTTTTCAAGCCCGTCACTCTATTTCCTCTATATATATATTATATTATTTTATATAAATAAATGTGGACCAATAGAAGCAGGGCATTTGGTTTTCGTTTTTTTGGTGTTATCCCTCCTCTCATGCTTGCATCATCTTATTAACATGTCTGGTATGACATTCTATTATTATGTGAGAGCATATTATTTGGAGCGTAAGAAATTGACGTGGGGATGTATTGTCACGTGTAAACTAATGAATGACCAATCGGAAATTCGGTGCATGATCTAAGTGATGTTTCAGTTTTCACGTTCCAGATGATATAATGGTTAGTAAAACTGTAAAAGGGCTCTAGCAAACTATCGTGTGTAAAGAGGTTTTTGCTCATACGAACTTGCTTCATGCGGTGGAGTGTGGATCTTCTGTGATGAAGCACTCATGTGATGGGTGTGTGATGTGAAGCACACCCAAGGACAAAATTATTATTTTGCCTTCATAAAGCGACCCAGATGAGGGCAAACGGATGTGTTTCACATCACGCACCCAGCACATGAGTGTGTCATCACAGAGGATCCGAGTCCCAAGCTGTGATGGTGTTCTACTATTTGGAAACGACAGTTATTTGCTCCATTTAACTAGTTGATTTGATAAGTAATCATAGATTATAACTTTAAACCGAGCCAGGATCATCTGCATTGCAAAGCATCCATGGGGGTTGTACATCTCCCTTAAAAAAAAATTACCTTTAAATTTTTTGAAAATTGAATGCACCAATCACATCCTTGGTCCATACACCAGTGGACAATTCTCCATGCAGACGATCCGAGCCTCTCTAAACCCACTACAAAAACATATGTTGTTAATGGAAAAAAAAATACTACCCAGGATTAATGGTATTGGAAAATACATATGGACCAATAGAAGCATGAAAGTTTGTTTTTAATGGTATTGGAAAATACATATGAACCAATAGAAGTATGAAAGTTTGTTTGGGTGTCGTCCCTCCTATCATGCTTACATCATCTTATTAACATGTCCCGTTTAGTGATTTATTATGAGAACATATTATCTGGAGCGTAGAAGTTAGAACGTAGAAGTTAGAACATCAATTAGAAAGTGCGAAGATGTATGCAACGTATTGAGATGATCGACACATACTCGCCATGTGTAAACTAATGAATGACCAATTGGATATCCAGAACGCATCCGCCTATGCTCCAACTGATGTTCCAAATTCCATCTTCCATATGATATAATGGTTAGTAAAACTGTAAAAGGTTCTAAGTCAAGGATACTATAGTGCGTAAAGAGGCTTTTGCTCATATGTAAAGAATTACTTACTCTAAAAGCTTAAGCTGTTAGAGAACGACACAACAATGTATATCAAATCGTTCAACACCCTCTTATACATACGGGCTCCGCATGAGAACAACACATACATGAGAGAACACAAGGCACCGAAGCAAATACTCATCACGCATACCTACACGGGAACAACACATATGTGGAAGAGCAAACTGTTGGTCCGGAAGACCAAATCTGCCTATCCCGGTCGATTGGTGGTTCTTACTCTCGGTCGTAGGGCCGAAGTGTACGCGTGTGTGCCAGAACTTTTTACAAGTTCACTTGAAAGACATATTATGTGTGAGTCAAATTACGTAAGTTAATTATTAAGGTAAATTGGTCGTTGTGTGACCGATTTTAAGTCTGACGATTGTATGGTTCACGATCTCGAAGGATCAATGGCTGATCTAGAGAAACTGATTTTATACGATCAACAACACTTTTATATTAGAACAAGCAGAACGATTCGTCAATACACAATTTAGAAAGATAACTTCCTAATTTGAAAAGACAAATTAACATGAACAAAGAAAAACACAAAACATAAAACCTTTGGCTATTCCTTAGGCTCCGATCGTGGGACGTAACTAAACAACTTCACGTATGCACGAATCAGCATGTAAGGGACTGGCGGGAGAGACTCCGTGAATCTCCAACTATAATTCCTTCGTTACTGACTAGAGGGATCTTCTGCAAGAAACTTAGTCCAAAGTAAGAAGTAGGTGTAGCAAGATCTTTGCAGGAGCTAACGATTAACTGGTGATCACTGGAGATCATAAACTGAACTAAACTATGACTAACTATGTTGATTAGCTGTGGAGCTCTTCAATTGAGTTGCTGTGGAGACCTTTCTTTGTTACTGAACTCTTGGATTTATAGCTTCTGAAGTTAGTTGCCTTTTTGACTTGAGATTTCCTTCTCCCGCCACATATAGGTAGTTGTAAAAACCACTTTTGAAGCATTAAAAGAAACTACTATGTGTCATCTTCATGATGTGCCATGTGAGGGTGGTTATGATAACGACCACCTCCATGTCTCTTCTTTGGGATGTGCCATGCATGAGTAGTTATCATAACTACCTTGAAGCCATAGGCCTAAACATTGCCCCCGCCTCTTGTATATTTGACGCATGTGTAGTAAAATGTCCAAGCCGTGAATAAAAAATGTTAGTCAATGATATTTTGATGGATATCGGCCTTCTTTAACAATACTGCGTAGGCCAAGCTTAAATTGCCCCAGAGCGAGGTCACTCGATCGTGATTTCGGCCAGCCAGAATGCTATTTCCACCATAGAAATTAGTTGTCCTTGCGAGGTCAATTATCCGTGATTTTGGCCGGCCAGAATGCTATTTTGGCTATAGAAATTAATAGTCTTTATCTTGAGTAGATTGTCCCCTGGGCGAGGTCAATCAACCGTGATTTTGGCCGGCTAGAATGCTATTTCGGCCATAGAACATCTTGAGTAGATTGTCCCCCGGGCGAGGTCAATTGACCATGATTTCGGTCGGCTAGAATGCTATTTTGGCTGTAAAAATTAAGGAGCAGATTTCCCTTAGGCGGAATGTTTCGACCATCATGGCTTAGATTTCGGCCACAATGGTTTATGGTTTGCAGAGCCATCAGAACACTATTATTAAATGAAGTGGATGGTGATCCTACCTCAGTACTTGAGATGGTCTGGCCTAGTATTTCAGCCGACGCGGTATTACTGTTCACCCAATCAGGATATGGTTTGCGGTACTGTAGTGACCTAGATCCTTTAACTGAATTTATCCCTTAGTTAATTAATTATTTTGATTATTCTTTGGTTATGTTATATGGTTGGTGTATTTAATTTGTGATTAGGGTGTTTTTGTAATTAAACCTTTAGAATTAGTGGCCTTAGTGTTATTTAACTTTCTCTTTGGGGTTAGTCTTGTAAATAGACTTTTTCTCCCCAACCGTTCGAATGCTTGAATTGTGCGTTGAACCAGTCATGGGATGTGGCCTTGGACGTGGTGAAGTGGGAGAGAAAGTGGGAAATGCATCCATATTTCTCTAACCCATTCATCACTGCCCATATTAGAAAGCAACGACTGAGAGTATCATTTGAATCTGAAATTTTGAGAACTTGAGAGAACTGAGTTTTTGAGAGAGAATCTGGTGTATTGCAGTGAAGAGAAGGAAGAGAAGTTCGCCAGTGAAGAGTTGTCAATTTGTTAGCCTTCACTCACGTTAGAAGCATTGTAAGTAGCTTATTCGGTTGATTCCTTATCATTTTGGATGATGCATAGATTGATTTGTTATTGAAATATGATTACTAGTTGCAATGATCGAACCTTGTGTTTTTCCGAAACCTTGATATAATCCATGTGAATTTGTTCTACAAGAATTGGCTAACGAGGATTTAATGATTTCAATGTTTACTCTCTTGTGAGTTGATTTAATCATGAGAGTTACATGATCTATATCTCGCATTATATAGTTCTTATGATCATATTCAATTCCAGAAATTATACTATTATACTTGAGATTCATGCCATGCATGAAAGGGATTTAATCATGTTTACTATGTGGTTATAGTATTGGATTGGATGGGAATTTATATCAGAAATCCTATTTATGTTCTGTGAGAAATCCTGGTGATTAGAACCCAGAAGATAGCGCTGGCAGTAGCACCTGTGTTACTGTCTGTAGCATTGCGATCGAGAACAGTCATTGCGATCGAACGCATTGCGATCAAGCGCACTACGATCGAGCGCAGATCAGGGATCGAGCGTATATTAGGGATCGAGCACGGATCAGTGCGATCAAGCGTAATTGTGAAGAGATAGAAACCTAGTGTGAGACAGTGTGAGGGTTTGGATGTCTTTTGGTTCGGGCTTAATGGTGCTTCATGATGGGATGAAGTAGGGTCTAGGGTTGAGTACCAACAATGACTAAAACCTACTTGTTGCCCTTAGCATGTGCTAACCAATTAGACACACTCTTTAATTGGTCTACACTTAGGAAGGAATTGGTGAATCCTATTTATGTTTACTTGTAACTTGCATCATAGCAATGTGTATGATGGTTTCCAATGGAATATTCACATGTATGGGCTCGTGAATAGCTTCTAAGGAAATCTATCAACCATATCCCATAGGATAATACATTCATACTGTGTTCATATGAAATGTTAAGTGTGCCCGGTTGGTGGAAAATAATAGGTTGTCTACTCCTGTGGGTTGAAAGGCGTGGGAATCCTTTAGGTTCAAACTGCGACTCTCACCCCATATCCTTATGGGAGTGGAAAGTAATAAGAGCCAAACCATAGAAATATCATATAAGACTTTTATAAATTATTTTTAATCAAAATAATCTAAGTTTATTACATTCAAAACAATCAATAAATCACAGCAGAAAATAAATAAAGAAATAACCTATTTTAAATCAAATCCCTATTAACTAACTTATTACATAAATCCAAGTAAATCATCCCTATTACATGTTCTACTAAAATAAACAAATAAATCCTAAGTATATCTATTATCTTCATCTTTGACTTATTCTCCACCTTGATCTCTATGGTCATGCAGTCTACTAACTAAAGATCCTGAAATGGTTGCGCAAAGGCGTCAGCTACACTTAGTTCAGTAAATAAATCAATTAAACATTATTTTAGATTGGAATGGGGTCAAAGCCACTCTTCAATGATAATCCATAGTCTAAAATAAAATATATATGTAATATGATAAATATGATATGCAATGTAATATAATAGATATGATATGTAATGCAATGCAATATGAATGCAGATTCAGTTATTAATAAATGCAATGCATGCTCATGAAACAATAAAAGGGTGATCACCAAGTGTGATCCATGCAAAAACATATGCTGTACAATTATGCATGCTGCTTAGAATTCGAATTATGTAAATCCCACATTAGACCAATCAATTACTGAGCAAGACGTCTCCTTGAACCGTCCCCCGTATACACAGCCACTCTCAGTAAGATATTCCATGTGCGCATCATGGTTTTAAGGGGATTCGACCAAGAGGGCACAATTCCCTCACTTAATTGCGGTCAGGGCAATGCAAAAATCCAATGTGTCACATAAGTAGGACTAACCACAGTGAGCACTACATACGGTGAATGCCAACAGAATTTCATTCAGCATCAGTTACATATAAAAATACGCTATGTAGATGATAAGAACAAATTGGTATATTGGGATGATCGGTCCCCACAACACATACAAATCAGTCCATCCGCTATCTAGATGATAAGAACAAATTGGTATATTAGGATGATCGGTCCCCACAACACATACAAATCAGTCCATCCAGGACTTCCTCACCATATCATGATATTTAAATCACAATAACACTTAGTTAGATCAAAATCTTCAACTGATGTGAAGTTTTGAAGGTAAAGTCAAGCATATGACCAACAATATGGTCAATAATGCAATCAGGTTATGTTGTGCATGTGTAGTGATTGTGCACATTAACTAAACAAATAATTATGTGTACAATAGTGAAATAAGTTGTAATGATCAATATGAGGACATACATCATGGTATAAACCTTATAGCAGTCAAATCAAGAATAATCATAACTATCGTATGAAGAACATATAAAAATATAAAAAAATTAAATCAATCATCTAACCATGTCATAAAGTCATCAACAATCAACACAATTATTTAGGATGAATCAAATTCCAACTAATTAGGTAACACAAACAACCTAGCAAACATGGGCTGTCCGGCAGGCTAACTGGCACGCTGGTTGGTCTGCCGACAGCCTAGGCAAAGGCTGACATCAAAGAATATAAAAAATTTATCCTACTGGCAGGCTAACCGGCACACCGGTTGGCCTCCGGCAGGCTAGGCAGGGACCAAAATTCAAATATGCAGACAATTATTGCCACCGGTGGTTAGGTAGGAACGAATTTTCATAGATACACATAATATGTCTACTGGCAGACTAACCGGCACACCGGTTGGTCTACCGATGGGATAGGAAGGGCTCAAACAATATAAAGGGTGTCCGGCAGGCTAACCGGCACGCCGGTAGGCTGTCAGATTGAGTTTTCTGGGCTTTTCCAGATTTGACGTACGGTCGGTAGTTTGGTCATAACTTGGTCAATACTCATAGAAATCACCTCAAAATTGTTTTGTTGGATTCCTAACGAATAGGAGAATCTCATAAAAATATAAAATAAATAATATAAAATATTTACAGTGGTCCAGGACTCATTTGATCAGGTCTGTATAGTTTTCCAGTTTCAGTTCTTATGTAAAAAATATATAAACAGTGATTTAAGGTTATGCTATGTCATATTCATTGAATATGACCTTGACACCTAAATCCAAATCCAAAATAAAGATTAATTGAATTACTTACAGTGCTCTAGATCGTCGGATCTTCTTCTTCTACCCAATTCAAGTCTGAACTATTCTTCCTTAGCTTCAACTTCAGCTTCAACAATTACTTAGACTTATGTATAATGATTTGGACGACCAACCCAGTGATTAAATAGATTTTAATCTTATGTCTTAGTTAGTATAGAGTTTTAATTTGTTTAGGATTAAGTTTCTAATCCTAGCCCTTAGATTAGTTAATTTACAACCTTTAGATGAGAGGTGTTCTAGTTCTAGTATGAGTTATCCATTGGTGTTTATCATGTATTAATCCTAATATGATTTTAAATCATTTATCTTTAATTTTAACCATTAGATTAATCTAGATGTTCCTACGAAATCCTAACCATTGATTTTAGTTATCTTAAT
>JAUPMG010000004.1:16602207-16615722 GCA_031762675.1 Pachysandra terminalis
ATATATAATTCTTTATATAAAAAAAACTTGCATTAACCCAATTTAATCCGTCCCAAACCAAACCAAAACTATAATTTGGGTTGATTTGGGTTTAGGGTTTTCCATTTCAAAACAGTTTGACTTTCGGATTGGAGAATTCGATTCTCAATTTGTTTCGGTTCGATTTTGGTTAACCTTCACTAATATCAATTTAGTCTTGAATTAATATCAACTCTAACAGAGTTGCACCCTAATATGAAATATGGGAATTTGACCAAAAAACTTGACACAACCTAAAGTAAGAGTCAACAATACTTCCCTAAAATGGAAAGGAAGTTTATGAAAGAACATATTTATATTTGCCTAACATGGCATGCCCAAGTTCATACATCTATCGTTGATTTTCACTTTTATTCATTATAGTTTGGTTTGGTTTTTAGTTTTCTAAATTGGGTTCTATTTTGATTTGGTTTGATTTCGGTTTATTCATTATAATTTGGTTTGGTTTTTAGTTTTTGGTTTCTAAATCGGTATTTATTTTGATTTCATTCGGTTTTTGGTTTAGTGTAATCTTATTCGGTTTGGTTTAGATTTGATCACTGAACGGAACCAAACCGACCGAATTACACCCGTACTAATAAGAGCTTGATCGTTAATTTTGGTTCGGATTTAGTCCAATCTAAGTTTTAGGCTTGAAGTTGCGTTCAGACTGGATTTGGGCTAATTTTAAGTCCAAAAGCCCAACCCCTACCAGACTTAAATGACAAATTAGAATCATTGCATTTAAATCTAAATCTAATATTTAGTTGTAATTAGGGGTGTCAACATGTTGGGTTCCGGACGGGTCCAACAAGTCCCAGAACTGAACCTATTATATGGGACGGTTTTGGGTCCTGTCGGTTTCGGGTCCGAGGTGTCATCTTTAGTCTCAGAATTGAACCGAGACCCAATTCTTAATCGGTACTCATCGGGTACCCAATACTTATTATACTAATATATATTAAAAATATTTATTTGAGCTATATTAATATTATTTCATTATCATAATAATGATCTCATTCTGAAAACCTATGGTCGAATTGTTTCAAAGAATTAGAATTGATGTTAAGAATTATATTTCCAATTCTAATTCATTAAGATTTGGAGTGGAGTAGATTTAAGATTTTCATGATTGGATGTCAAAATATAATTAGAATTTGAATTTTTTCCATACGAGGAATAAGGATGATGAGTAAAGAAGATGAGAATGGCTTTAAAAGTAATTTTTTATTATTTTTTATTTTTTATTTTTTTATTTTTTTTTAGTTTTTAATTTTTATTTTTGCATTAAAGATAGAGGTGGTAAATCCGACCGACCCAATCCAATGCCACATCCATTTGAAATCCACGGGTAGAGAATTGTAATTAACGGCCTTTCCTCTGTGAATTTGACAACTTCAAAAATAGCCTATAAATGAATTCTGTGAAATTCATGTAGAATTTGAATTCTAATTCCTTAAAGCACTCCCAAACAGAAAAATTGGACTTGGAGGCCCCAATTCCACGAACCAATCGAGTCCTTATATTTATCTAAATTTAAATAAAACATTTATACTAACACATATTATACACCATCCATAACATAAAATGAATGTTTAATAAAAATGTAAATTTAAAAATTAAAAACTTGGAGATTAACTCTCGTTTAGTTTTAATTAAACTAATTAATTAATATTATAATTGATTATCTAAAATTTAACTAATGTATTATTTAAATATTTATAAAACAGGTTTGGTTCTATTGGATACCTGTCGGATATACCCGAACAGACCTGATTCTTAACAAATCTATCTTCTATAGAATCAGAACTAGACCTATTATGATCCAGTTCGATAAGTCCAAAACCGAACTCTATTATAATCCGGATCTACAAACCCATAACCGAATCCTTCTAAATAGATGTAGTTCTATCGAGTTTGTCAAGCATCATGTACCCATTGACACCCTTAGTTGTAATATGTAAGCCGTATGCAAAGTGCAAACACTCGCAAGCTTTATGTTTAAATGAAAAAAAAAAAGTGATTTCGCAACGGGAACTGAAAATAGTGTTTGGACTGGGTTCAGTTTGGGCCAACTAGTGTTAAATTGGGCTGAGTTTAAATTGATCAGAACACAGCCCAACTTGCTCTATATTTATCCCTGTTGCTTTTGCAGATGTAAGCCCCGTTATAGATGTCATTGATATGTATATTGTTTGGATTAGGGATGTAACTTGGGTCGGGTTAATCCGAACATAAACCGACTCAATTTGATTTTAAGTCGATTTAGATTGGGTTTTATATCATTTTGGATTGGTTTTGAGTTGAAAAAAATCAACCCGAATTAATTCAGTTCGATTTAAGTTATGGCTTCAGATAACCCAATCCAACTTGAAACCTAAACTGAACTAACCCAATATATAATATATGATAGTGAAAATTATAGTCTGACTTTTCTAATTATAATTAGATCCCATGAGGTTTTTGAAATTACAATGACACCTTTGTCGAAAACCTAAAGGACAGTCAACTAATGACATGGAGTCATGATATACCCTTATAAATCATTCTTCATCAATTGTTTGATGTATTTTTTTTTCCTTTTTTTCTTTGATAAATGATTCAAGTGTGACGTTGGAGCATGATAACTCTTCAGAGAGACTAAAAATGATACTTTAAACCTAAGATTTATCTACTTTATCTAAAAATCATTCAATTCTTTATAGGGCCTATCAATTAATGATTTTGTGTCGTTAGTTGACTGACACCCTTGGGGCATGAGGTTTCTGATAAAAGGGGGGTCATTATAATTTCAAATACCTTAGAAGATCTAACTGAAATTATTAGAAACCTCAGGGAGTCAAAGTATAATTTTTTCTATTTAATATATATATATATATATATTACAGCTAATGGAAATTTTACAAGAAGTTGGCACATGTGGATTGCCATGGTATTGAATCTGCAGCGAGAATCATTGTTTTCTTCATGTGTGTGAGCCAACTCTTTGCTCGCATCGTCATATTAATATGTCCGACATGGTGTTCTATTATATGATAACATATCATCAGGAGGATAAAAGTTGGAGCATCAATTAGATGCTATGAATCGAGCTGATCAACATACGTGTAATCTAATGACCAATCAATTGAATGCCCAGAGCACATCTGTGCATGTTTCAACTGATATTTTAGCTTCATACTCTAGCTCTAGATGATATATGGTCACCAAAACTGTAAAAGGGTTGTAGCATACTATAGCCCATAAAGAGGCTTTATCCAGTATAAAATCAATGAAAATAGTGTCTAAATAGATTAAATTTGAAAAATAAAGCTTTTGTGACTTTTGCTGCGATAATCATTAGGTAGTGCTACGTATACAAAATAAATAAATCATAAAAATTATGTTAAGTCTTTAAAAAAAAAAAAAAAAGATAAATCTTAAAAACTTGAAATACAAAAAAAACAAATCTTACAATTGTCATATTTTATATTTTAGTTATTTTTATTTTATATTATAATATGATATGATTTTTATCTATTTTTGATTTGCATTTTGTTAAAAGGTTTTTATCATAGAAAAAGGAGAAAATTACATATAAGCCATACTTTACAATTTTATCTTCTTTTTAATCTTTTATAATTTTGCTATCTACTTATCCTTTTTATTTTACAATTTATTTGTCAATTCAATCCAAAAATAGTGCCAATTAGGATAAAGCAATATTCTAAAATCAAAAAACTAAAATTAAAACTTATAAAAGTATTCACCCCTACCACCCCACCACCACCACCCTCACCCCACGATTACCACACCACCACCACCACCCACCCACCCAAACCCACCACCACCACCACCACCCTCACTCCACGAACACCACCACCACTACCACCATGGTTGGGGTGTATAGTGATCCGGATCTGGAAATTAGTAATAATGATTAATGTGTAATTATTTACTATAGTTAAATAATTATAATTGAACTTGAATTCTAATTGATGGTGACAATGTGTTAATGGAAGTCTAGGAATGGGGTCAAGCTGTAATTAATGAATAGTGTGGGCTTATATTATAATAAAATTAATTAATTGGACTTAGGACTGAGATTAGTGGGCCAGGTTCAGACCTGGACGTGTGGTCCAATAATTAAGACATAAGGTAGATTAGTAAGTTAATTAGATTCAAATTCTTATAGGCTGCGTTTGGTTAGCAAGAAAGTGAAAAAAGTGTGGGTCCCACAATTTTCTTTGGCTAAAAATTCCAACTTTAGTTTTCCCATTAACATAGTCCGATTTTGTGTCAAAGGAAAAAGAAAGTGCATAATTTTCAAATTTGCCCTTCTCAAAAACCCACATTTACAATGATTTTTTGACATTATATATATAATTAAAAAAAGTCTTATTAATTGAGAAAAAATATAAATAAAATGAAAAAAAAAAATAGTTGTTCTACATTCAAATCAAAAGAGGTGGGACCCATAAAAATTTATTTTTATTTTTTAAATTTAAATAAAATTTTATTGAGTGTAATTTTTTTGTAACTTAAAAAATTTAGAAATTGAACCAAAACCAATCCGAAGACAGTTTGACACAACATAAATATGGCTTATGGTATATGGACACAATTAGAAATTATGTCAAGATTCTTATGACTCTCTTGCCAACGAAACGCACAATTCATAATTTTCATACAACTTTCCCGCAACAACCAAACAGCAACAAGAAACTTACTTTCACTTTCTTTTCACATTACTTTCATTTTCTTTTCACTTTCTTTTTTTCTTTAACACACTTTAACGCTAACCAAACACAGCCATAAGGATAAGGAAGTTTTCTAATTAGGAGTTGGTTTTTGAAAGAATTCCTAGTGGGGAAGTTGTCTTATTAGTTAGATTATGAGTATAGAAGGTTAAAAAATGAGATAGAGATGAATTGGTGTAAATTAGGAAGTCAGAAAAGTGAGGGTTTTGCTTATGACGTGAATAGTGTTTTGGAGAGAGAAGATTAGGGTTTTGGGTTTTTAAGAGAAAAGAATAAGGAAAAGAGAGAGAAGGAAGCTAAAGTTAGACCTGGAAAATAAGAAGAAGGTGAAAGAGGGAAAGAAAGAGGAGGCATTTGCTAATCAAACATCAAATCTGTAACTATAAGTCTCATTTTTCTGTTTAGTTCTTATGGATTATCATAGTTAATTTCGGATTTGTCATATGAGTTGTATAAAACTTATATGTACTATTTTTCCAAGAAAAAAAAAACCGTTTGAACAAATCTTTAGTCGCCACTCGGTGATATTATATTATGGGAGATTATACATGTGCCCACGGCGATGCTTTCATTTTCCTTCTTAAAATTTGCGTTAGGACTAAAAATATGATTTTTTTTTTATAAACAAAATTAACTTTTTTATAAACAAAATTAACTGCCAAGTGTCACAGACGGTGGGTCGAGAGCCATTCATTAAAGAGAGACCGAATCATAAAGGCCAAAAGCTTCTTAAACCGATAAAATACTATTTGGACAAAGTGATGGTAGAGGAGGGGGAGTTTATTCCCATTCACGAGAGGAGTACACTTGGAAGTTTGAAGTTTGAGAAAATATCGCATATTATTTGCTTGCTTCTCAAAGTAATTAATGGACTTGGGCTTCAGATTAACCCCATTTTAAATAACTCAGACCGCATTGAATCCTTTATCGTAGAGAAAATACTTCTAGGCATTCGGGAAGTATTAATGATACCAACTCAGCTAGTCAAGCTGAGCGTTGAGGTCGTGAGGGTTGCAGAGGAGGAAATGTGTTGTTATGTAGAATCTGATGTGTATATATGAACGTAGATATTATTTGTCGAACTATATAAATCTGTCTTCACTTGTGCTTATTTATATTTCTTTCTTAACAGATAAGATTTTTCTTTTTTTTTTTGGCAGGACTTAACAGATGAGATGATCCATACATTGAAAGAGTAATTGAGTGAATGAGTCATAAATAAGTCTCCCATCCATCCATTCATTGTACTTTGTTCAAGTAAAGAAATAAAAAGCTTTTGTTATTTGACAAGGCAAAACAAAACACTTATTTTTAGAATATTATTGTCCCAAGAGTGCTCTTAATTCTTGGAGACAATTTATACAGTAACTTGATATGGCTTATGCTGCAGAGGGGATGGGTACCGCGTCATCTTCTACTCGCTGGATACAATAATTCCAGTCGTTGGCACTCCTTACTGGAAGTAAGGTTGCATAGCGCCTGTATTCGGGAATTTGAGCTGAGCTTGTCTGACTCCTAGGCCCTTTTTAAAAGGATACATGCTGGGTTGGAATTATATCATTCCTAAACGTTCAATTAGGGGTCGGGCTCAGGTTGTTAAATATAAGGGAAAGAGAGAGAAGGAAGCTAACGTTAGCCCAAATCCTAGGTCGGGCCTTAAATTTCAGCCCAACCCGGCCCTACTAACTAATTATCCTTGCCCAAGTCCACCCAAACGTAGGGTTCTGCTGGTTGGGTCGGGCCAACCACTACTGCAACAATTAGATATCGCATTATACATTACACAATAAGAGCGTGTACACAGAATCAAATCTCAAGAAACTTTCTGTCCAAAGTCCGAAGTATCGTTGAGATTGCCATCCTAGAGTCTAATTCTGGTTTGTCGCTGAGATCTCCACCCGATATAGTCCAACTCGTAAGTACATCACTATAAGCTTTACTAAATACACCACTTCTCACCTAATGGCTCATAAAGAATATCAGATCAACAAGTTTGGACGACTTATATCTCTCCACTTTACGTATTCGTACCAACACTAGATCACCGACGTTAATCATTACGACCACTGGCCTTGAATATATTGAAGAAGTCGTACTTGAACCCTTGAGCATGAAAATGCTGACGTGGAATGACCTTAGTGTAGATATAAAAGGCCACACAGGCTATTGCAGGCCCAGCCCAAAAGACCCAGTGACCTTCCCAGAGGCGTCCACCTCTAACAAGAGCCGGGCCAAGACACCTCGCCGGGTTTATCCCCGCACCGGCATACCCCTTCGTTGCGGTCACTGTCGTCGATACAAACACGATCAACCCCACCACCATGCCGATGATCGTGCAGACCGTGACGGGACCTAGGGCCTTCGCTTGGCGATGATCGAACGCGATCCATACAGATCCAAAGAGGAAAACAAATGTACAAATAGTTTCAAGCCAAAATGCTTGGGCAGTTCCAAGTCCAACTGTGATGGGCCCGTTTGGGCTGGGTGCGACGACTGTGATGGTGCAGCCCCCGAGCGAGAAGGTATGTTCGATGGTGCTGCTGACGACGGCCTTGAGTGCAAGTGCACCTAGCACTGCACCAACACATTGAGCTAGAATGTAAATGGTGGCACGAGAGAGTGAAATTAGGCCGAGAAGTGCAGCAGAGAAAGTGACGACTGGGTTGATATGGCCGCCGGAGACGGGGAAGGTGGCGAGGAGGAGTATGGTGATGGTTAGGAAGATGAGGAAGGACATGACAAGGTTTGGTGTTTTGGTCTGGGTCTGGAATGAGGAGATGACAATGCTGTCAAGCATGAATACGAGGACGGCGACGCCGAGCAGCTCCGCCACCGATGCTCTCCACACCTGATAATTTAGCCACCATGTTGCAGAATTTTACATGCAAAAATCAAATGGGGTTTTCGTCTAATTTGTAGGCTCTGTTTGTTTTGGTGAAAATACCGGGAAAAAAATCAGGAAAATAATATAACAGAAATTATTGTCCTTTCGTGTATTTTCTGTTGTTTGGTAAAAAATAAAATAAAATAAATAACTTCTGATAGTTTTTTTTGGAAGTTTTTTTCTAAAACTTTTTAAAATTTATTAAAATATTTTTTTTAATTTTATAAAAAAAAAATTTGAAACAAACACGTGAAAATTTTTGAAATCCTGAAAAATATTTCTTTTTACTCTAATTCCGGTGAAATAAACAGAACTGTAGAGAAAAGCAAAACCCACCTTCAAGGAAAAGAACTCTTCCAAGCCCAATCTCCCACCCAAGGTGGTGGGATCTTGGTTCTTTTCATGTTCAATCTTCCAGTCTGATGAGGACCTGAACAAATAAAGACAGAAAGAAGAAAAAGAAGATCATTGACCTCACACACACATACACAAACAGTGTTTTGTTACAATAAGTGAACTAGAACTACTTGCCTTGGTGTAGAAGATAAAGGTTGGACTCTGCTGCCAACGTAGGGACTCTCCAAGTCTTCTGCAACTCCCACATTTCCAGCCATTGATTCAGCTTGATCTGTGTGGCTTTGTCTGAGCTCTTACCATTCTGGCATTGTAATATATATTATATATAGGTTAGATGGAGAGAGAGAGAGAGAAATGACTTAACGCCATTCAAGACTCTAGGTAGAGGTTGAGAGAGAGAGAGAGAGAGAACTTATTGACTTAACGCCATTCAAGACTCTAGGTAGAGGTTGCTCTCTGAACCATACTGCTTTAAAGTAGATGGGCCTACCATATATCAGTTTCAATCTTCCAACACGAGAAAGGACCCGGTCCATCTGATCCAAGTGAAACACCGGTAAAAAAAGATACCACTTGGGACAGTGGTAAGGTCTTGAGGATTTGCACACAAGATAAGGGATCGATCCTCACCTTCACCAAGTGTGTGACAAGGGCGGAGCCAGGAATCGACTTCACGGGGTGGGGGCAAGACTTGATTTATTGTGAGTGTTATTTTTCAAGTCAACTAGAAAAAAATATTAAGTACAAATTTTATTAAGTTTGATTTTTTTGAGAAAAATAAAATCGAGAATTAGGGGTGTAATCGAGTCAAGCCGAGCCAAGCTTTGCCTAGCTCGGCTTGGGCTCGTAAAATTTAGATCAGGTTCAAGGTCGTCTCAAACTTGGAAAAAATTTCCGAGCTCAGGCTAATTAATTTTTAAGCCTCAGGCGTGGCTCGCAAAAGCTCGGCTCATATTCTCGTGTTTACACGAGTAATTAATTTTGTATTTAATGATTAATATATATATATAATACTTATGATACATAAATTTATATATCAAATATGACCGAGCCAAGCTTTAACCGAGTTGAGCCTACCCAGCTCAGTTCAAGCTCGTTAAAATAAAGAGCCTGTTTTTGGGCTCAGGCTTGGCTCACAAGCTAAATATTGAGCTCAAGCTCGGCTCGTTGACAGTTATAACGAAAATAGTACATTTTACAATTGTCCCTTATGAGTCTCCATGCTGTGGAACCGTTGCACAATTACATCATTATTGATGCCATTGAATATGTATTTCTCAATATATACAACCAAACTATCATTCATCCATTAATCTTTCATTCGATTGTATATTCGATTCTTCACAATCTTCATAGCACAATTTACATTGACTCTTAAGGTTTTTACCAAAAGATACCAAGCAAAAAAAAAACCCTATAATCGATAAATTAAAGAAAAAAGTTTTTCTTGTGAATCGTGTCTCTAAGACAAAGAAGTTTATATCGTAAATCGTGCATGTCTCTCAATAAAAGAATCTTATCTCGTGAATCGTGTCTCTAATGAAGGATGAAAAGATAAAAAAGTTATTGAAAAGAGATAATATAAAATATTTAGGGGTACAAAATAATTTCAGAAGAGACAATATGAATTTTTTTTTAAATAATACCTTTATCTTAAAAAAAATAAAAAAAAAATTGATGACCTATATCTTAAAAAAAATAAAAAAATAAAATCGATGGGGGGTGGGGAGCAATTACAATTAATAGGCTCCTCCCAAAGAATTCGGTAGCTTCAAAATAGCCTACAAATGAATTCCGTGGAATTCATGTAGAATTTAAATTCCAATTCCTTAATGCACTCCTAAACGGAAAAAATTGGAATTGGAGTCCCCATTTCCAATTCCAGCCCCAATTCCACGAACCAATCAAGCCCTCAAAGAAAAGAAGAAAAGAAAAGAAAGTACATTACTTTCAACTATTTGGTTGAATAGAAAAAATTTGAGAGAAAATTATAAAAAAAAAATGCTTTCTCTTGTTTAGTTGTGTAAAGAAAACCAAAATGAAAATTAGTCAGTTTTTCTGTTAACCATACAAAATAATTGCATGGATTACAAAATTCAACCCACACATGTGGTGGTGGTGGTGGTGTTGGTAGTTGTAGTTCGGGGAGGGGGGTAATGGTGGTGGTGGTGGTGGTGGTAGTGAGATGGTGGTGGGGTTGGGGTGGTGGTGGTGGTAATGGTAGTGTGGTGGTAGAGAGGCTTTTTCTCCAACTTCTTTCCTTTTCTTTTGTCTCAAAATCTCTACTATTCTTAAGAGAAAATTTTTTAGTCATAAAGAAAATTTTCTTTTCAAATTCCTTTCTTTTCTTTCAAAAATGGTCAACCAAACAAAAGAAAGTGCTTTCTTTAGCACTTTCTTTTCTTTTCTTCTGAAATCCAGAGTTCCAAACACAACCTTTAAGATTTTTCTCTCTCAAAATCTTCTCAATTTTCGCACTTGAAAAAGAAAATTTCAAAACTATTTTCTCCTCAATTTTCTTCTCTTTTTTCACTCTAAACCAAACAGAAGAAAAATAGTTTTTCTTTTCCATAAATTCTCTCTCAATCCAATCAGACCCTTAGAGAAAACCCCAAAAAAGATGGAAGAAGGTCTCTAATCTTGCCTTAAAGAAGAAGAAAAAGGAATAGCTCAAGTCTTTTTACTTGCCAACATAGAGGTAACAATGTTACCTTATTACATTTTTTATGTAGTTCATAAGTTTTTCATTGTGTTCTATTGCATATCATTATAGTTCTCTTTTCATGCATATTTAGAATCTTCATATCATCTTAGTTTTCCTTTTTGATTTTTTAAGTCATGGTTTTCTTTTAAGCATTACTATTTTCTCCTAACAACTCTTTCACTTTATTTAGTTAGCATAAATCTTTTTTTCATAATGTTACGTTTCTTTTTCTTTGATTATTAGTGCTCCCATCTTTTACATAGTTATGGTTTTCTCTTAAGTATAGTCAACTTCGTCTAATAGCTCCTTCACTTTATTTAAATTTTTTCCATCATGTTAGGTTTCTAAATTTTTCTTTGATGATTAATACTTCTATATTTTTAATTAAATCATAGCTCCCTTTTATGCAAGCTTACTTTTTTCCAGTAACTCTTTCACTCTCTTTAGTTTGCATAAATATCTTCTTAAATCATATTAGGTTTTCTTTGCATTTGATTATTAGTGCTTTCACCTTTACATGACCATGTTTCTTCTTCATGCATACTTGCCTTTTTCTAACTACTCATTTTGCCTTAGCTTATAGGAATCTTTGTATTATGTAGGTCATTTTTTCTTTAGTGTTAGTGCCATCATCTTTTACATAACCATGTTTTATGCACATTTGCCTTCTTTTACCAACTTGTAGTTTATATGAATTTTTTTTAGGTTAAGTTACTTTTCTGATTTGGAAACTTTTATTAATATTTTTTCTTCCTTCAACCTCTAGTAGTCATTTATTTCATTGTTTACTACATTGTGCATGTTACATTTCCTTTTGGAATAAATAGCTAATTTCATATCTTTTAATATGTAGATGTTTATTTCATCAATTGTGTTTTATCTTTATGTTTATATGTCATACTTGCATCATATTTTACTTCCTTGCGACTTCCATTTTATTCTTATAATCCAGTGAATTTAGGAGGTTGATTAAGAGTTTAAGGAGCAGGTAACCATTTCAAAATGGATGGGAAAGGGTGCCTCACACCTTCCTTTTATCATAGTCGAATCTCCTTTCCTATGATCTCTCCTATAGACCATGTTCCACCAATGGAATCATTTATCTTCAAAACTTCAATTCCTTTCTTTTGAAAATGGGTGACCCATCACACCCAAACAATGGTAAGTGACAACTCCCAAATCGTTTAGGGTCCCTAACTGAATTCACAAGCTAACAGATATGTATTGCGTGCCTTCATTAGGAAAAAAAATCAATAGATCATATGTTATTCATTGTATGACTGCTTGCCAAGTGTGGAGCTATTCCCTTCAAACGATCGGTTTGAGTTGGGTGATGCCATAGACCATTTGCCATTTACTTGATAAGTGGAGATTCCCATGTTTGGGGAGGAAAGGCAAGTTGGATGTATTGCATTCTCCTTCCAGCAATGTTGAGGTCATCGAAACAATGGTGGCCAAATAGGTTGCTATTTATCCAGAATTCAGGGCACTTAAGCTTCCGAAATTATCTGAAGGTGGAACCCTACAGCTCGATCTTTATCTCTAATGATGAGGACTGGTTTAGCATGGGGAGAATATATAGCTCAACTTTGATCGATGCTCCATAGGCAATCCAAACCCAATTAAGTATAAAAGAGATCTTTAGGGACGTTCAAGATATATTCTTCATGGTTTTTGGGAGGCTATCAGTGGGAGACTATTGTCAGAGCTGAGATTTATGTTTTAGTGGCAGGCCTGATAGAGGTGAAATCTCATGGGTTCACATCTGTAAAGGTTTAAGAGGACTTATGCAGTGGTTTCTTGTCTTACCTCTTCTATGAAGTGCTCATGGAGGCTTATTCAAGTTTCCAGGTTGAATAAATTCTCGGCTAAAGACTTAAACATCTCATTCTAACATATGCCAAGTCAGCAATGAGCTTGCTAAAAGCCTAACTAAGGACGCAAAGGCTAGGAATACTTATTTTGGGGGGGTTCCTAAAAGGAGATGTTGTATTGGGGGAATTGCTGGCGTACGCGACCTCCAGTCGACGTGTGAGTTTTCCTTTCTTTTATATTTCATGCATCTCTTTCTTTTCTCTCGGTTGATGCCATAGTTGGGATCTGTTTTTCGTACTATCCCCTCCTCTTTCTTAATATATGTTCTTGTTATTCACAAAAGAATAATTCTCATGCTTAGGCAATTGAGACTAGGAAACTTGAGCATGATTTTCAACAAAACACAATGGCCAACTAAAAACCCTTAACCAAGTTCCATATTATATGACAGGTAGCTCCTTAGATATCACAGATACTATTTACATTGCAATATACTCACATTCAACTGTAAGAACATAGAGTAAAGACAT
This sequence comes from Pachysandra terminalis, assembly GCA_031762675.1. Lineage (NCBI taxonomy): Eukaryota > Viridiplantae > Streptophyta > Magnoliopsida > Buxales > Buxaceae > Pachysandra > Pachysandra terminalis. The sequence goes on from JAUPMG010000004.1 coordinate 16,615,255, forward strand.
TGAAAGGAATGATGTACATCAAAGAATACCTTCCCAAGTTCTCCAAGGAATGAATTGCACACTGCTACAAATCTATAAAGATTAGGTTAAGGGGACAGATATTTCAATTATATGAAGAAATATCCCAGAAAACACAAATCATTGAAAACGATGAAGCCTGAATGCAGGAATTATTGTTAGTGGAAGAATATAAAAGACAAAGGAAGTTAACCAATTCATAGTCCCACTGCCATCTGTACCATATGATCACACTGGCATTGAGATGGTGCTCAGATCAGTGATATACAATGAATTATGACGACACTGATGAAAATTAGAACCAATGATGGTGGTATCAAGATAGCAACGATGTTTACGGCAATTGATAGTGGAGGTGGAGGTAGAAGCCTGCATGCAGGAATTATTGTTAGTGGAAGAATATAAAAGACAAAGGAAGTTAACCAATTCATAGTCCCACTGCCATCTGTA
>JAUPMG010000004.1:16647612-16678877 GCA_031762675.1 Pachysandra terminalis
TAGCGCACTCTGCTTGACGTACGTAAGATTAGTTTAGAATTAGTCTTTGTTGCTTAGAATGCTAGAAATTTATTCTAGGCATATTAGTTACTTATATCTTACTAGAACTGCTAAGGACTTCCGCTTATGATTTAATTGTTGTGTTGCCACTCTCGTAGAAATAAGAGGTGAAGCTGACGCTTGGACTGGATAACCCATGAAATTGGAAAAATCTAGTTCGGGTCGTTACAGGCCAATTCGTCACCTCTTATCTTTCTTCAGAGGGCTTGCCATCCCGAGATGGCCAATTCGCCACCATATCTCAGAGGGCTAGCTACCACGAGAGGGCCAACTCGTCAAACCACAAAACCAAGTCACGACAAACGCGTACACCTACTCGTTGACCTCTTATGTATCATCCCAGTCATTCAGAGGCCCTACCATAGGCAATCATATATTGCTTAGACATGATTGACGTGACCTCACTCTTTCCCCCTCACCTCTCTCTCTCTCTGAGTTTACCTACTGCGAGAAGACAGGCATGTCAGTCCCAAGAATAACATTCCTGTGAGTACAAATAGCAGAAATGCTGAAGCTTCCATGACGTAATTACCTCGACCTTCTGAAAAGGGGAAATCCGACGATTCTCTGAATAGGTGGGATTTGGATACAGGACCTTGTCTCGAGCAGGACGCTAAACCACAGACCGCCCAACATGTGTCCAGTTAGCACTGTTCAAAAACGACCTTGTATACAAGACAAGGGAGTTGTTGGTAAAATGTTCATACTCACACACGTGTTGCTGACATGCTCCCTCTCCTCCTCCCCCCTATAAATAGGAGGAGGGCTTGGCGAGGAAGGGGATTCGAACCTTGGGATACCAAGATGAGTATTTTACTATCCGAGGTTCCTCCTTTTATATACGTGCCTTATCCACCACACCACCCTTTCCCGAAGACACCAATTCTCTTCGACAAAGCCTCTTACTGCCCGGAGGAAGGTCACCTAAGATAAGATGGCTGTTGCACCAGCTTAGGCTATCTCTTGGACAAGACAAAGAATTCAAACCTTAACCGGGCCGTTGTATCTCGACCCCCTTTGGGTTATAGTGGGTTGATTATAAGTAAGAGACAAATCCGACACCAACACATTCTTTTTAAGCATCATGAAATATGTTAAATATTTATATTTAAATGACCAAAATGCCTCATTTAAAAGTTGTCATGGACTCGACTTATCCTACCCCACTCGTCTTCTCTCTCCATCCATTTACCTTCGTTATTGTGGAAATAAAGCTTCTAGCAAACGTTTAGATCTGTTTGCTAGAAGTTTTATTTGCCCGATAACGAAGAAAAATGGAAGGAGAAAGAAGAGGAGTGGGGTGCAAGGATTTTATTCATGGGATCCTAGATCAAAAATGGAAGGAGAAAGAAGAGTGGGGTGCAAGGTTTTTATTCATGGGATCCTAGATCGGATCATTATGGGCCGACCCTGATTCGGTATTGGATCGGCCGATTCTTGTCCGATCCAACTTTTGGATCGTCTTTTGAAAAAAAAAAAATAAATTGATATCGATTGGATCAATCCGATCCAAAACTACTTGATACAATAATTACATCGTGGCTTGGAATCAAACTGGTAGTCGCCGATCACGATCCGAATCGGTCGATCCCTGAAACCATGGTGCGGTAGGACAAGTCTAGTCCATCAGAACATTGAAATGGAGGGCATTCTGATCATTCAAATATAAATAACACATTTCATGATGGTTAATTAATAACGCAGCCCAAGATAAATATCAAACTTACAAGGGATGTCCTAAAAAAACCAAAGGTTTTGAACGAGTCTTACCTTATCTTTTAATTCTAATATTAGCATATTATCTTTTCTTTTATTCGTAATTACTGAAATGCCACTTCTTTTATCGAATGACCTGGGACACGAAGGCAATATCTTAGACCATGCTAAGAAGGCAATATCTTAACTAATAATGGCCTAGCCCAAGATCGTTTGAAGTAAAGGGTATTTTAGTAATATATGTAAGGTAAGGGGTTATTCAATAATATGACAAAATAGCATAAATAAACATATTAAAATAGACGTGCTAAACCGTGATTTGCTGAGAGCCCCGTTATGAACGACAGAGATTTTGGTCGGCCGTAGCTGGTTCCGAGAAAGCTTCCTCAGATTACTACTACCGATATTCCCACAATCCCCCACTGTAAATAATCTCTGGCTCTCAGCCGTTTATCTCCCTAACATTTCGTAATTCACTTCGTTTCTATAGCTCTAGACTCTAGCCTAACCCCCCTCCCTCTCTCTCTCTCTCTCTCTCTCTCTCTCTCTAGGCTTCTCTTTCTTTCTCTGGATTCTTGCTGGCAGTTGAAAAACCTCGTATTTAGTAATATTCTTTTACCCTCTCGATTCAGACCTGCAAATCAAATCGGTTCATGCTCGATCTCTGATTCGACAGAGCGACGGCCATGGCTCCTCATGAGGATCGCTCGGAAACTTCAGAGGAGGCCGTGATAGCCGAAACAGAGAAGAAGCCGATATTAACCATCGTCATCGTCATCGGTATATCGATTTTTTTTCTCTTTTCGATTATTTGGGTTTTATGTTGCACGCTTTATTCCATTTTTTTTAACTCTTTCAATTTTGATTCGGATTATCAGCTATGCAAACTGAAGCGCTTCCGCTCGTGAACAAATTCCAGCTCTCAGAGGACCTGGATTCCATGTGATTTCCTCTTTCTCTTACATATCCTTTTTTTTTTTTTTTTTTTTTAATTTCATTCATCGTCTCCAATCACTTTTTAGGGTTCTAGTGTGTTGGATCCGTTTTTTTTCCTTTTAACTGCTAATCATTGAATAGGTTGCTCAAGAGGTCAGTGATAATCTGCACAGTCACAGTTTAACAAAATATTTTATTGTTGATAACTGGAGTTTCGTTTTTGGTGTAAAAGGTTAATTCTCTTGATTTATTCTGGTAGTCTGGGTTTATTAACTGTTCACAGATATTGTTGTCGAATTAATTCTAGTTAGAAGCTTCAAACGGATAGAAACATCAGACAATTTTGTTGATTTCTTCTAGTAGTTATGATTGATTAGTCTGCAATACGTAAAGAAAAGTACTTGAATTAATGCGAATTACAAAGCTGTAAATAAAATGACAAAAAGATGAAATGATTGAATTGATGGTGATATGCTGGTTTAGCTTTTGCTAATTGAAGAATCTAAAATGTTTGGAGGAAGGTCGAAAGACAATATTTGAAGACTCATTTCTAATTGAAGATATGATTCTGATAGATTGGGACCCATGTAGCCAGCCTCAACTAGTTGGGATTAGGCATTTTGTTGATGTTGATGTTAGTTTAGCTTTAATGTAAGTCATTTTCCATCTTTTGGCCTTAAACTATTTTATCCATTTTAGCTGTTACCATACCCTAAAAATATGCAATATATCTTTGTTGAATGAACATGACCTTGTAAAACCATTACCAGATTTGGAAACAGTAAAGGCAATACAAATGTCCTTATTTTATTATGAATCATAGTTAATATGAAGTATGGTTAATATTCATCTTTTGATGTGCCAGTGTCTCCTGGTGTTCAATTTGTTGTTTCATGCAAGTATTGAGTTCTTTTCGCTTCTCTTATGTTGTATTTGGGTTTGTTGCATCACTTGTATCATTGTGCAGATTTCCTAAAGGGGTCCCTTGGGTCAGATATCATGGCATTTACAGAGATCTGAATATTAATATAATATGGCCAGGGAAAGATTTGGTTTTGGGTAAGTGTCAGTTTTCTCATTCAGTTTTTTTTAATTTGTTGAAACCAATGATCATTTGATTTAATTAATTGCCATGCTATCTTTTATTTTTCATAGTTATTATGAACAGTGATGTTAAAGGCACCTAGGCAGCTAGGTGTTTTCTCCAGGAGTGTGGCGACTACGCCTAGGTGACATTTTGGCCCTGTCAGTAGCCTAGTTCAAATGATGATAGTTAATAATAGTTTTTAAGTGAATACCAATGTTTAATTTTCTTAACTTGTGTTTAGTAGTTACTAATTAATATTTATTAATTATTAACTCATGTTTAGTAACTTAGGAATTCATTTTTTTTACTTTCAGCCATTAGGCATTGGGGCTTTGCATCTGTCACTTAGGCATTGTTTATCATTGTATTTTTTTTTTAACTAGCGCTATTTCTGGACTGAAAGGAAATTGAATTGATCTAACTTCATATAATGATATTAGTTCTCATTATATTGAATGTGGCTGCACTGATTTGCAATATATTGTTTTACGGGAAGGTGCTACTTTATCTTCTTCCTTGTTGTATGCAATTTCTCTTATTGATTAAAAAGCAAATTGTCGTCGGTGTCATATATTCACATTTATTAGATTAGATGCCTAGTGCAATACTGTTTTAAGACAAAAAAGGGAAAAAAAAAAGTATGAAATAAATTTTTTTTTTTTGACCTATAATATATGCACCTCATACAAAAGGCAGAAAAAGATGCTTATTTCTGATTATATGTGAGTTGTAGTCTTTATCCATTTTTTCACATTCATCAATGAACGCCTCTCTACTTCTCTAAACATATTATTTCCTTTTACTAGAAGTCCTCATTTAAGACTGATTTTTGAGAAGTAAAATTGTTGTCAAGTGTTTTAAAAGTTCTATTTGGAGGGAAATTTTGCACCTCTGGAATAAGGAATTTTCCCTATTTCACGATTTTTCCGTAAATTGTTATACAAAATCAATGCAAGGAAAACTTCTATACCCTTCAAAATCTAAATTTCAGTGAAATTTAAAACCATATTGTCAACTTTGAGCAGACGTGGCCAAGTTGCATTTGGAATTGATAGAAAAATTACTGGTGGAGTTTGTTTCTATGGTATTTTTATTTCTCCACATAGGAAGTTATGAATGCATATGAATGTCATATTGATATTGGACCCCCAATTACCTGTTATACTCTGTAATGCTTAAATTACTGCTTCTGATGGGGAATTAGGTAGGTCATTTATTGAGTTATAGTGTTTCTTGATTGTTGACGAGTCATCAAAATCTCTGTTTCCAGGGGTCGATAGTGTAGGCACAGTTTCTGCATCTCTTGTGACATATGCTTCTATACAAGCCTTAAAGCCAGACCTTGTCATTAATGCAGGCACTGCTGGTGGTTTTAAGGTAAGCTTTGTTTTGTGGTCCTTGTCAAATTGCTATTTATGTTGTTCTAGAATCTTTTCATCATCCCGCAGCTTTTTATGTTTCATTTACTCCAGTCTTTTCTGTTTCACTTAACTTTGAGAAGTTTTATGAAATAAAAGAACCAAGGGAACGCAGAAACAAATAATCAATCAATCACAAATTTAGGAGACATCACAAAATAAAAAAGTGAAAAAAAAGAAGAAGACACAAATAGAATACAAAAGGAAAATTACAAAGGTATCCATCTTATAGAAGTGCATTGCCCTATCAACTCTAATTTGTGCCAAACAGACTACCATTTTAAGAGCATTTTTTTAATCCCAACTTGTCTTGAGTAGTTTACCTGCAATTCTTGTTTCGTTGGAAGCTTCTCATACAAGACCACTCAACGGAAGCATTCTCCTAGACAGTTTACTCTCTGAAAGATAAATATTTGTGATTTTCCCAAAGGGAAAGTTATAAAGCCATGTTTTGATGTTCAATTAATGGGCAGTTAGCGAATCACTTCATCATGTAGTTAAGCTAAAGTTGTTTGGAAATTAGTTCCTTAGTTTGCTGGGTGTTCAATGGGTATTCTTTTTGAGATAGAGGACCCCCTTGTACTGTGGAAATGCTACTCTTATGGCGTTCAAGATCAAGTTCTATGGAAATGTACTACTCTTGCCAACCATCCTTTGGGACAGATTTGGTGGGTGGTTTGGGGAATATGTAAATAATCTTTGAAGAAAAATTCTTATTCATGCCCAGCATTAATAAGGTCAAAGATGGCGTTCAAGATCAAGTTCTATGGAAATGTACTACTCTTGCTAACCATCTTTTGGGACAGATTTGGTGGGTGGTTTGGGGTATGTAAATAATCTTTGAAGAAAAATTCTTATCTATGCCATATTATTTACTTCCTTTCACTTGGCTATTGCTAAATCCTTAGGACAATATTGAGAACTCAGGGATTTTTGTTATCATTGGTGATGTTAGGGATCACATGTTCTGGGACAATAGGATTATTTCAGTAAATTGAAGCTATATTCTTCTTTTCAACCACAAACGTTCCAATTGTTTGAGCTTTTCTGGAGTAATTGGTAAGTGGGATGTTTCCAATCCTCTGAATTGGGCTTCAAATCAATACCAAGGCTCATGGAGATTATTGGATCTTGTTGGCTTAGATGCCAAGATTGACTAATCGTAATATGACTGTCTCCCAATATGTATAGGGCAGGCCTTTATATCAAGGAACATTACCTTGTGAGATGAAATATTCTCTATTCTATTGCATCGTCCAACGTACCCATTTGCACTAGAGTTTCTTTCTTTTTCTTCTCTCTTTCCTTTGCATTTTTCTTTCCACACTTACTAATAATAATTACTGGTTGAGAAATAAATTCTTCAAAATCACTCCTCTATTAGGAGAACCCCCTTCATTTACAACTTTCATTGTCATGCACTTGATAGTCTTTTTTCCTTAGGGCGTCAATGCCTCTACATGATTGGAATCTGACTGGACCAGAGAACAGATATGAAATATGATCAGCTTTGCATTTAGAGGCTATCCCATTGCTGGATATACCCGGGTGTGTGAGACTAACCATCAAAATTTGGTCTTACCACCCTGTTGTTGGGGTAGCCAATATCATAAAACACTTGTAGTAGAGGGAGAAGAAACAATGCTAGCTTCTTTGTACTTTGGCCAGCCATAACATTGATTTTGTTGGAAATAAATTGGGGGTCCAATATATTTAAAAGATATACTAGAAAATTGGAAACTTCAGTATGAACTTCTAGTCATATGTTTTCCCTGTCCATAATAAGTTGTTTAATTTGATGAATATCAATAATTATTAATGTCGTCTTTTGTTATTGTTTCTGTTGTTGTTAGTATGCTTCATTCTTTTTCTACATCAAGAGAAGCTAGGGATGATGTGGTTCTAGGTTATGATGCTGTTTAATTTATTGTTTCTGGCTGGTAAAGAAGCTGACAGTTATTCCATAAGATTATCATGCATCGGTGTCAATCTGAGACTAATTCTGGTAAATGATTCAAAATTTAAGGTAATCAATCCAGAATCATTCTTATTTTTCTGACATTGGAAATGTAAGATGTTCTAATTTTTTTTTTTCTTAATGTATTCAATGTATCTTTCTTCAATGAGGCTATTTGATATTTCCATGTGTATTTTAAACCACTGGTTACACCGATAAGGATTCAGAAGCATAGTGTTTAAACTCGGTTCATGGCTCGGGATCGGCTGAGACGAACGGCCACATTTAATTAAAAAAAAAAAAAAAAAAAACTTAATGGATCGTCCGATCCTTTTTTTTTGGGGTTCTTCTCGGATCGGAACCGACTCGGGGATCGTCCCCTTTCGATCCCGAGTTGGATCGTCCGATCCAACTCTGGATTGGACGATCCCTTACACCATGTTCAGAAGTGAGAACCAGTAGACTCAAAAAGTAGTACTTCCAATATTTAGGACGATGAAGACCCCCCTTCCTTAAATCAATTCATGCACTCAGAAATGGAACTCCTGACTTGAGTCTTTTTCCATAATGGACCTTTCGTCCAACTAGAGTAGGGATTGCGTGGGTTGACAAGTGGATCAACTGTTCAATACATGCTGTATAGTTTAATTAAGAAATAAGAAAATAATAGGAAGATTCCTTTGTAATAATTTCTTATACAAAACCCGCTTTTCTGAATGCCCCTCATCCCAAAAACCGGTGTAAGGGTGCTGATTACCCTTTTCTCCAGATATATACTATGGTCCTGTTTTTGTAACACTGGATTTTGATCCATTATCCACAAAATGTGTTATGTGATAAAGGCAAATTTTATGAGACGCCTCAAATGTTGTGCTTAAAAACGAAACAACACCCTCATAGGATATGGCTGGGATGGGGGCATTAAGATGGATGTCTAGAAAGGCTAAGAAAGATAAGGTGACGAGTGGACAAATTCGAGAGAGTTTAGGAATAGCAAAGAAAAAATGGTGTGCAAAGTTGAAGGATCTAAAAGGACTTGAGAACCAAAAAGGCTCTAGATGGAGTTAGTCGAAAATGATTGAAGGTACATAATCTTACTGAAGATATGGTTTTTGGCACCTTAGGATAGCGGAACAAGATAGGTGTTGTTGATCTCAACTTACTGGGAGACTGGTGCTTTACCCACTTGCAAGTAGCCTCCTATCTGTTGAAGAAAAAAAAATGCATTTATATTTTGTGTTCCAAAAAAAGAGAAGACAATAGGAACGAATGTTGTCTATTATTTATGTGCTTCTTTGTTTTTTTTACTTTATTGCCAAAATATTGGTTCTTTTAAAATGGAAAATAGGTCTGTGCAGTTTCATTCCATGTTTTGATAGCAAATGATAAATTTCCCTAGCAAAATGGGCATAAACCATGAAAGAAAAAAATTATTTTATTGACAGTCTTAAAAAATTTCAGGCCAAAGGAGCATCAATTGGGGATGTGTTCCTTGCTTCAGATGTTGCTTTTCATGATAGAAGGATACCTATTCCTGTAAGATTTTTGAAATTCAGCTCCCTACATTACTCAGTTCTTGATACTTTTGGTAGATAATGAGGCAGAGGATCTGTATTAATTTATATCTGAGTCACCAACTGCTTTGGATAATGTTTCTACATGTGTAGGATAGCTGTCTGTCTTCTTTCTATAGTTCAAGATGAAAGTGAAATTCTCTACTGGAAATTTTATGCACCACATTTTGGAATTATGAAAAAAATTTCCAACTTTTAACTTTTCTTTTTTGATCTATTGTTCTCCATCTCATATTCAAGAGATTAATGAAATTAAGGTTATACACCTATAACAAGTGGTGAACATGGTCAAAGTAATCTCAGTGCTTTAGTTAGAGAACAACCTTAGGCATTTGCTTCACCAAAATATCTGGTTAATCATCAATTCTTTATAGTCATGGAAAACCGTGCAAATGTGTGATTTTACCTAATTTTGAAAACATGAGCCTATTTGAACAATAAATTGAGTTGTATGACGTAGATGAAAAGAGAAAAAAATCAAAGAAGATGCTGCTGTTAGGGTTACAAATTCAATTAAAGAGAAACCATAAATAATGGCTAATTATTTGTTTATAAACAATTTCGTGATTGTTAGAAGACAACTAAAATGTCCTGCTGAGCTATTGTTGTGCAAGAACTGTGTAATGAAAGATCTAATGCCCTCTCTGGTCAAGGATACAACGACATGCAAGCACGAAATGCGTATACCCTTTTTCTTTCCATTAATATACAGTTACCTACACACACATAGCCTTCAAGCTAAAGTATCCAGACAAACATGTCAATTTGCAATAGCCTTTAAGCATAAGTGTTCGAAAAAACATGTCAATTCTGTCGCTGACCATTTTATAGACATTGTTACTGAATTCCACACCCTTATATCTAGAAAGGATGAGCTACCATGTACTGTTTTTAAATGGAAGTGTGAGAATTTTCTTGCATGAGTTCACTAGTGGTCATCAAGATTGTAAAATGTCACTCTCACAGGACATATTACCGATATAGGGGAACAAAAGAACAAATAAATAAAGGATGAAAAATAGGGTTTCTTCTTAGTGAAGCTTTGTAGGGATCTAACTTAGAGATAAATACATTTAAATAACCCAAAATATGACAAAAATAATGTGTGTGTGCATATATATATTGACGTATAGCTGGGGAGGCTAGTATGCGACCATACTCCCCATATATATGTCATTCACTATATATATGCATTCATCATCATATATTTAGCTCTAAATTAGATCCTTACAAAATATCATTTAAAAAAAATCCTATTTTTACCCATTTTTTCACTGTTTTATTCAATTTTTTCTGCTTATATGTTGTGGCACCCACAAAAAATAGTGACATGTCGCGACATTTAAAACACTGTTGCTAATACATGCACCAAGCTTCCTAATTGATTAGGTGTAGTTTTAAGCCAGGAAATAGGGGGATAAGCAAGTTCAAACAAGCATGGTGTAGGCACTCTAATTTGCATGAAAGCAACTCTCATTTGATCTTTGCAGCTCCTAGTGGCTTGAACTTGATCCATCTCCGATCCCAATCATTCCTAAACCCCAATCCTGAATCTATGAACATAATTCACCTTGAAATCCCAAACCTCTTGACCAAAATTCCCCTGGTAGTTGGGTGGACTTTCATGGTTTGAAATTTTGTTTCGTAGGAAATTTTGCACCTTTGGAATAGGGAAATATTTCCTATGTAACTACTATGATGATGATGATTATGTAGTAGTAGTGGGGTTTAGCAATTTCTCAACCATTTTCTGTCATTTATGGAAGCAAAATTGCATTGGAAGTTTGTACCTAAATTTTTGGTTGTTCTGCCACTTAATCTTCATCCATCTCCTACTTCTTTACAGGTTTTTGACCAATATGGCATTGGTTCCCGGAAGACTTTATCAACGCCAAATATTCTAAAGGAACTTAACTTGAAGGTGATTTCTGTGATGGAAATACTCTTTAGGCTAGCTATTACTGCACATTTTAAATCCTTATTAACTGTTACATGTGCTTGCTTTTTCTTGGAATGAATCCTCAATCTGTTAAAAGTAGTGTTTATAACTTCATCAATCTCCTTAGTCATGATATTGTTCTGCACGAGCAATTGTCTCTCCAGGTGCTTATGGTATTCTTCTTTAGAGTAAAAAATTTATATTGAAAAATTTAATATTATTATGTTCAAAGAGTTCTTTTGTTGATGCTGTTGGGAAAGAAAGAAAAACAATAATCTCCTTTGTTAGTGAAGAATATGTATTTGTGTGGTAGTTATGAGGATGGCTGAGAAACATGAATAGAGTGCCTATTATTATTTCCACATGCTAACTGGTTTTTTTTTTTTTAATAATTCATTCCGACCTGTCCAATTAAGCAGCATTTTTGAATCTTCAGATTCTAACTATTTCATCTGAGTTCAGAGTTTCCCAAGGAAGCACTAATCTCTGACTACCTTGTGAAGTACTCTCTCTCTCTTCCATTTTTTTGTGTATGAAACTGTATCTTGATAGTTTGTGAAAATCCCAAGGAAACCTTTAATACTTGCTTAGCTAATTAAATGTGATTTGTTGCTTGTGGCATCCACAGTCTAATATATAAGACAATCTTAGGACCTTTAGATGTTTATCATTCGTATTGCACCGATTGTAGTTTTGGTAAATGCATCAAGTCTAATATAATTGTAACAGAAAATCAGAATGAAGGTTATAAATGTTGCTGTCGCGAGACATGTTGCCAAATATGGTGGAAAAAGAGAGGGGGAAAAAGGTGAAAAGGGGTGAAAATAGGTTTTTATGATGAAGCTTGTTGAGTAAATAACCTAAAATATGTCCTTGCTAGCCTTCTTGTACTCTTCTTCTCCTTTTATATAATATATCTACTGTTTCTCGTCAAAAAAAAATAATATATATATATATCACCAAGAAAATTCATATACAGTGAATGACATATGTTTGAGGAGGTATGGTTGTGTACTCCTATGGGAAAAAATTGAGATATCATCCACAATGATAGCCTAAATAAGTCATGATCATATCTAAATACACTAAACACAATAGTATTATCCAAATGACATAATATAAATGGATAAAAGGAGCAAAACACAATAATAGTTTTGTCTTGTGCATCCTAAACTCTAGGACGTACAATGAGGAGATATCAGTACATCACATCCATAAAGAGTAGCTCCCTAGGTCAATGTACATCCATATCATCCCCACCCCTATGCTGACCATATTGCATTGTCTCTATATAGTGACAATTTTGTGCTTAATCCTTGGTATGATGGTGTGATGCCATTATGGTGTCATTCCATTGTAATCCCTCATGTATCTCTGGTACTCATCTGAACTAATGGTCAGCATGATCTCTATATGTGAATATGAGGGATTAGATGGGGGAGGTGATAATTGTAGTATGAGATTCCAAAATCATAGGTGGAGGAGGGTAAGATCTGTATGTTAAAAGAAATAAACAATATTTTGTTTGAAATGTCTTTTATATAATGTTGTACGTGTGAAGCCACATGTGCAACATTTTCTCTTATGTCACCGAGATATGGCAACATTTAAAGCGCTGGTCAGAATAAATGGAGGGATTATGTTTTCTTTTTATGAGAAACAATTCCTATACTACATGAGATAGTTGGGCTAGTTTAGTCTCCAGATTGTCAATAAGAAATAAACTATTTTCTTATAAAGATATGCAAATCCAGGCCTCAGGTCCGCTGTGTGGCCTAGCACAGAATATTATGCACAGGACTCCAACTTCCAAAAGTATTATCTTCATACAAAGGGTATTGAAGTTTACCATGTTTTGGGACCATATGCAACTTTTGAGGTTGTCCATCAACTGGAAAAATGCAGATCACCACGCATATTCACCAAGTACTGGATAGTGTCTGGATCATTACACTGTAATGTCATTGGTAGTATTGTAGTGTTGTATGATTTTGTCTGTCTTGATTCTGTTTGACGTTTCAGGTTGGCAAATTGTCTACTGGCGACTCTCTCGACATGTCTCCCCAGGACGAGGCATCAATCCTTGCAAATGATGCTACGATTAAAGACACGGAGGTAATCTGGTTGACATGTCATCCCTTTATGATCTTATGTAAGCAGTTTTTTTAGCAAAATGGAATATTGTGCCCTTTAATTTTCACTTTGTTGCTTGGCATGGGTATTTGTTTCTCCTAACAAGGTAAGTCATCAGTCATTTTTTGAGTCATAAATAGAGAGATTGCTAATTGGAATTAGGAGTCTTGCTATTGTATCTTGTGGCAAAGCCTCTGTTTATGGTATTTGTATTGCCTTGTAATACAATTATAAGCAAACACGAAAAGCCATAACCCATTAAAAAGAAAATAGTTCTTTCTGAAAGGCATAACATTGCATATATAACAGTTTCTTTGATGTCATTTTTCTTGAAAGCTAGAATGCCCTTGTTATGGGTAGAACAGTCTTTCCATGCTCGTCCAGAAACCCAGTCTTCTCTTTCTACAATGTGTCTTACGTCCACAAATTCATATTATACTCTGAGATTTTCATCAGGAAAGATTTCCTTAGATCCTGACGATCTTTGCTCCATTGCTCCAATGAACATTTCTTTTCTTGGATATCCAAGGTTTTTTAGTTTTGGCTCAGTTCTGTCACGTCAATTTAGATATGCATTCAATTTAGTCTAATCATATCGATTTGAATATGCAATTTTCTGCCACCTGGTTGAATCACAAAATCTAGTTCAATAACAACATGACAAGGTTTCACAGTAGCATCATGAAGCCAGTGTGGAACAAGGAATAATTTCCTGTGAGTGCCATTGTAGAGTAATTGAGAATTGGGTCTTAGGCTTTAGCATGACTAAAAAAAAAGTTTGAAAAAATAGACCACCAAAATTATAATATTCAAAAACCATCAAATAAGAGGAGATAGATATCATAGAAGAAAAAATTAAAGGGGGTTTTGCGAGGGGGGTGAGGGAAGTTCAAGAGAGAAAAAAAGAAGAAAAGAAAAATATAAAAAGGGAAGTATCAACAATGAGAAAAGGGAAAAAAAAAAAACATAAAAGGGGGTGGACCAGAGAGGCAAGAGAAATTAAAACATAAAAATAATAAGTTGAAAAAAGCCCACGAACAAGCAACCTCCTCTCTTTCAACAAAAAGAATATATATATATATTAAACAGACATATATTTTGTGAATTTTTCTGTTTGTTTCACATTTCTTCGACTAAATAGTAAGTAGAGTTTAATAATTAAAAAAAAAGTAGCTAGGTAAATAACCACATAAAGACAAATTTTCAATAGTTGAGGCATGATTTGTCCACCCCATCCATATCTTTAAACTGTTAGAATCATGATTACAATCCCCATTAGCCCCAACATGGCAAATTACTCAAGTTTGTTTTCTTTTGTTTTGTTCCTTTTGTCTTAGCTTGGATCCTGTTATCCTCTTTTTGGGAAGTAACATTTGATATTTTTTCTCCAGAATTATAGTAAGTAGATTTCATTCAGACTAGGATCTGTTGTAATAACATTGTCAAACATGTTGATTGGAAATTTGGAATTGGTATAACGTACTTAAAGGGATCTCACTATTTTATTCAAGAATGTTCTTCCCATGAAGATATGATTTTGGTTTATCCTCTTTCACTTTTTTCTTTTTCTTTTAAATCCATTTTCTCATTTTCTGTTGAGGCCAGTATGGGGGTTGGCTGGGTGAGGGGGTGAGTTGTAATTTCTAAACCCTGTTCTGGTTTATCAACAGACAAACTGTACCAGCTAAGCTAGGCCCTTCCAAGTGTGTGTGGTTATTCGCTCTGTTGTAGGCAGCTCAATGCTTTTTCTGGTTGCATAAAAATGATTCAGGTGGGACTGTAAACTTTAAAAATCAAGAAGAACGTGTTGAGGCTCAAGAATGTTCTTCTGGTGGTCCTTGGACCTCTGTCAGCATTCTACAATAAGTCTTTGTAGGGTATGAAAAACCTTATCGAAAGCAGATAATACCATTCTTGTGACATTACTGAGTTTCTATTTAAATTCTTGTTTTTTTTTTCTCGCAATATATTTCTATCCGTGTGCAAATTTTTCTATTGGTGATGACACTCTTGAATGGTCAGCGTGCCCGCGCTCAATGCACAGATTTGGTCATTTTCATTCTCCAAGTTCTCTTTTCCTAATGTAGCTTTGGGTTTGAAGAGAAGAACTACATGTATATTGATTTTATCTTTTGCATTTCCAGGGCGCAGCTGTGGCCTACGTGACAGATCTCTTGTCAGTTCCAGCAATATTCATAAAAGCCGTCACTGATATTATAGATGGTAACAAACCAACTGCAGAGGAATTCTTACAGAATTTGGCTGTGGTGACTTCTGCACTTGAGCAGGCAGTCATTCAAGTCGTGGATTTCTTAAATGGAAAGTGCCTCTCTGAACTTTGAGGTATCGTATTCTCCTACAAATTCGGATTTTTCGAAAGAATATATATCCACTATCACTGACTGAAGGATGTTTAGCAAAACTCTATTTTACAATTTTGATTAAAAAAAGAACTTGTATTTGATCCATAACCGGACTAGAGTGCTTTTTTTGATGACAATGGTTTAATGAACTTGTTCTATTCTACCAACAAATCAAATGTAACTGAAAATGGTTTATTTCCTAGGGTGATGCATGGAGATATATGGAGATCTTTCTGGACCAACAGCTCAGTTCAAGGGGTGCTGCTATTAATTTCTATTCAAAGTGATGTATATTGAACTTGATCAGTTAGTTATGTGTTAAACCTGTCCAAGGATGATGCATTGAATATCTGTTTATATGACTAAATAGACAGCATTTTAATTCATCTTTACTGTTCACTATTTGAAATCTTTATATGTTTTTAATATCAATTGATCAGACGGTTTTCTTATCACTTCACCCATCGATTATAATTATTTTTTCCCAAAGTATAGGGACACTCTTGTGTTATGTGACAGCTCTACTGGGTCCCGACAGTACTAGGCCTCACTCAGGCATAGGACTTGGATTAGGCATGTATAAGCCCGATCCAATCCGACTTTAATTTTCATGCATATATAGTAGTACTATAAATCTTATTTCCGCATAGATGGCCATGCGATAGATTTGGAGCCAAACCCCGGAGGATCCAAACTCTCCTTTTTCAGGAGCAACAATAAAAGCGGGAGAAACGATACAGTTGATCCAGGTCTTGGGTGCGGCAACGCAAGGCTTTATTGCTATAACAGGAAGTCCTTCCTAGACTTAAAAAGGACTTCTTACCTGGTGTTTAGGAGTGTGGTGACACTTTTAAAAGCTGCTTTGTATGGGAGCGTTTTTTTAGGAAGTCCATTTTAGTGAAACAGGTGTAGACTACTAAAAACTGCGTTTGCAAGAAGCTGTTAGTCGTGTTCTAAATTTAATTGAAACTTTTAAAATTAAAAAAATTACACTTTCATTTCTATTAAAATTATGTACAAAGCATCCTTTTCTATAATCTTTCAAACATTAAAATTATGTACAAAGCATCCTTTTATATAATCTTTCTAACCAAGCATAATTTTTAACCAATGGCTTTGATTCAAAGTCCTTTTTAACAAAGTCCTTCACACTGAAACCCTTCTATTTGTAAAAAGCCAAAGCCAAACAGGCCCTGAATATCGATGAATATAAATATTATAAAAAATTTTGTTAATAAAATAAAAAGTAAGAAATTCTGGGCTCGGACTTTTCATGTAGATTTAAGGTTGGGCTCGGGTTTCATTCTTAGGCCCGAAAACTGAGCCAGCCCTCCTCTGAACTAACCATCAACAGTGAAACGTCCATGGATTTCATTATAGAAGATAAATCAAGAAACTAGACCTAGATTGTAATCCAACTGAATTGCATCTAAAAAAAAAAAAAAAACAGGAAGAAGATACTGCTTTGCCTGCAAGAACTAGGTATAAGCATATACAAATGACACACAAGACTAAGAAACACCAGAGCTCAATAAAAACAATGCTTTCTGTTTCAGACGTATAATCCCTCAATTGAATCTTTTACGTATTCCAACTGATGAATGTCAGTTAATTTCATGCAGACCCTCAACATCTACAGCTGCTTCAACGTCTTTGTTTTGTTGATTAGGCCATAGAACTCGATTTCCGTTAATGGATTCAACAGTCTGCTCCGATACAGCCGCCTGATTTTCTTCCCCAATCAAGGCGACATTGTCGTGCACTGATCACCACAGCAGAACAGCTGCTGCTGCTCTCTGTTATGAACGTTCTGCATTGCAAAGCAACTGCAAGTGCGAAGAACCGTCGGGGTGGAGTCCAACACCAGCCTCATCATACCCAGTTGGAAGATGGTGGTGATGTTGCCTCTTCATCACTCTGGAAGAGTGGGGTAGCGATGAACTGATGGCCAAGAGCTGTTGCTGCTGCTGTTGCTGTTGTGTGCCTGGTGGGAACTTCGAGCCGAGCAACTCCATTGAAGGGGATGGAGGAATAATAGCTTGGGCACATGGAAACAGAGAAGGTGAGACATGTGGCCTCCCATTTTGCCACTTTGACATGTACTGCACCGCTGCCAGCTGCGGCCTCCACATCTGATGATGTTGCTCTTGCTCCTGTTGTTGTTTACCTGAGCTTGCCTGACCTAGATGGCGAGGGTCATGGAACGGATTCATTGCATAGGGAAGCTGCAACTGGACCTGAAAAACCAAACAATATCGAACATATCGTGAAGGCTTGCACTCAAAATCTGAGCCGCTCAACCAGTGCAGGGACCGGTTAATCATACAAATAGTCCGACAAGGTCAATCTGGAATTCTGGATCCTTCAATTAATGGTACACAAACAGGAGATCAAGATATCAGCAAAATCATTGCAATTGATGATTTAAATCATCTAGACAGATCGGATCTCTAGATGCTCGAAAGAAAGATATCGAAGGAAATCTTTGTCTATTTGATGCTCTCCTCACATCTGATAGATGTGATTTTTGGGTTTCTTAATCTTGATCATCCAACGGGGTCCCATGAATTAGACAGTCCAGTTACATCAACCATTGAAACACATTGCAGAATTAGCTAGTGAGGTATGGAACAGGAACTTGAGACCAATTCATGTGAAACTTTAAATAGTCTCCTGACTGCAATTTATAGAATCAAGCAGAGAGCGAGAGAGAGAGACCTGCTGAGCTGCTGCTGTTGTAAGCCAGTCGGGGTAATGTGTGGGAGAAAAATGCATGATTGGATGATGCTGCATAAGCGAATGCAGGTAAGGAACATGGAGTTGCGAAAAGGGCTCCAATCCATTTCCTGCTGAATTTCTACTACAATTAGCTTTCATGTCACCACCACCGGATGACAACGAAAGGAAATCACAACTCTGTCCAGGATCAGAATGACATCAGGAAAAAATAAAATAAAAATTACAGAAAACAAAAATAAATTCCAGCGAGTGAATAACAAGCTACCTGCTTCTGCGACAAAGAAAATCCAGAAGTCGAACAATCCTGTTGCCGATCTTGCCGATGATTTTTATCTACTATAACACCAATTCTAGCTTCATTCGGGTTCTTCGTAGCAGTACAACCATTTATGCTGCTCGCAGATATACCTTCATTTGAACTATTTCTCACCTCAGTTGGATTTTTAGCGGCCATGAAATCCGTATCTCTCCCATCATTCAGCTTCAACTGATTGGGCAGAGTTTCCAATTTATCTTTTTTATCCGCAATCTGGTAGGCTTGGATGAGATGGCTTATGTAAACATGAGCCGTGCATTTCTTCCATGATTTTTTCGTATCTGCTACACATCTTGCATCCTGTGTATACAGCAAAGTATAAACTCTTATCAGAATTTTTAAATATTCATAATGAAATCTGTTGAAGGAACAGACTGTAGATCTGCAAATTTAAAGAACTCTAGTCTGATAGAGAACAGAAAACTCAGAGTAGAGAGAAACAACCCCCTCAACCTTTTCTATTGAAATATTATTTCCAGCTGAACCAGGTTTAGTGGCACAAGCAGCAGCATCCATCCAACCTGAATGTGTGATTGCTGAACACCTGCATGAACTAGATCCGAATGAGTAGCCAAAGAGATGGAGAATTACTGTTAGAGATAGTGGGTGGCTCATATTCACTAGTCTCTAGATCCAAGGAGGAGAGAGCCCATGGGGCGGAACAAAGCGGTAACTCATTGTGCGGGTCAGTATCATGACTTCGGGGTGTACGGGGAGCTCCGCCCTCGCGGTACGGTAAGGGCATACTGGGGATTTTTTCCTATATATCAGGCAGGAGTGTAAGTTGTAACCCTAAGTTGTAACCCTAATTCGTTTTTGACTTGGTGGAAACTTCTCTCCCGTGGACGTAGACTTTGCCGAACCACGTATATCTGTGTGCTTTGTTTGATCTTCATTTTTACTGTGTTTATTATTATTGCTTGATCCCAATCGACAATTATTCAGGAAAATGTTAGACGGGGAAGAAAGGAAATTACTGCAAGGAAGGGCCTTGAACTCCAGCTCCGTGTGACCCTGCCGCGGATAAGCCTGGCCACAAACAAGGGACAATAAGAAAATCAACAAGACAACATTTCAAGATTGGAAACTACTGCATTATAGGACTGATTTTTGCAAAGCAGTAATAAAATACCTTCTACACAAGCAAGATGTGTGCCAATTTCCTTGCTAGCCTTGATGAGATGGTGCTCCTGTGGAGACGCAGTTGCAGTAGCCTGAAAATAAGCCAACCCCTCCATTAATCAGAATCCACTTTTAAAGGAAAATATGATTTGAATTCGAAGACAGAAGCATACCTGCCATATCCCATTTTCTTTCTCTCTCTCGCTAAGCAGGGTTTCTTTTTGTTTCGACTGTGTTACTCTGCAGACGGATCAAACAGAAAAGAAATATGTTCAATCTAATCGTTTTGCTTATTAGAGGTTCCTAGTAAAACAGAAAAAATAAAAAAGTTAAAAAAAATACCCACCTGATGTCTCGGCATAAATCAGATGGAACACAAAAGCTAGTAGTAGTATCGCCGGACAGTATCTCGTTTTTGTGATCACTCTTAAACAATAGAGAAACTTGTTGATCCGATTGAGGAATGGCACTATCTGATTCCAAGTCTAATTTTTGGTCCTCAAGGACACAGGGTGGTTCTTGAATAGTGGGTTCAGTCACAGAATCGACTTGCACACTGGGAGAAAGATTAATAGCTTCAGCAGTAGTAGATGGGTAAATGGACTTCACATTGTCCTCGTTTCGAGCTGTAAAATCAGAAAATTTTATTCAGCTGAACAGATCACAATATAGAAAAAAATAAAAATAAAAATGAATTATACCTTCAGAGACAAGCCTCGAACTCTCTCTTGTCCCTGGCAAGGGAAAACATTTTGCTTCTGAAATCTCCAAATCCACTTTACCCTTATCAGGGTTGTTGTTAGGAAACATTTTGGCCAAAGCATACAAGGTCTCCACAACTTCTTCCTCATCTTTGGTAATAATCGGTCCAAGGACCGCCCGCCTAGGGGGCAGACCTAAGCATCTCCCTTGCCCCTGGAAAGAACAATTCCAATTATCTAATCAGAATTCAATGACAAAGGAATTAAGAAATAGAGAACAAACAATTCAGATATAACAAACCACGTTCTGCTTTGATTTCTTTACACCATTGATTCGAGGTGCCTCGATTCCACTGGATGCAATGTGAAACATCTTTGCATCTGGCGAAATCAGAGAGATGGTTTCAAGGTTGCGCTTGCTCATAGCTGCAAATATTAGATTGAAATAATCAATACACATGAGAATTCCTCCATTTTGAATTAAATTGTGAAGGAATGTATAAAGAATCTCCCATTTGGAACCTCCATATAATAAAATTGAAATCAAAGTAACCTAAACAAGAAAGAGACTTGAACTGGCATCAAATAGGGAATAAGAAAGAGCAAAAATTTTCATTTTTTATTCAGATATTCACACCTGATCGAAGCTTCCGGGGAACAGCCGGAGGATTGACGATGTTGCAGTCATCCAATGGCTGTGAAAGAAAATCCCAGTAAATTGAAGGTAAAAAAAAATGAAGAAGATAACAGTTTCATATACTATAATCAAGAATATATACAGACCTTCCTTCGGAGCTTAAATCTCTTATTACCACCAGCGCTCCCCGGTGGCCACCGGTGAAGCTCCTCTTCTCCCTCAGACCCACCACTCATTTCACTATCTTCGCTACCCGGAACGTCTCTATCGATGAAACAAGGACCTCTAATTCTTTCTTTCTTTGATCTCTCCGAAGAATCTACATCCCCACCAACACCCGGAACTGGAAACGATGTGAGAATGAAGAAGAAAATAATTAAATATACAAAAAAAAAAACCCAGAAAAAGATAATGAGGTTGATGCATTATCCGCAACTCTTTATCACCACAAAGCTTCCAACGAAATAAGAGTACAAAAAAAGAGACAAACAGAGAAGGTTGTTTGTTTTGTTTCTTTCTGCAACTAAGTAAATTCAACCAGAAATAAAGGAGATTTCAGTAATCATCTTTCTCTTACCAGATGGCTTTCTCTTCCTCTTCGCAAGGCCAAATCGACTCGCTCCTCGCTTCACGTCTCGAGCCTTATCCGTTTCTGGGTTACTGTCACCTTCTTCCAAGGCTCAAATCGATCGAACCCAGCTCATAACAAGATCTTTCTTCTACTCTTCCAAATATCTTCAATGGCAGAAGAAGGATAATTAAAAATGAGAGAGACCCGAATAAAAAATCAGCTTTAAAGAAAAACAAAGAAAATCCTATCTTGCTATTCTGTTAATTCTGTTTCTGTTTGAACTCAACAGCAAGAGAAATGAGAACAAAAGAACAGAAGAATAACATTATGAAAGCGCTTTTAATGGCGAGATGATCGGTTAGAGTAAACGAAGTAATCCATGAGGAGGAAGTGTTTTGGGGTTTTAACGAAAAATCCGCCGGAAAGAAAACCGAAAAAAGGGGGAATTGGGTTTCCAAAGAAAAGAAAAACCGATATTTTGTCCAGACTCTGTATCTCTGTATCTTTCTGTTCAGTAGTTTTCAGAGTTAGTCCATAGAAGCTCTGAAGAATCGGTTGGGAGAGAAAACAGAGAAGGATGGTAAAAAGCAAGAACAGAGAAGAATGGTAAAGAGAAGGAAAAAAGAAAATGGTGAATCCGTTCCCTCCGTTCAGAAGAATCGGGTTCTTCTTCACGAACTAAAGCAGATATGGAGATAAAGAATGGGATAAAATAGGAACCCAGAAATCTCACGAGACAAAAAAAAGGAAAGTTCAGGAAAAGCTCAAACACCCGTGAAAAAAAATCATCCATCACGTTGAAACCAGATCTCTCATTCATCAAAGAAAAGGAGAAAACCAAAAAATGTCAAACCACGAATCTCCTAGGATAAAGCACACATCTCTGAAACTTCTGAATCCAGAGAAGAAACAGAAGAAGAAAAGCAGTTTTCCTCCTCTCATACCTGGGATCTTCGTGAATAAATGGTCAAAACAAGAATGACCAAAAACCCATTTCGAAAACAAAAAAACAGAGTATCTCCCACAGAGAAATAAAAGAAAACCTGCAAAAAAAAAAAAAAAAAGAACGAAGAAAAAACATAGCAAACCTTTTGAATCCCATTCATATCCGAATTTTGAAGCTCTTTTGTGTTCAATCAATCAAAAAAAGACAGAAAAATCAAAGCTTCAGCGCTCAAATGCATCACAAAACGACCCTCTTCCTCTCTTTTCGTTTACACAGACGCTCTCTCTCTCTCTGTCCGTCTCACAGAGCATTTATACAAACTCACTCTCTTACGTCATTCCGTAATCAACGGTGAAAATTCATTGGTCCTCTACAGCCGTCCGATCTTCACCGAGAGATCCGACAATCTGATCCAGGTGTCATCCACGTCGGACTACCACCCCACGCAGCCAGGGGTGCAACCAGTCCACGTCGCAGTCCATGCATGGAGACCGACTTGATCGGTGAGGATTTATCGCCTCATTTCACAGCTCATCCAAACTGTGGAATCATTTCTTCTTCTTTTTTGTTTCTTATTATTTGACCTTTTTAGAGAAACGTACCCCTTCCATGTGCAACGGAGACCGTTGGGCGACCTCTTCACTGTACATCAAGTAGCTGAAACAATATTCCTCCATCAACGGTTATTATTGTCGTATATGCCACGTGGCAATTAACTATTTTTCTGATTCTATGCCTTTTGAAAATAGAGAAAATTACATTTTTAACCTCTAAAGTTTTTAATAATTATAATTATATCTTCTAAAATTTTTAAAATTATAATGATATCCTTCAGCAAAACCTCAAGACTCGATCAATTAAAGACACTGAATCGATCAATTAAAAATACTGAGTCATTGATGGATATGCCTATAAATCATTCTTAGTCAATATTTTGATTTTTTTTTTTTTTTTTTTTTTTCTATTTTGAATAATTATTGAGTTGGGGGATGATGATTATTTAATCGATTAAGGGTGTTATTATAATTTAAAAATTCTCAAGAAGTCAAACTGAAATTTTCAAAACCCTCAGAGTTCAAGATGTAATTTTATTTTTTATTTTTTTGATAAAATAAAATAATGGGGGGGGCAAGATCGTTCCTACGGAAAAGTCCGAATCACAATTCACAAGGGAGTTACGGAATCGACGATTATTTTAGCAAGATCGTCGTGGAAAAGGGCAAAGACGGCGATTATTTGATGCAATGTGATGATTTGATTCTCTGCACTTTGGGATGGCAGAGTCATGTTCGGTGCGTGACTGCGTTTTTTCGGGTTGCTAACAATAGAATTACCAGAGTAACCCTGTGTGTTTCGAAAAGACGATTGTATCATTTCGATTCTATCGCACGCGCGACAGGCTATTTAATGCAAAGCAAGGCTTATCCGTAGAGTAGTAAGAAAGGGTGGGATTGGGAATATTTTTGACATAGCTCGGCTTGGGCAAGTTCGGGCCGGACTTGCACCCCAATGAAACTTATTTATGTGTTGTGCCCAAGTCCGACCTTCGGATTCAAAGGTACAGCCCAAGCCCGATATATTTAAAATACTTCAAGTTCAAGCCCAATTTAATCCGGCCTTACAAATTCAAAATTAAAAAACTATAAATTACAAAGATATTTCATAAATATCTATAAAATAAAATAAAAGTTTTGAGATTTAAAATAGTATAATAAGACATTTGTATTGATATTATAACATTTATATGCATGTAATATAAAAAAAAATAGTAATTAAATGTAATGCATATAGTGGGTCGGGCCAAGCCGAGCCAATCTAATATCAACCCGAGCCAATCCTAAATCTGGATTGGGCCTTAAATTCCAGCCAGGCCTGACCCTACAGGCTAATTATCTTTGCCCAAGCCCACCCAAACATAGGGTCGGGCCAAGCGGGTCACCCGACTCATTGCCACCCCTATATTTACTGTTGGGTGCATAACAAATACCCCAAGCCAAATTGCATTTCCTGAGAAAAAGCAAGAAACAGTTTCTTAAAACTGAACCACAAACAGCAAGAGAAAAGCCGACCTCCCAACCTTTGGGACGATGGTAGGACGTCTCCTCAATTGAGGGCTGAGGAAGGGTGGGTGTGGGGATCGATTCCCGCGTCTTCCCTATGGGGGAGTGGTCGAGTGACCAACAGCGTGGATACCCCCAAAAAAAAACAACAGCAAGAGAAAAGCCAAGATAAATTTCAAGCAATTTTATAGTTGGTGTTTGCAAAAAGGATCTGTGGATTTATACTGCTCTTTATTGTTGACTTATTTTTATAATATGCCTCAGATGCAGAGATGATCTTAAGCATTTAAGCTACTGGCCACTCTTGTTGATTAAGGCTGCGTTTAGCACTCCTTAATTAAGTGCTTCTTGAAGCTTATAACCTATTAAAGCACTCATTTAAGTTATAGGTATGTTTGGCAGCGATGAATGTGTAAGTTCCTACCCATAAGCAGTAGAGGAAGATAGCTCATTAGGAGAAGTTGCTCTCAACAACTTCTCCTTACCATTTATGTACGGAAAGTGGTTTCTAAACATTAGTGATATTTTAAAAATGACACTTCTAACCTTAAACACGGTATTAATCATTTTTAAAATGACATATTTATTCCTAAATTTTAAAATAATTTCTATGAGTTTATCTTATTAAGGTATTTATGTCACCTGTACTATCAAAAAACTTGTTGATGCTATGGATAAGCGCTCCCATGGAGTCATTTATCGAACTAGTGCTTATCCAAAAGCACAAGCCGGGCGAAACGCATCCTAAGCATATTTTAGAAAATAAGTTTAGATGTAGAAAAGAAAATTTTATCAGTGTTCTTGAAAGTCATTGGGCTTGTACCTGTAACCTATGGATTCAAGTAATGTGTTGCAAGTTTTAGCTGCAGTGACTATGATTATTCCATTATTTCTGGTCACTAACAACACCTTTGTAATATATTAATCACAATATATTATTTATTTTAGATTGAAATAATATTGTTTAAGAACACAAAGCTGGAAATGAA
Source organism: Pachysandra terminalis (assembly GCA_031762675.1). Classification (NCBI taxonomy): domain Eukaryota; kingdom Viridiplantae; phylum Streptophyta; class Magnoliopsida; order Buxales; family Buxaceae; genus Pachysandra; species Pachysandra terminalis. The sequence continues at coordinate 16,672,877 of JAUPMG010000004.1, forward strand.
AATTTTTGAGCCTTGTACTGCCTTTGCAGTGAACTTGCAAAGGTTATGAACAAATGATCAAAACATAATTCTTTCATCATCATATGACCCATATTAAGCAGTTACATGTTGAGTTGTGGAGCCTGATTTATTCGTTTAGATCCAGCCTCTGTTCTCGCCAATCGAGTTTTTGGGTGGTTATTATTGAGAGTATTTTCATACTTTTTCTCTTTGGGATGTAACTGTAACCTAAATCGTGAGGATTAGGGTGTATACAATTTTTGGTGCAAGTGGGAAAGTGGTGAGAGAGATCTCTGTAACCCTGTTCCTGTTTTTCTTGATTATAGTGGATTTTCTGCTGCTCCGCGGTTTTTTCCTGAAAGGGTTTTCCACATAAATCCGTACATTCTTGTTTATTTTCTGTTATTGCTCCTCAACTAATCTGGATTCAAAATAGAATCCAATCCAAACCCATAACAAACCTCTACCAACACCATTCTGCAAATACACATGAAGGCCTTGCTCCTCAACTAATTGACTAAAACTCTATTGACAACAAAACAATTCAGGTCTCCCTGACATGCACAAAATAATAAACGCAACACCGTCTTTCAACTTTGTGGATATTTTAACATGCAATGAGCTGCACAAATGTGTATATATACTACCTATTATTGGTATGCCAAGGCAACAGGAGCTCATATAATTTCTTCTTTCCAAAAGCAGAACGAAAAATGGGAAGTGAAGGAGATGCCACAACAGTGCAAGGAGGTTTCACAAACTCAAAGGTTGCAAACCCAGGCAAAGCTACAATTCTGGCTCTAGGTAAGGCCTTCCCTCACCAGCTTGTGATGCAAGAGTTTCTAGTTGATGGGTACTTCAAGAACACCAACTGCGATGATCCCGACCTCAAGCAGAAGCTGACTCGACTCTGTAAAATTCTTACTTAAATCCTTGCTTTCTTTTGTTTCTTTCAATTCAAACTGATGTTAAGAAAGAAAGATAAACGAGATGAAGAAGAAATCAAGCACACACAAGACACAGACTTACGTAGTTCGGCAAATAGTGCCTACGCACACGGATGCACACCAGATTCTACTATTCTCCAAAGCTCAGAAAAAGTGTTACAAAGAACAGCCACGAAAGTATGATAAATACCCTGTAGTTAGGGCTAAATATAATAGAAATTGAAATTACTATTATACCCCTAGACCCCCAAAAAATTCGGGATCATCAGTGCTTCCCGAATGCCTCAGTAGCATCAGTCTCCACATAACAACAATTGAAACCATAGCAGGGCAACTTTCATATTCATATATACTTGTACTAGAGATAATTGGTCTCCACCCTTAACTAAAACTACCAATTCTGATGCTTTCTATTTATGATGATTGTACGATGCAGGCAAGACAACGACGGTTAAAACAAGGTATGTGGTTATGTCGGAAGAGATATTGAGAAAGTATCCGGAGCTAGCCATCGAAGGCATCCCCACAGTACAGCAGAGGTTAGATATCTGTAACAAGGCAGTTACACAGATGGCAATCGAAGCTTCAAGAGCTTGCATCAAGAGTTGGGGAAGGCCTAGTTCAAACATAACACACCTAGTGTACGTCTCCTCGAGTGAGGTCCGGCTGCCCGGAGGCGACCTCTACCTCGCAAGAGGACTTGGGCTTAGCCCTGACGTTCGTCGGGTCATGCTCTATTTCATGGGATGCTCAGGAGGCGTCGCAGGCCTCCGTGTTGCCAAGGACATTGCCGAGAACAACCCAGGTAGCCGTGTTTTGCTCGCTACGTCTGAGACTACCATTATTGGGTTCAAGCCTCCGAGCGCTGACCGCCCATATGATCTCGTGGGGGTTGCACTCTTTGGGGATGGTGCTGGAGCCATGATAGTCGGCACGGACCCTGTGCCAGGCACAGAGAGACCTCTCTTCGAGCTGCACACTGCAATCCAGCAATTCTTGCCGGACACTGAGAAGACAATTGACGGAAGGCTCACAGAAGAAGGGATCAGTTTCAAGCTAGGAAGGGATCTTCCTCAGATAATTGAAGATCACATCGAGGGCTTCTGCGCTAAGCTGATGAAGGTTGTTGGGTTCTGTGATAAGGAATACAACAAGATGTTTTGGGCAGTTCATCCGGGCGGACCTGCAATCCTAAATCGGATGGAAAAGAGGCTTGATTTGTCACCAGAGAAGCTGAACGCTAGTAGGAGAGCTCTGATGAACTATGGGAATGCTAGCAGTAACACGATCGTGTATGTACTGGAGTACATGCTAGAGGAGAGCTTGAAGCAGAAGGAGGAAGATAATGGAAAGCGCGAGTGGGGACTGATACTTGCTTTTGGGCCTGGGATTACCTTTGAGGGGGTTCTAACAAGGAACCTTGTCTAAGAATAATTTTTCCTGTCTAAGAATAATTCATACTTCCTTTGATCTTATCAGTAACATTTACAATTTATTAATTATCAAATCGAACTTGTTTTCTCAGTAAGAATTAGTTATCATCCATGTTGAATTTTCCTATAAGAACATCCCAAGGAATCGAAAGCGATTACTTTTGCATAACTGAAACCCCTAAAATAAAGTCTTAAAGACAAACAAACAAACAAGTATGAATTATTCCCAATATTTTTCATATCAATCACTAAGTGCCCATCAAATTTGAGCTCCATTGAAAGAACAATTAGAGGATGATTTTATCACAAAATTGGTGATTCAAGTTACAGACATCAGTTCAAACTAAACCTCGAAAATCTGCAGATTTCAATGATCAGCTAATATGATTCACATGACTCAGTATCTCAATGGCATAAAGCTAGACTACAGCTAAAACATTGCCGGAAATGTAACGGTGTCGAGAAAGACACTCACATGATGAAATGCACTAGGAGCTTACACAGCTTCAATCATCGTCTTCGTCAAGAAAGCACAGGCGTTTCCCTTCTGGTGTCGAAACGCCTTTCAAATGCAGGATACTCGGCGACACAGCTGAAGAACTCTCTGTAACTTCCTCCTCTCCTACCATATCATCATCACTGTTATAGACAAATCTGAGTGTGTTTACCAGTAAATTTGTGCTTCTGTGTCTCCTGTACACATATCTTACTTTTCCACTTCACAAAGTTCATCCACCAGTACTCCTTCTTCTTCTTCTTCTTTTTGAGTTTTTGTATTTCCCAGAACAGAGCAATTGGAGAAAGTCTGAGACATTGGGCTAATTGGGTTTCTTGCTCCAATCCATCAATGGCAAAGTCCTTCTGAATTCAAGGGTTGAAATGAAAAAAATCAAGAAAATAACTAATCTATTTATAAAAAATAAAATTGTTGTCCAATTGTAGTTTCTGGAGAAAGCAATCGGACCTGGTGGATCTTGGATTCTCTTTCTAAATGAAGAAATGGGCGATGATCGAACGAAATTTTTGAGAACTGGGGTTCTTCTTCTTCTTCGTCAACTTTCTGCAAGAGGGTCTTAACCTCTCCAGAACCAGGTGTTTGTTTGAATCGATCCCTCTTCTTAGCTAGGGATGATGATGGGGTTGTCAGATTTTCAATCGCAAGACCAACGATCGGCGAGTCGTTTGTGATATCAAGAAGCACAGACTGGTCGAATTTCCCAGAACCAATTCTTTGTCTCGAACCGGACATTTCGGTGTCTTTATTCTTCTCTGAACAAGTAGGAAGAAGAACACAAGAAAATCGATAAGAAGAAAAGAAAAAACGAGTAATTGAACTTACAAGAAAGAAAGAATGGGTAACTAACTCACTGGAAATGGGATTACTGTTCAAAACAGCCCTGATCTGTGATCTTGTGACCCTTCTCGTTGATGAAGGTGTCTCCATCAATCTTGATTGGAAAATTGTCCGGAAAGAAAACTATATGATTTTGCCACAATTGGAATGGCCGATTGTGAATGTAATGTGGGGAGAAGAATCCAACTTCAAGATATCTGAAAGGAAACAATTAAAGATGATCTTTTGATTGTGAATGTAATGGGGGGAGAAAGAGAATTCAACTTCAAGAAATCTCAAAGGAAATAACTAAAGATGTTTGGAGTTTGAACAAGGATTATATATAGATTTCCAAAGCAACCGTTGGCAATTAATGGTCGGGTTTTTGTCGGATCATAAATGGATTCGGGTTGAATTGAGTTCAGCCCGTTTATTAACGGGTTGGGAAATCATGAAACCAAACCAACCTGTCAATAAATGGGTTGAACTTCTCTAACCCATTACTTTTATTTAATTGATTAATTATTTTTTTTTCAATTTTAATTTTAGGTTATGGTGAAATATAATATAATTTAATATATTAAAGTTTAATAAATTTAATAAAATTATTTAATGAACATGATTTCTTTTAAAAAAGATATTTTTAACTTACCAATAGGTTTTAAAAATTCTATAAATAATAAATCATAAAAAAAACGACTTTATGCGGTACGCAACGGATGGCAAACTGGAAAAATCTTCAATGAGAGGTGGAGCACCTCATACCAATAGCCCACACAGGAATAGTGCTAGTTAGGAGGGTCGTCAAGCCTGCCCCGTTCTCGGGTGGGGGCCTAGTATAGGGCTGTCAACTAGCCGAACTAGGCTCGAATGAGCTGAACTTGACAATTAGGCTCCTGATTTTAGATAGGTTCAGCTCGATTAAAGCTCAACTCGATTTGTATATAAGATTAAACATCCATGTTCCTAATCTAAGCTTTTTTTTGCAAGGCAGGTCTTTTACTAGCTGAGCTTTTTGCGAGCGAGCCAGAGTCTGAACCCAAAATATTTTAACAAGACTGAGCCAAGTCTGAACCCAAAATTTTTTAGCGAGCCTGCCTAGTGTGAGAATTGACGAGCCCTTATCGCTTCAGATAAAATTCATGATTAGAAGTGATTGCTCAACTTTAGTGCTGTAGAAAGAGCTTGCACAAGTGGAATGACCAACAACATTCAGAATCATAGGCCGGAGACTACTAGTGATGACAACATAAAAGCCAATTCAACTGTGGGGAAATCACTACTTAATCTATATTCTTACCCAAAATCACATGCCTACATTCCCTAATTTAAGTTATTCGAGGATGTTCTCATAAACTTTTAACAGCACAACAAATCTTCGGATTCATACAACTCCAGACGGAAGACGTAGCACAAGTTGTCCACCAACAATGCTGCAACCAAAAGAAAGCAATGCCACACATTAACACAAGACTTCTAAAGCTCTCGTGTGGTTGTACATATTACAAACGCACGGATCTTACACAATCAAAGCTCAATACTAACCTCTTGACATAGTAGTAACAGAAGTCGGCTAGAATGAAAGTTTGGACAATTTCTGAGAGAAGGACCATGGAAGGCCACAATCCGTAGCCCAATGCTGTCAGTAATCGCCCCCGAGTATCCAACACCTGTCACAAGGCAAAGGCAGATAAGTATTAATTGTCATAATCCATTCTATCCTTTCCTCCAGAACAAACCACCAGAAAGTCTAATCGACACATGGAGTTGATATCCTATTGAAATACAACTTATTTTTCAGCCACGACATTCCGTAGATAAAACAATTAAGCCAAACATTAACACACAATGCAAAGGGAGAACCGAAATTTAACATTGAACCAATCTCCCAAAGCATACAAATCAAACCTCTCAGACAATTATAACCACCCAATCTTAATCTCTAGATTTCTTCTCTCTTTGAACATATTACAATAGACTGGATGGTTACTATCATCTATTAAGGCCTATTTTCAGTAAATGTAATATGCAATGCCATAAGTGATCTGTCAACCCTCCTGCTCCTTGTCAAAATTAATTTAAAAAACTCGGATTTCATTTACCTAACAAAAAAAATGAAAGTCAGCTTTCAATATATAAGAACCACAGCATAACCATGAAAACAAAACACACTAAATTTCCATGCATCCATCCATAGTTTCAATTCTGTACGATCAAACCTGGAGGACCCAGTGAGCACAGCTCAAGAACCTTGCTACTCCCAATGCGAATACATAATGAGCTGTAAA
>JAUPMG010000004.1:16684367-16701173 GCA_031762675.1 Pachysandra terminalis
TCTGAAAAACGTAAGACATAAAATGAATCAATGATGAAAATAGTGATACTCCAAATCAAAGAACGCTTCTGAATATACAATTTTGGGTTCCTCCGTATTGTACCTTTGTGTTCTGCATAACACGCAACTGTGGTAATACCGAAACAGCTTCCAGATATACACAGAATGCCCAGCATATCCTATTTAAAATATGATGCGATGTTGATGGATGAATAGCCAAAGCTAATACAGCACAGGGCACCAACTACATCCAAATTGGAAAAAAATAAACAAAATAACATATCACCAAGAAAAAACCAGTCAACAAATAACAAAGTTACCAATAAGAACGTTCAGCAAATTCAAGCACAGCATTGCATCATATATGAAGAATCTGTCAAGCAGGGTATTTTTTTTTTAAGAACCGAACCAGGAGAAATGAAGAATCTGCATTGTATGCAATTACGTCCAGTTTAACTTGGCAAGAAAACTGATATCAAATTGGAAACTGGAATAGTGAAGCTGGGTTGCCTGCTACTGGAAAGGATTAGAGAAAGCTTATTTAATAGAAATTCTAGTGTATAATGTAACCAATATTTGATTTCATTATTTATACAAAGTAATGGTTTTTCATTAAAAATAGGTAGCAAAATCAAAGAAATTAAACAACTCAATTTTCGAATAACAGTATATACTATAAAATATTTTTCAGATGTTTAATTAAATGAACGATTTTTCATATTTATTTAGAACTTTCTGCTTTTAACAAGTTTCGCATTTTTGTAGAATTTCAAAACATTCTTTGCTATTTATTTACAAAAGCATGCATTGGCCTGTTTATTGTCCAGAATGGTTAAAACCTTGGATCACGCACCAGCCGTCTACAAGTCAATTAATATCCAAGTTTAAGAACATTGCTCTTTCCAATAAAGTTTATGTGGAAGGTTTTCCATTGGTACTATTTGTGATAACTGTTATATTTAAATATATCACTACATAAAACAAATTATTTTCCATTTGTACAATATATGAAAACTGTTAAGCCAATGAATCCTAATTCTTAAATTGCACCTGTAAGCTGTAACATAGCCAAGAATTAGAGCAAAAAGCTAGTAAAAAAGAAAACGCTTTTATTTTGTATTATTAAATATATGAATGAATATAGTGCCAAACCATCGAGCAACTTGAATATATGAGGAGATAGAGTGCCACAGTCACTGTGCCTATGAGTCATATTTGGAACATACTCTGCCACAGTCACTGTGCCTGTTAAACATATGAGTAAATAGAGTGCCAAAACCAACTTCTGACAACTTAAGTAATAAAACTTCTCACTGTATAATTTAAAAATACTGCTAAGCGCGTAAGTTCTATTACTTATATTTAACCTGATTTTACTTGATGCTTTTTTTAAGAGAATCAAAAAAACTCACTTTGCTTCGAAACTTGAAGTTATCTGTAACTTCAAATTGAGTTATCATTAGCATATGTTCTGTTCTATTATAGTTATACTATTATATTAATTAGTATAAAAATAAATCACGTAGATATGTTAATACTAATAAGTTACTGAGAAATAAGTTTTAAGTTAATGTAAATAATATAATTATATTTTTCATATATACCAAATATTTTAATACAAGAGGGACAGAAAACATGTACAAAGGAGAGATCACCCAAAATGGAAATCTGACTAAAAGCGAAAGAAAATTATTGAAATAAATTTCATTAACAATATCTAATAAATTATAAGACATAAATATATAAAAGATATATTAAAAAGAAGCATTGAAACATATTACGAGAAGGTGCTCGCCAGGCCAAAAATCCTCCTTAGGCGGTCGCCTGAAAACCCAGATGGGCGGCTAGTTCTAGCCATCCTAAGCTCATATCACCAGGGCTCTGAAAAAATGCCTAGGCAACTACCTTTAAGGCTTTAACAACACTACTTGTCACATATATGATAATTTTTAGTGGATAGAGTAAAACCTACTTCTTACAATTTTCTGCAGCTCAAAGATTATGATAAAATTGTAAAGAGCTTCCAAATGCAGGAGAATCACTACAACCATATAAATAGGGAAAACATCAATGCACATCCTAATTAGCCTCTATAAATATATCAATACAGATGTCCACAATCTCATCCACAAATATAAAACAATTTCATTTGGTTATTCATTAACATGACTCATTTACCTAGGTTGATTTATGCCTTATGTTGAGAACCAAAATATATATATAGTGAAATTCCCTTGGAAATGCATTCATAAGTTATACAGAATCGCTTGGATAATATGAAATTGCTGTATATTAAGCAATTATTTCACTATATCGCCTATTTTAAGGGATGCAATACTGATGCTGAAGTAAAGAATATAAGACCGCCAATTTTCAAACCAAGATTTAATTTCCTTTATATATATTGATGAGTTAATTTCCTTGATGTATTAATTAATATAAAATAGAAATCATAGAGAACTCACCACATAATATATAGCAAAGTTGTCCTTGTCCTCCATGTAACTAGACTTTAATTTGAAACGAATCATGTAAATAACCCACAAGGTTGTCCCCAAGGTAGCTGAATCAAGTAGTGTATGTATGTCATATTCCATAACAAAACTGCAGTATAATCTAACAGCTAAAAATATAGCTGTTAGGTCCTGGGAGTTAAGTGAAAGTCCTGCAAAGAAGTCAAAGTAGCATAGGAACACATGTCAGAAAAAGAATAATCAAGTTTATGCCAGATGAATGACAGTTTGAACCACAAATCCTGAAAAATGGAATTACCAAGAATTGAATTTAGCTCATGGACTAGCAGAAAAGATCATTCTAAGCTCCAAACTTACAGCAAGTCGGAAGTACTATAACAAAAGCAGAATCAATTAAGAATTAAAGAGGTACCTCACTATTCTGATAAAAGCTGATAAATGGCTGTATCTCATGTTGTACATCTAAAGTTATAATTGGTTTCGGCCAGGCACTTTTTCACAGTCATTTCTCTTTGTTACACGAAATAGGCAAGAAAAAACAAACTACACAATAATGGTAATTGTGAATATAATATATTTTCATTTCTTTTACATATTAGAAGGTGAACAAAAGGCATCTGCCTACGCTCGTTTGCTGATTCTTCAATTTTATGAGCAAAGAAAACAGAATTTGGCAACAAATTTTAAATTTCTTTGTGCAATATGTTACTTTTTTCTAATTCACAAGTCTTTGAAAAGAAAAATGAGAAAGAAAGAATCAAACTCGTTTATTGACGTATATAACTTTAGTGGACAGCCATTCTAATACAATCATATGACTTCTAGAGTTCCAATTTTGAAAATATCCTTTGTCAATCTTAAAAGATGTCAAAAATCAGAATGCCATTTGTAGACCTGATAAAAATATCGTTGCAAAGTTAACCAAAATCTTCACAATGGATATGCAATTTGGACAACCAGACACCAATAGCTATGAAGATTGAAGAGAAGTTACTTATCCAAATAATAATGATGATTTAACTCAAACCCCAACCAAGCAGCTCTGGCAAGCATTAAAATTTAAAATAAATGAATAAATCCTCATACCATTAATAGTATATGAAATGGAAAAACATAAATAAATAAAACTTCGTTTCTTGTAGAATCAAAACCTAACTAAATCCATAACTCCAAACCAAAAACCCAGCGAATGCCAGCCTCAATTCGCTGTTCACCTCCCACATATCACAGCGACAAGCACTCGATCATGGATCCACATATAATAATTAAATAAAGACAAGGAATTTAGGGAACGGGTCCTTCTCTTTTTATTTTTTCTTTTTTTTTTTCTTATTTGTGATCGGTAACGGTTCATACTAAATCCAAGAAAACCGAAAACCACAAATCTAAAGCCGCCCGTGAAAATCAACAGTAGCAAACCGAAAACAAGAATAAAGAAATAAAGAAATGAATAGACACAAAACCCTAGAGAAATTTACCAGCACAAGTTCTCTCCTTCATGAGCTTATAAATAAGAACAGATATTCCGAGAGCGTGAACGGCTTCGGCAGCCACAAAGAGGTTATCGTGATCGTGAACAATAAATCGAAGAAAAACCAGAGCGGCCATGCCGGACACGACGGCCAGAAAAGCCTTCACCTTCGGCGGTTGCCGCCTCACCCATGACGACACGGCGTGGATCGGCCTCTTCGATCCCTTCATCTTCAACCTTGTTCAAGCTCTGATGCGATGCTGATGCCCAACGGTTAAGTACTGAGAGATGAAAGAAACAAATCCAGATCGATCGCTAACAACGGATGATTAGCGTTCGGAAAGCGTTTTTGTGGTGGGATTGGGAAGAATGAAGATCCTGCTTTTTGTTTTTCCTTTTGGTGGTCAAGGACTCGAGACCTTTTTGGGCTTTGGGTGAATCGGAATGGTAATGGACTAATGGGTTAGGTATCGGAGGATATCGGCCGATACATATTTGGAAGTTGGTCAACTACAATCTACAAATATGCAACTGGGTCCCGCTCGAACCGGATGCTAAGGTAAATGGTCTATTACACGTGGTGAAGTGGGGTTTGATTGATATGAGATAAGAGGACCCACAATTTGTCCCGATGGACCCGCTTGATCATGGACGTTCATATGTGTTCACATGTTATTACATACCAACTTATCAATTTTATATCTCTTTCATCCTCCCCACGAGCAAAAGTCATAAATCAAACGGCTTGCATTTGGGATGCCTTAGCTTGACGGTGCAGAGAACTCTCTCTCTATCTCTCTCTCTCTCTCTCTCTCTCTCTAAAATTAAGTAATTCTGGTGTCTGCTCGAACCTCCATTACAGCATCGGTTTCATTTTTCTGAAAAAGCTGAAGGCCTCAGTCTCTGTAATTATATTATTATTATTTTTTTTTGGTGGGACAGTCCCTGCATAAATATAATACAGATTATGATGTTGAATTTGGTGGGGAATTAGACTCCGGCACTTAAGAACCCTTTCAACAATTCTCAAAACGTCGTTGACCGCTGGATCACACTCTAAATCATGTATTCGACGGTCTGGCACTTCGAATGAATTTACAGATTCATTCATTGGCCAACAGTCACTCTTGTACGGGTTATTAAGCACCTGAGTGTACATTAATTTAATAAAACGGTATTGTTTTTCCCAGGGAAGTTTTCAATACAAGGACATGTACTGATGTACGGGTGTAAGATTAGTAAAACAAAACAAGCAAACTGGACCAACTTAACATTAAAGGTCCTTCAAGCATATGAGGCTCAATAACCTTGTGAAGTTTGTCAACCGGCTCAGATGGCGATCTTCGCTTCAGTTGATACTCTTCTGGTCACGACAGATTAACAGTGAATGGGGTTCAAATACACATTTCTATAGGCATCACCTGCAATTTTTTACTTTTTCAGTTCAGATCTGAAGGAAGTAAATTCGCACATTATATACAAACTTACACAGACCACACTCAATGCCTGGGTGAAGGCAGCAATCCATTCCATCCCAATCCCAGGTCGTATCTTCTTAATGCATTCTTTTAGGAGTGTACAACGGGCCTTGCGACCCGGTCCATCACAACTTAGCCGTACCCAGCACAGCATGGTTCATTAGCCGTGCCGTACCTGGGCCCAATTTAGGCTGAAGCACGACCAGGCACACTACGGTTCATTAGTCATGCCCCACAGGCACAGCCCAGCAAGCCCAATGCAGGTCAAAACACGACCAGGCACAGCACAGCACGGCCCAGCCAGCACAATTCCTACGGTGCCGGCCAACACGTTGTACACCCCTACATTCTTTGCAACACTTCAGTTCATGGTAATAAGAATCAACAAACTACTGCTACAAGAATGTCATACCAACATCAACGGAGGCAATAATTCGGTAAAATGGACAGTTAGGGGTTCTCGGGATGGGCCAAGTGATCAACCCTCCATCCAGAGACTTGCGAACACGCCCGCAGGGGTTCCTGACCAAAAAACCGTAAACAAAAACTGGAAAAGAAAGAATTGATAATGGCATAAAAGAAAAATAAAGAACAAACTACCAACTACTAGACTGACTGCAGAGTGCAGATACCTCGTGTTCTCGAGCTACAGAAAGAAAGGCACGAACTTAATTTCAGCTACACCTCTCTCCTCTTAATCCCCACCACAGAGGCTTGAAACATGGACATACAGATGGATAAATGACTACAGAAAGAAGATTTTTAATGCTTCAACACGTCCACGAAGCCGATCTTTTCATGAGGGGCTTCATCAGTTTGTCTTCCTCAAGGGACACCATACCAAAATGAGATGGGTCTTCAAGCATCATCTTTGCCACCAAGTATCCAGCAATTGACCATGTCTGGTATTTACGGGCCTGCTTCCCAATGTACCTGCCAAGCTTTCCGTCATAATACTCGGGCCAGTTGTCTTTCAACAACCGAGTTTCAGCAAGTTCGATTGCACGTCTTGCAATCTGGGGGCGTCCAGTCTTGATACATGCAGCTGTGAGGAGCCATAGAAGCACTGTATCCACAGCAATTATTTCATGAGGGGTGTTGATCGGGATCAAGCAATAATAATAAACACAGTAAAACGAAGATCAAAACAATAAATACACAGATATACGTGATTCAACAAAGCCAACGTTCACAGGAGAGAAGTTTCCACTATGTCGAAAATGAATTAGGATTACAACTTATACTCCTATCCGATGTATAGGGCAAACCATCCCCACCCACATGGTGCTCCGCCCCATGGAGCCCCTCAGGTCCCTCCCCCTTGGATCTAGAAACTAATGAATCCACCCACCATCTCTAACAAGGGGAGAAAAAAAATCTGAAGGAAAAGAAAGTGCTCATACAAGCCATAGTAGGTTTTCATGAGTACTTTGAAGAGCTTCAACAAGATCTATGTATTATGATGTTTGAGCCTTTTTGAGTGTAAAGGCAGAGTTGGTACTTAGAATCCTCTTAAAGAGTCAGTAACAAAGATCATAGAATATGTAAACGCTAGAACCACTGATGAGAGCTAAGTCCTCAAATAGCACTAAATTACGATGAAAATAACATATAACATATAAACACATAAGGGTAAGTATCCGGGAATACAGCAATTTTATGTAAGCACAAATTGTGTGAATTTTTGACAAACATTTTTGAACTTTTTTTTTTTCAAATTTCAGGAGCATTTTTATGTAAATTCCTATATAGGAGATATAGGGACCTGTAGTGCAAAAGCTCACCTGGCCAAGATCCTCCATTGTGGTAGCTCCACCGAGTATTTTTTGGGTCACAGCCTGTTACAATCCGCCATTCATGACTTTCTATGGCTGGGTAGCAAACCTTTAGTGGCATTTCTCCAACCAACTCTTCCCAACGTGATTCAATGAGATCCATAATGGCTGCTGATTGCTCGGGGGTTGCCAAAGATGACAAAATTGCAACACAATTGCCCATGCAAAACCAACGGAAATCCATTCGTGCTGGACTGACATTTCCAATGAAGTACCCACCACGGGTTGGCATAAAATCAAAAACCCAATCTGGAAGAGAATCGGGTATTACATTGAACTTGTTGACAGCAGTGTGAGAGTATTCCTCTGTTTTATAATGATATATATCATTTAGCTGCTTCAAATCGAGCCAAAAATAATTTCGCATGTGAAAGCTTAGGGCTTGAAGGCGTTTAACTATTAGTTCTACACACTCTTTCCCATCATCACCTTGCTTAAGTAAAAGCAAAGCACATCGTAAAGCCATGAAGAAAAGTGCTTGTATTTCAATAGGGTATCCATAAACACCCTGGAAACATAGACATAAAGAGTGATACAGTTAGATGCACGAAATACAAAAACGAACTTCAGAGAATGAACAATCAAATATATGGGAGATTTTCTAAAAGCCTTTCCTACATATCAATGCATAGTTTGAAAATACACACATAATACTAATAATAATACAAAAAAAAGACTCACAAAGAAGGGAATGACCATGATACTGACTACAAGAAAATTCAATACACATTCATAAATTTAAAAGATGGTGAAAACAGAAAGATATGCCGCATATCGTGCATACCAAATTCGCGGGAGCCTAGTAAACTTATTTGAGCAAGATATTAGCTAAAAGCCAAGATAAGGTCAACATGATGTAGCGATAAGGAGAGACTAAGGTTAGCATATGGGTCAGTGAATTTTCTTTAACCTCTTTGTCAAATCAATAACTTGATACTTGGAAACAAGACTACTAAATTCCAAAACTTAATGAATTTCAAAAGTAATGAAATTCGTAAAAGTCTCAGACGTCTCTCAACAATATATTTTGCAAAATATATTCTGCTGAAATATCAGCACTTTGGTTTTGCCACACCTTGCTAGTAACTGAAATTTAGTGGATCACAGCAAAATTTAGAACTATGGTTGTCGAACAATTTGTACAAGGTCTAAAGTCAAAGGCTTCAATTAAGCCATCTTGAGGTCGGTATTTCACATTGTTATATTATGGGTTAGTTTGAATACTGTAAACCATTTAATGAGGTTTAGGAAGGTAAAAACAAAGGCCTCCCTTTGGCTTGATTTGTATTTTGTAAGGGAAGTGAGATAGGATGATTTTGAATCCTTATCGTTTACTCTCACTCCCTTTACAGTCTTATATAATAGTATTTTAGTCCCAAATCAAAAAGGAATGAGCCCTGACGATCAAAAAGCTAATCAAACCAATTCCTACATTAGTGATCTCACTGAACTACGGCCTTGATGAGATTCATACTGTGCTTACACTTATGCACACGAGAAAAGGAGTTATCTCGAAAGACCAAGTCCCAGAAGACTAGGACATAACACATCAACCAGGAGAGAAGAGAGGGGCAAACTCCTACTGATTATTGACTGTTAAACATGATTTTGAATATCACCGAAACTTGGCCAAATATTTCTTTTTGAATAGCATCAAAATTTCCCTTGCATCAATATTCTTCTTGTCTTGAAATTTTTATGCGTAACGTTTTACGCGATATATAGTGAAAAAATTTCCTTTAAATTTTTCCTATTACAAAGATGCCAAGTTTTTCTCAAACTTTCACTTGAACCCGCTTTAAGTTTTATCCACAAACAACATTTGCTACATGGCAAAAAGGCTTATCCTGAATCTAACTTTTTTCTTGTACAAAAATTAAATAAAAATTGTTGGGTACTGACACAGGTGGCAAATATGTTGTACATGCCTTATCTGGGTTGAAGTATCTCTGCATGGCCTATCCAGAGACTCCCCCATCAGGTGAATGGATCAGATAGGTCACAGAAAAATCCATGACAAGGTAACTAAATCTGATGAGACAGACCATAGTACTTTTTAGCCTATATCTACTTATCTATGAATCTATTATTTCTTCCAATATAGTCACCAATCCACAAAGAGCCTCTAATTGCACCATTCGAGCCAACCAATCAGTAGGCGAGCTTGTTAGTATGACAGAGAATACGACTGAATACAACAAGGAATTACAGCTACAGTCTAAGATGTGATCTATGATGAATGCCCTTGGACCCAATACAAGAAATGATATTAGAATAATCACCCACAATTCAAAGACCCACTTTAGATATGATCCTAAGGACATCCAAGGATTTGCAGAAAAGAGCAGTTTCCACAATGTTATTCAAGTTTTTTGATCATATTGTTCAAATCCTGAAGGGAGTTTTCCAAATAGCAATACCCTGTTTCTTTATGTTTCATTGTGTTATTTATTTAAAAAGATTTACCTTTATTGACATTTTCCTTATAACATCTGTCCAGTAACATGGAAGACTACTTTGAGAAAATATAACAAATCTGACATGTGTATGCCAATGGTGCAAGCAAGAAAAAAAAAAGTGTAAGATAATGGAAGCTAAAGACAGAATCAAGCCTCATCAATAGCGACCTATTACAATACAAATAAGTAGCTGCAAGAAACTCACCATTCTGCGGTCAATCATACAGCACCCATCAGCACAGAGCAGAGTCGGGAATGTATCAAACCCTTCTGAAAGGCATAAACTCAGAATGAGGCGCATACCTCTTTGGCATTCAGGTCTTTCAGCCAATGAAGTGTCTCCTGTAGATTTTGTGTATGCACGGAGCAATATAATCCACCAAAACCCAGAATCAACAGGAGCAACTCTTCCTATTGCACTCTCACCAAAATCTGCAATCAAAGTCTCAGTGTTCCTAACAGGATCATGGAGTACCTTAAAACTCGCTGGCATAACTCCTTCCCCAAGCTTGAATCGGTCAATCTTCTTCTCCCATGATTGAAGCCGGAGAGTTTTCAAAAGAAAATTCTTGACAATTTCAGGTTCCCCATTCATCAAAAAGGCCAAGCCACTCGGAACAAAATCCCTTACAAAAACCTAGCAAATAAAAGAAAATTAGGAATAATAATACCAGATATGATGGTCAAACTCTCCACCCTCATCATCCAAAAATAAATGAGAACAAAGGTCATCATCATTCATAAGATATGATCATGAAGAGAGGAACAAAACAGGAAAAGACATGAGCTGGTTAACATAACATACCAATAAGCACAAACCCCTCATAGATACTTAAAGCGAAGTTAAAATTTCAAGATGTAACACATACCATATTAGGAAACTAGGCATATCTGCCTTGTCCATCATCAAATAATTAAGCATTCGCTAAATTTTAGACACCCGAGCAATAGCCCAAGTTTAGAATGGACCACATCCAAATCCAACACCCACCAGATGACTGCAACCTTCAGAGATGATGACGGTAAATATTTTCTAATTGTCCAAGCAGATACTCATTGGAGTGTCAGAATGATCTCATTAGATCAGTATACTTATTGCAAGATATGGCAAGTCCTAAAAATTGCATATTGATCAGACAATCTGGAACAGTGAGATGGTCGGCAAAATAAAAATTTTGATGTGAAGTGCTAACTGTGATTGCAAATATAGAGTATGAGACAAAAGATGCTCAGGTTCATATGACTTTCCCACGTAATGAACATAATATAAATTGAAAAAAACTAACATCAAAAAATTGACCCTTGGATTCTACTCCCCATCACCAATTTCATTTTCTACATGTAAAACAGGTAGAATGATGAACTGCTACTTACTCTACACTAGCAGAGCTAAATTTCAAAAACATATAAAAAGGAACCGTAACATCCATCCATCTAACATGTGATATTAGAAAGAAAGGGACTATACCTGATCATAGTTCAGTTCTTCTTCAGAATGGTCTAGAGCTGCAATAGTTCCCACTGGTTGGCCACGAAAGTACACCAAAGAACGCCTCATTGCCTCCCACGCTTCAACAACCATGGGATGTGGTTCAAAGCAATTCTGTGACATGGGGGTAGTCAAACCAGATCTTCTACCTGGAGAAAACAAATTCTCGAGGTGGTCTGCTATCCTGAAGGAGTTTTCAGCATTTCTAGAAGAATGACGAGGGGAGTTTTCCATGTTTCTGAAAGAAAGACGAGGGGAAAAACCAATTGATAATTCGCTTAGGGATCTTTCATCAAAGGATCTCTTCCTCTCTATATTCAGGGGCCTAGGCCTATCCGCTAGCTTTGAGAAATCACATTCTTCAATTTCAGCTACAGTACATAGTGTATCTAGATTTTTTACACTTCCATTCTGAGAGATCTCCATGGCAATCGTGGACATTCTTGAAGTCTCAAGAACTGAAAACAAGTTATCCACTAGCAATTAAGGGTTTAGGAAAACTGCATTTAATTCAGAACAAACAAGCATTTTTATCACAAATGGAAACTTAATGATCATTACTTCTAAAATTATCCAGAATCAAATTCAACAGCTCAAAGATGATAATTCCAACCTACATGCATTAGTCAGAAATCAAAAGATTCAAAACAGCTATCGGCTATAAAGCTCGAACAGAACAGATACACCAATCTAGGGTTTCTGCATGCTTAAACTAATTCAAATCTGGACATCAATAAGATAAATAATTTAATTAGGAAAAAGATGCTAAGGTTATGATGAGAGAAAATTCATCATGAAATAAGCAATAGAAATTTAAGTCTTCAACCATTCTAATGCAACAAGAACGATCAAATGAGGCTGGGCTTCCACTTGAGATAATGAATCCTCGGTCAAAAGAAGCATAACTTAACATGATTTGAGAAGAATATCTCATCATGATTGGAATAAGAACAACAAAGAAATCATGAATTCACAACTGCGGAAAAAACAAAAAAATTAAATGAAAATAAAAACCCTAATTCTTCAGATTTGGAGATTACAGAGAGAAGATCCAAGGAACTGACCTCGGAAGCACCAGGGTGCGAAGGTTAATGAACCTACACTAGCGCATCAACAGGTGTGGCTACTGCAAGAGTTGCATTTTATACGTGAATATGATCGATCATATATTATTAGGTGGAAAGGCAGCTACAAGGAAACCGGGTAACGTCGGTTACAGAATAAGAATAACTGGAAGGACCAGTGGATTTGTTGTTTAAGTTGAGGGATGGTGACCGACAGGTAGACAGTCTTGGGAGATCCGAGGAGGGATTGGGGTATAATCTTCACGAACTTGTTGCTTAACCTTCTTTCTCCCCCTAGCCCCTAAAACTGGATTAGTGCTGTCTTTAAGGTTTTTAATAAATGCTGTTTTGGTTTCCTCGCGGCTTTGGTTGTTTTGGAATGTACTGTACGGTCCATTGCATATTGTATGCCACGTGGCTGGTCCATTTTAGACAACCGTAGACTGGTTCAGGTAGACGGGAAGTAGGATCTATAGTTCAAACTTTGAACTTGCAAGTGCTTCGCAACTCGTTAAACAAGACTCGGTAACTCGGACCAGATAAGGTTTTATTTTATTGCTTTTGTAGGTTGCGTTTGCAAGGGTTATGCTTTTGGATAAGCACTCGTTGGATAAGTGACTCAATGGAAACATTTATTCACAGTTACAATAAGTTGCTTGCTTGAAGAAAATAGTGTTTGGTAAATACATTTATTTAAGTGCTTATAAAAGTTTAGGGGTAAAATAGGTATTATGAAACTATTATTAAAGTTTAGAATAAAATTTATGTAAGTGTTTATGAAAGCTTATCGGTAAAATAGGTATTATGAAAATATTACTAAAGTTTAGAAATAGCCTCCCACATAAATGATAAGAGAAGTTTATCTCAACAGCTTTTCCTTACGGGTAGCCTTCATATATTGCTTATGGGTAAACACTTACCCATTAAGTGTTTCCAAACACACTTTTAGCTGCTGTTGGTCAGGCTTATATAAGTACTTGTTTGAGCTTATAGTTTATTAAGGCTGTGTTTTGCTCAATTTCTATAAGTACTTATTATAGCTTGTAGCTTACATAAGCACTTTTTAAAATTAAATATGTGTTTGGTAGTGCTTATGGGTAGGTGCTTACTGCTTACCCATAAGCACTAGAGGAAGGTTACCCACAAGGAGAAGTTGTTGAGAATAGCTTCTCTCAAGCTCTTATACGTTAAGCTATTTCACAACTTCAGTAATATTTTGAAAATACCTATTTTACCCATAAACTTTCATAAGCATTTAAATGAATGTTATTTCTAAACTTTAATAATATTTTTATAATACCTATTTCACCCTTAAATATTCATAAGCACTTAAGTAAATGTTATTTCTAAACTTTAATAATATTTTCATAATACATATTTTATCCCTTCAATTTTCATAAGCACTTACATAAATGTTATTTATAAACTTTAATATTATTTTTATAATACCTATTTTACCACTAAATCTTCATAAGCACTTAAATAAATGTATTTACCAAACACTATTTTCTTCAAATAAGCATTTTAATGTTGTTGTGGATAAGTGCTCCCATTGAGCCACTTATCCAATGAGTGCTTATCCATAAGAACAAGTTAGGCCAAACGCAACCTAAAGCACTTTTAAAATTAAAAGTGTGTTTGGTAATAATTAATGGGTAAATGCTTACTCATGAGTATTAGAGGAAGGCTACTCATAAGGAGAAGTTGTTGAGTCATTCTTGAACTTTAGTGAAGTTTGATAAGCATTTGCGTGGATGAATGAATAAAATATCTCGTCTCCATGTTTTCAACAACTCTCAAGAAAGAACTGATAAAGACTACCCATAAGGTGTGTCAACCATGTCAGGCTTACGTGTCGGTTTTCATTAGCTATTGTTCTTTCCCTTTATAAATACTTAAATAAATGTTATTTACCAAAGGCTATTTCCTTCGAGTAAGCAGATTATTGTTGTTGTGGATAAGTGCTTTCACCAAGTCATTTATCCAATGAATGCTTAACCAAAAGTACAAGCTGGGCCAAACGCCTATAAACTGAAATAAGCAGGACTTATATAATCCGGGCCAAACACGGACGTAATAATTAGAAAGGTTGCTATAAATGCACGTGAAAGGCGTGCATCTTGGTTCTTGACAGTGATATCAACATCCAAGTTCACCTTTAACAACTGGCAAAAATATATGCAGAGCTTTTAAATAAAGGATATTGTATATATATAAACCTCGTCACTGAGGTATTTTTTGTTCGTTTTCTTTTTAAGCAGCTGCCACTTGGTTGATAGTGAAATCAACGGTCCAAGTTCACTGTATACAACTGCCGTTGTATTATATCGCTATTCGCTCCTTAGAAAACACTCATTTTCAGGCTCTGTCTCGGCTCCTATGAGCTGACTTTTAGTTCGATAACTCGGCTCTTAAGCCAAGTCTAAGCAGAACCCAAAATTAGTTTATTAGCCTGAGCTGAGCTGAGCTTTATATCCCTACAAATTCTTTCTGACACGTCTGATCTGGAGTTGGAGCCTGGACCTTTTGTAGCTTTTATACGATTGGTTTAAATTTTATTTTTTAATTCATTTTGTACATCATATTAATTAATATGGATAAATTACATTCACATTTTTTTTGAGTTTCACAAAATGACAATAAATACCCCTCAAATCTTGGCCTTCACAAACACCTCTTTTATCATTTTCCTTGAGTTTCGTAAAATGACAAGAAGTACCCTTCAAACTTCACCATCACAAACACATCCTTCATAATTTGAAAGTTTTGCTTTCGGTTTATGATATCAACATATTTTCAAGACGAAAATACCCTTATAACATTGTTTAAAGATCTTGATCACAAGATAAGCGCTTATATAGAAGAAGAAAGACGTTTCGTAATATTAAAAATTATGAAACCTCAACTATCACTTATAATTATAAAATAAATAAGTTAATAATTTATTTTTTTTATTATTTTAACATACTTAAAAGACGGAGGCTCCTCTAGGAGAGCATTTGTTTGTTCCCTTTTGGCTGTTCTATCAGCTGTTGGAATAGCTGACGGACGCTACGTCAGCCATTTCGAAAAGTCTCTTTCAAATTTTGAACATTTTAAAGGGCTTCTTTCAAAATATTCGAATTTTGAAAAACCTGATTTGAACTGACATGGCGTCCATTAGCTGTTGAAACAGCTGACAGAATAGTCAACTCGAAACATGCGAAATGCTCTCCCTCTCTAATATGACCCAATAATTTATTTTATTTTTTAATTTATATTGTACATCATATTAATATTTAGATTCTTATAAAGTTGTACTTTCCAATCCTTTTTTTGGTAGGTCCATATTGTTGGTAACGTGACCACTAAAGATGCGGAATCGAACCCCTAGGGCTCAGACCCTCCATTTTCAGGAGTCACGACCGGAGAATCAATCCCGATACAACAACTCAAGGCTTTGCCGCAATGACAAGCGACACTTTTGTCCTACTTTCCAATCTTAAACATCCAACAAGGCCCTAAACCAATAATCATAAAAAAAAAAAAGTGTTTAAAATACATAAAAATCATTCAAGAAATCAAATTCTTTCAATCCAATGTTGACTAGTCTCATTTGTTTTTTTGCTGTTCATGAAAGGGACATACGCTAATAAGAGGTTCTGAGGAAATACAATGACAGATAAAATGGGTATCCTAAGTAAATATAGTTACCCGTCTATTTCAACCAACGTTATAACCTGTCATTCATAGGGCTGTCAACGAGTCGAGTTAGCTCGGCTCAGGTTCGTTTGAGGCTAGCTTGAGCTCTAAAATTAGGCTCAAGACCTAAGCCTGAACTCTAAAAAAAGCTCATTATTTTAACGAACTTGAGTCGAGCTGGGCAAAACTCAGCTCGGCTCAGAGCCTAAAAATTTTTAACGAGCCTGAGTCAAACTTGAACTTTGCCAGAAATTTACGAGTCCGGACTGAGCTGGGCAAAGCTAGGCTTGACTCGTTTACAGCCTTAGTCATTCACGTGTCCAACTTAACTTGTTTTTTTCTTTTTTTTTTTAAGAATACCAGTTTATTAAACAAGCTCACAGGCAAGTTCGAGGATTACCCTAAAGCAATCGTGTCCCTCCACAATTCTAGAGCAACTTACTTTCCCATACGAAGGGAACTATAACCGTCCATGATTGAACAATAAAACGTCGACATGCTTTGCTTACCTTAAATGTTTGGTGAAATGCAATAATTTACCACTTGGCAAACCTAATTAAAATGTGAGTGAGCTACAAACCTATATCAACTAGAGCTGTCAACGAGCCGAGCTAGCTGGGTTCAGGCTTGGGTTCAGCTCATATGAGCCAAGCTTGAGCTCTATAATTAAATTTGCAAGTTGAACCTGAGCCCGAAAAAAAGTTCATTATGTTGATGAGCTTGGGTAGACTCGATTCGATAATAGCTCAGTTCAGTTTGTATATGAGATAATACTTTCATATTCATATATCTTATATTATGTATTAATATTAAACACACATGCTAACATATTAAATTACATATAATAATAATAAT
>JAUPMG010000004.1:16725598-16743078 GCA_031762675.1 Pachysandra terminalis
GCAAACGACAAGGAGGAGATCTTGGCAGGGGATAGTGAGACTTGGAGTGAGGCTGGGAAGAAAGATCAAGTCTTGGATATGATTCCGTTGGCCAGCAGCTATGATATCAATATTAAAGGTTCGGCTGTTAGAGATGATATAGACCTCTTGGCTGACTTTGCCGAAGAATCACATCTATTAAACGAATCAGAAATATCAGAGTGGGTACTAAATAAAATTATAAACTTCAGGGAATTCATTGGCGTGTCTTGGGATGGTTTCCAGGAAGAAGCATTGACTTTGTTCACTTCTATTGAGATGAGGAACAGAGAGAACAGTGCGAAAAATAAAAAATGAAGGAGTTGAGAAGACTTAACTGGAGTATGAAGGAGAAGGCTAGTACGGGAAGGAAAAAACTGGTTAGGAAGAGTGAAATGGTTGAAGGTTTTGGGGGTTTTCTGGACTTTAAATGAAACTGAAACTACTTTCATGGAATGTTAGGGATGTGGGGGATTCTGATAAGAGGAAGGTGATCAAAATGGCCTTAAAGGAGTGGAAGCCAGATATCATAAGGTTTCCGGAAACTAAAATTGAGAAGCTGACGTCAGAGTTATTATTCAATTGTGGGGGAGAAGGAACGTATCACAGGCTTATAAGCCAGCGGTGGGAGCTTCAGGAGGAATCCTGATGGCGTGGAAAAACGAGATGTTTGAAGTAATAAATACTATTGTAGGGGAGTTTGCTGTTTCTGTGGTGCTGTTAGAGAAAGGAGATAATGGGGGTGGGATCAGAATGATATCCAATGTTTACGGTCCGAATGACCATTCCTTATTGAAGGACATGTGGTCATAGCTGGAGAATCACAGAAGTGGGTGGGATGTTCCTTGGAGCATTGGAGATGATTTCAACACAATCAGATTCTGTTCAGAAAGAACAGGACTGAGTTCTCAGATGCTTGGATTCTCAGATTTTATTGACCAATTTACTTTAATTGAGGTTCCTCTCATTGGTGCAGATTTTACATGGAGTAATAACCAGGAGAATTGGGCCTCCTCAGAACTGCTAAAAGCTTTCTCAGGCCTACTGGATCCATTGTCATTAAGACTCCAGCTATTCTCATTCAATTCAAAATTTGAATTTGAGATGCTCCGGTCCCCACCAACTGTCCTGTCAGACAAGGACACTTTCCCCTTTCTGTCCACGTTTCTCCACCTGCTGGGCCCACCTGCCCATACATCATCTTCCTCCTTTCTCCGACCTAATTTTTCAGCAGAGACCTTTCCCACGAAACGGGAAATCTCGGAGGGAATGGCAACTCCTGTACGAATCAGTTTCTCCTCCTCCCACCATACCGCGCACTGGAAGCGTTCGTTGCGGTATCTCAGAGAAATCTGACGCCTTCTTTTTCTCCATGGAGGTTTCCTGACTTGCAAACGGATCCATTGGAGCGATGTTCTATTCTCTGCTGCTTCATCCGGACGGACATAGCCACCACAAAGTTCTCCTATAGTTCTGAAGACACTATCCGTCCAAAGATGAAGAGGCACTCCAACCACCCTGACCCAAATACGATCATCCTTTACGCCATCTACCTTACATCCCGTCCTATTATTCCACCAGTCCAGGAAAATAAAATATGCCCCCAAAAATCTGTGTCCCTTCCCTCCTTCGACTGAAATGTGAAATGAATAAACTTGCAGATAACACATCCACGCCAACGCCCTTATTCCCTGTCCACACCTCCTTCACCCAATCTCTCACCTTTCGGATCGGGGGTGGCTCCCCTTCAAATCTCCCCACCAGACATCTTCCCAGAAGCTCAAGATTATCAGACTGGTCAAGGTTGTCGCATACCACCGTAAAATCTGAACTCCACACTGAATCATCTATCGAGGCCTGATTCGGCACTCTAACCACCCCTCCTTTGATGCGGCCCTCCTCAACACAATCCTCTGTAAATGTATCTCCAATCTCCTTTTCCGAATATTCAGCAGGTACCAGATCCTTAACAATGCCTGAGCTCAGAGACGTCTTCCGCTGAAAACCTCCTATACCTTGAGTGCTAACACCCACTTTCTACACCAAACAGTGTAGCAATTCCTTCCATCCATTAATGTTGACACCCTCCGGAAAGCAAATGCAAACAGATTTACCATTTCCTGAGATGTCTGATATTTTGATAAATCTACCATTGACGTTTCTCCTGATCTCCAAGACTAACACTGAAAGCGTTGTTCTCCTAGATTCAAACACAAATTGTTCCCTCTCCTCTTTCAGACTCTTCTCAACACCTTGCACAATCCAGCTACAATCTTCCCACGGCACAGCAATAGCTGCAGCCCTATCCTTGAATCTCTTGGTGATCTTCAAGGACTCTATGCCGTTAATCTTCCTCACGGAGTCAAAAACCTTCGATTCCAATCTCAATGGAATCGCCTCCATACTCTTCCCACAGCTAGCAATCTTTCGTGGGGTATCGATGACCTTAGATCAACCCAATTTGCCCAAATAGCCATGATTCGGGTTGATTTTGCGGGTTTGTAACATGAATCCATTAACCTGATTCATATTGATGGGGTGGGTGACTTTATGTTGATCTAATCTAAACCTGATGCATTGCTACCTCTACCTTGTGTGGTTCTCATATTTTTCCGTTCTACCTTTTGGTGCTTTACGGAGGAAACCTTAAAATCCTCTCCTTAGGGCTGTTGGAAACTTGCAATGAATATTTTTGCACTTCTTAGCATCCTAATTCTGTCATAAATGAAAAGAGTAAACAGATGGACCGACCAACTTGAATTACTGAATGATTTAGTGAATGCTGAAGACAAGGTAGAATTGTATAGCAACAGTGTTTCGAGCTGGGACTTAGACGGTGTTATGAGCTTTGATGTCTTTGGATGTCATATATGAAGGATTTAAAGGGGAAACAACTCATTTGGCAATTAAGAAGAATGGCGGATCTACCCTCCACGTAGTTAGCGGGCAAGGTTGTAATCAAGTGCCTAGTTGCTGAGGAAGTTGATTTAGTGGATGAATCTCCACGTAGTTAGCGGGCAAGGTTGTAATCAAGTGCCTAGTTGCTGAGGAAGTTGATTTAGTGGATGAATTTACCCATCAAGGAGAAGGAAATATAGAGAGGGAAAAGTTTGCTTCCAAATGAAGTTGTGAATTATGTATTGGAACTGAACTTGATTATGTTCAAGCTCAAAGCATGAACATGAAATACTCTTGGGATTCTAATGATGCAAGTAGATAGCTTTTCAATCCCTAGTTACACAGAGATGTGTTGGGGGTAGTTAATTCCTTAATTTGTTTCGTTCCATCTTAATCCTGTCAAAAAGATGTTAGGCATTACCTAAGACAAAAAAAAAAAATAGACTTCTTTCAAGGGAA
Organism: Pachysandra terminalis; assembly: GCA_031762675.1. Classification (NCBI taxonomy): domain Eukaryota; kingdom Viridiplantae; phylum Streptophyta; class Magnoliopsida; order Buxales; family Buxaceae; genus Pachysandra; species Pachysandra terminalis. Next base: position 16,728,974 of record JAUPMG010000004.1, read on the forward strand.
ATTCTACAGTGTCAGACACGGGGGAATCCATCACATTTACCAGGTATCTATAGTTCATGTAAGAATTTGATTTTCATTTAAGAAGGTTGATTGGGAGAGGGAGTGGCACCCTATTTCTACATCAAATGTGAGAAGTTTGCACTCTCCAGATTTGAAGTTGTTATTTGAAGCCCATAATCTTGTTGAGAAATTTGAGACATGGTGGAAGCTGTTCGATTCAGGAAGTTCCAGCTTTGCTGGAAGGTTCAAAAATTGTGAAGAGCTTTATTAGTCATCCAGTCATTGTTGATGGAGATTCCCCATATTCTGCTGGATGGGGGATAGGTGTTCTAAAGGTTCATGGTGTCCAGGTCTTATTGTTAAGGAAATTCCAGTACAGTTCTCACGATTGTTGTTATATTATCCTAGATTGTTTAGTGATGATATAGATTTCAAAAAGAGGGGTTACTAATCAAGAAGCGTATTATGGTGACTATGCCTGCATAATTGCTATTGCCTCTTTTGAGGAGATTCTTTTGGCATATTTTGATGTCTCTCTTTCTCACTCCACTTTTAGGGGTGTGTTTATATTCTCTCACTCCCTCTCTATGATTTCCTTTCTTTCAAGAAATGATATGTTTGTGTCCACGAGAATGTTGAAATATGTTCTAGAAGATGAAAAAATGTAATATGAAAGAGTATTTGAAGGGGATCGTTGTTATTTGTTACGATGAAGATACTATTGCTCCTAGAAGATAAAGATGGGAGAAGAGTGGTTGTGAAGGAAGACCATTGAGGTTGGACCATTTGGCGGATATAAGTTGACATGAGAGGCCTAGAATTGGTTCTAGAGGCACTAGTAACAATTTCTCCTATTGCTTGGCGAACTGCTAAATGTAGGTGTAACAGCACCCATGAGCACAATTGATGCAGTATTTGGTTAAATAGGAGGATAAGATCCAATATACCCTGGATTACTATTTAGGTCTTTAAATGGGCTATGATCTGTGATCGTAAACACATGAATGTGATTTACTAAAAAATATGCTATTCCTAATGGAATAGCTAACAAATCAACTTTGCCACCTATTGCTACTAAATCACCTCCCACGTCATGCTGGTGCTTGTTGAGCAAAGACCGGTTGTAATTGTATAGAAGTATCTGAAAACATATCTTGGGGACGCTTTAAACGGGCTATGATTCACTTTTCTTCGGAAGATTGTGATTGGTTGGAAAATCCATTTGAGAAAAAGGTGTTGAAGGCTTTCAATGGCTTGTTTTGAGAAAGATCTCAGCTTAAACCCTCTTTTACTGGCATTGTTCAGATAGCATTGTTGATCAATTGAAAAATGATGATGTGAAGATGGTATTGCATGTCGTGATAGAGAAATCTTTACTAAACATTATTTTGCATCATTCATTGGATATCTTTTGAAGAAAGCTGGAATGGATGATCTTAGAAATTTTATTTGTCATATTAAATGAGCAACATATAAAATATCATTCCCGAGATGCTGAACTCTTAGAGGTTTTCTGGGTCCTATTTCTCACCTTTTCATATCCTATCTTACCTAATAAATGAGTTTGCATCATTTCATTCTTATTCAATTGTCTTTTTCTTTTTTCTTTAATTGAAATATATATTGGTCAAAGCCTGTACCATAATTGACACTTACCTGGACTTTTAGTTTTTGCTGATATTTCTGAGTGTTTCCATATGGAAATCCCACAAGACGGTAAATAGGCACACTTTACATGCAATATTTCTTCTTTATGTCTCAAAATTGTGACACTAGAAGGTTTCAATGCATTCAAGATCTTTTCCTTGCCACATTGATAACCTGGGGTGAATGGAACGCTTGTTACCTGCTAGGGAAAGCTGCTTTGCTCACCATCTATTTTCATCTTGTGAGATTGTAGAAATCAAATGAAAGGACAAGCAACTAAGGAATTTGTTATTTCTGATGTTCTAAATCTTCATGGTGTAATGCTTTTCCAACTCTTGTACTCTGCTTAAGCTTCCATGCAGGATTCCTTGCTGTTGTTAAGCAAGGATTTCACGCTAGAAACACAGGAACTTGGAGCTTTACATTGATGCTTGTCTGTTCTGAGTTAACTTCATGAGCATTTGATCCTTCATTATTGTCGTGGTGATGGAAATATGATTGTCATCAAATGTTATAGATCATTGAAGAGCATGGATGCTTTGAGGACATTCTCTTTTATAAATATGCTAATTGTTTGCTCCTGCTTACACCCTATAAATCTACAGCTGAAAATGGTATTTCATATAATTGCTATATGGAAACTAAACAGTGCGGAAAAGAGAAATTGTTAGTATAAAATGAGGTAATATCGATGTCATGGTATGATGTGATCAAGTATTTAAACTTCATTAGATCTGTATCTGTATAACTGCGTTTTCTCCTGACTATAGATTTTCTTTGCAGGGCGTAAGCGTTTGAGTGTTGTTAAAAGACACGTCCAAAGCTTAATCAGTGGTCTATTCAACATAGTTCTGCACTTGCAGGGTCCAGTAATCTTCTATCGGAAATTAAATTGTAATAGCGGCGATATTGCTCCAGATCCAGGGTCCGTCGTTCTTATGTGCGTCCAGGTATTAACAAGAGTTGCTGGAAAACAAGCTCTTTTTCAAATGGATTCCTGCCATGTTGGACAGTCTCTGCGCATACCTGGAGCTCTTTTTCAAGATTTCTGTCAGCTAAGTGCTTCCAAAGCTTCATCCAATTTTTTGATGTTCTCAGACAATCAAGACTCGAGACAAGTAACAGGCGTCATTCCCTATTTTGTAGATGAACACTTCTCGATAGATCTATTTGCTGCTTGTTGCAGATTATTGTGTACCGTTGTCAGGCATCACAAAAGGTATGCTATTCCTTTCCTGTCTTTCTTTTTCAAGCCCAGTTTTAGGTATATGTGTCCATGTATTTTGTGGATTCTTGCAAATAGGTTTCTACTTCCTTTTCAAATTATAAAACTTGTGTGTATTATAAAGCCACTTCTTTATCTTTGTAACTTTTGCCTGGACCTAGAGATGCGTACCAGATGAGTTTACTCTAGGGCCATGAAGGAAAGGCTGTTTTCTCTCCTGGCAAGCTTTTACTTGTCAATTTTATTTTACAGAGACGCATATCTCATTAAAATTGAAATGTTACATAATTTACTTGTTTAATACTATATTTATCTGTTATTTATAAAAACAAATACTATATTTATCTGTTCAGTCACAAACATTATATTATGTGTCTCTACATTTAGCCCCTAACAATTTCTGTCTTAGCTTTTATGCCCTTGTCTAACACTCACTGGTAACCCGTCTAGTTAGCCACGGACAGTTGTTTTTGAAAGACTAGCTTCTTTGAATTTGCATTTTATACAGAGTTATTGCCTATCAAAAACTGTATTTGAGTGGAAAATTATATTTTTCCGGATCATTAAGTTTGTTTAACATGTTGTCTTTAATAAAACCTCGTGAATCTTTCTTATTCAGTAGCAAGGTCTTGAATCTTGATTTAGCATCATAATCGGTTGAAATCAAAATGAAATTTCAAAAATATCAAAGTTTCTTGAAAAGCTTTGCTAAACTATTGGAAATTTAGTACAAGACCTAGTTGAAATTGTAGGACGTCCCAATATGTCGAAAGTACACTTGAAACTGAAACAAAACTTCATCAAAACTTCAAGAGGTTGGGTTGTTTGGCGAAATGCTCCGGACATAAAAACTTAGTGAGACACGGATTTCACTTGTAGCCTCTTATTTGGATAATCTTACTTGTAAAGCTTAAAATTTGGTGAAATGCTCCAGATAACAAAACTCAGTGAGACATGAATTTCACTTGTAGCAGCTTATTTGGAGAATCGTACCTGGCCACTTGTACTTCTAGTCATGGTGTCACATATTGGCCAATATTGATTTATTCTAGTCAGTGTGTACTGGAACAGCCGAGCAAGGGAGGCTATTGCACATGTGACAAAATCTACTATACATGTACCAGTGGGCTTAGGTGGTTCACATGGCTTATCCAGAGGGTTTTTGGTGGGTGGACAGTCTGGATTGGCCAATCATTGCTTCACGTTGCAGCTGTCTAACCAGGGAGGCTATTTACATGTGCCAAAATCTACTACACATGTCTGCTATGTATGTATCAATGGATTTATGTGGGTTTAAATGTTGTCCACGTGGCCTATCTTGAGGGTTCCTTGTCAGGGGGACGGTTTGGATTGGCCATGTCATTGCTTCATGTTGCAGCTGTCTCATCAAGCAACTGAACCCAGTGGGGCAGACCAAAATATGTTTTGCCAAATTTAAATCTCTTTTACATAGACATTTGGGATTGTGTGTATGTTGCATGCCATGCTTGCCAATTTTAAATTATCGTCCAATGCAATCTTGTCTCTTCCCAATTTTGTTAGTTGAATTTTCTCTTTTATAGTTTATCTTTATGACATGTATATTAGGCTTAGTTTGTTTTATTTTACCTGCTTTTGTTATTTATTATCTGCTGTTCAGTATTTTTAAATTTAGTGACTAAGTTTGTCTTCATCATTTTATAATTTGTAGCGAGGCTGAACGGTGCATCGTTCTACTCGAAGATTCAGTGAATATTCTTCTTCATTGTCTGGAGACAGTAAATACCGATTTAGTGGCCAGAAAAGGTTATTATGCTTGGAAAATACAAGAGGGAGTGAAATGTGCTAGTTTTCTCCGGAGGATTTATGAAGAGGTATGTGATGTAATAAGTACGCGTTAGGGTGTTCTAAGGTATTTTCTTGTACAGGGGAACAATGTTGTTAAAACACCTAGGCAAAGCTAGGCTATAGACCTACATATTGCTAGATTAGGTGCTTGCCCGGGCAACAAGCAGTATATCACTTGATAACTTCAAATGATCTGGTTTTCTCTACAGACGTAACAGTTTCTGAAACATCTTATGCTTGGTTTTATTTTAGGAGTCTGATTTTCACACAGACAAAGACAATTGAAGATGTTTCAGAAGATGAGAAATGTAGCTTGTTATGTTGGAATAGGAAAATCATTCACTTGGTTTTTCAGATTGTGAAATCTGATATAAGAAATGAGATGGTAAAGAGAGATGATGAGAAAGGGAGAAAAAGATGGTGAGAAATGTACCCATGTACTGATATTGTGTGAAACAGGTGTACATTCACCGAATTAACACATAATTTCATTGTTGATTTGTGAAAGAAAAAAGGTAAACTAAAAAATTGCCCAAAACAAGACAAGATGCTGGAAAAGTTCTTCAAAACACAAATTAGAAATTTGGTTTGGGATCTATATTAACCGAGTGGAATCACTGGTTTCTGCACTATAGTGCCTTACCTTAATTAAAGGAAGACCAAAAGAAAAAACTTGAGTAGAGTATTAGGGGGAAAAAAAAAAGATTTAGAGGCACATTAGCTAACTGAAGATGTCTACATTATAGAAATTTTTTTTAAAAAATATACTTTTTTGGACATTAAAAGATGCAGGGACAGCTATACATAATATTCTTTTATATTATGCTCGTTTGTTGCATAATTTTTCTTTTCTTTTCTTTCTTTCTTTCTTTTTACCCTAATGTTTCATGGGAAACATCTATGCTTTCTTGGTTTGTTCTTGTATAGAATGTTCATGTCAAATATGCTGGGCAGAAGCATATCTCAATTCTCAACTTTTCACGTTCTTTGTGATAGAGCTAGTATTTATGTTTTTAGTTCTTCTCTGTTGCTTTTTGGTAGATATTTAGATGTTTTCAGTTTGTCTTAGCATAACAACTTTCTGATCTGATGGGGCTTGTCAAAAGAGAATTTCGCCTAATAAATTAGCATCTACAAGAATTGATGAACACCAGTACCATTTTCTTTAGCATCCACAAGAATATTCCATCTTTAACATGCCTTAAAAATGTTTTCTTTTTTTTTTCAGTTTTAACCTTTTCTCTATGTGATCAAATTTTTATAATAATAAATCCGCTTACCAGATTTATTTTGTTTTTCATACTATTGCCTCAACTCATCTAGTTTTCCTTTTCTATCTTTTTTTTTTCTTAAAAAAATCTTTTTATTTTATTACTATTGTTATTATTAAACAGATAAGGCAGCAGAAGGACGTCCTTGGGCAGTATTGCTTTCAGTTTCTGTCCAATTACATATGGGTTTACTCAGGATATGGTCCCCTTAGAACAGGCATCAGAAGGTGGTGTCTTAGCATCTAATCTTCAATTTGATTGTGGTTATATTCTACCTTCCATTTTCTTTCTAATCGGCCTGCATCTTAATTATTTTCTGGTAATAAAAGAACTCTGTTACATAATTGCAGAGAAATAGATGAAGCACTGAGACCGGGCCTTTATGCTTTAATAGACGTGTGCTCGCCAGATGATTTTCAGCAGCTTCATACTGTACTCGGAGGTATGCTTACCACATGATCTTCAACATCTTGATTTGATCAGGGGAATAAAAATATTAGTTTTGTCATTTTGGTCTGGATCTCACTGTTATTCTGTTCTTCATTGTAGAGGGACCTTGTAGAAGCATCCTGGCGAATTTGCAACACGATTACAAACTGAATTTCCAGTATGAGGGAAAAGTCTGATCATAATTATTTTCCTCACTGAATTTTAATCAAGATTATTTTTATATATCCGAATCTGTCCTGACATAATGAGAGAGTTGGTTGATCACATACGCGTTCAGTGGTACACCCTCACCATTAACGTGGAGGGGTTTTAGACACCATAGCTTCCCTACCTAAGAAGGTAATGCTAATTCCTCTTGCATTGTGCTCTTTTATTTTATTTTTTGTTCTTTTTGTTTTTTTTTTCCATAGCGTGCTTTTGTTTGCTACAAGGCCTAAAGTAAACTGAAGCTATACCAATGAATCATCGGTGGATGCCCAAAAACAGGGGATCTGGTCTCTTAATCTAGCAAATGATAGAATGGATGGATAAATTCATGCATATTTGTAAATACATTTATTTAAGAATCCACAGGGTCTTATGCCGAAAATCATTGGATAAGTTGATTCAATGAGAGCACTTATTCACAACAATAAGATGTTTATTGAAAGAAAATAGCGTTTGGTAAATACATTTATTTAAGTACTTACGAAGAAAATAAGTGCTTCTGTCATTAAAAGAATTCTTTAAGCAAGAACTTCTTACAATAACATGAGCAAACCATTTGTAATTTTATATTAATAAAATTTTATGTTATCCAAATTATCCTTTTATAGTCATTTTGCAAGTTGATATTGTGATCATCTATTTAAATGTGGCTACTTGGTAGAAAAGGAAGAGAGATGAAGATGAATTCATATAGAAGAGTAGAAGAAACTGAAAACGAAGAGAGAAAGAGGGAAGAGCTGCATCGACTTGAAAGGACGAAAAAAAATAGGAATTCGTATAGAAGTCTGGGTAAAATATAAATTTTTTACTAAAGTTTAAAGAACTGCTTCCCGCCTAAGTGATAAGAAGAAGCTACTCTCAGCAGTAGCTTCTCCTTATGAGTAACCTTCCTTTAATGCTTATGGGTAAGAACTTATTTAGTAGGTGTTACCCAACACAATTTTAATTGTAAAAAGTATTTTTATAAGCTATAAATTCAAATAAGCACTTACATGTAAGTCATATCAATTACAGCCTTAGGCTGCGTTGGCCAGGCTTGTGCTTTTGGATAAGCACTCATTGGATAAGTGGCTCAATGGGAGCACTTGCCCACATCAATAATAATCTCCTTACTTGAAGCCAATAGCATTTGATAAATACATGTATTTAAGTACTTGTGAAAGTTTAGGAGTAAAATAAGTATTATGAAAATATTATTGAAGTGTAAAAATTACATTTATTTTAAGTGCTTATGAAAGTTTATAGGTAAAATAGGTATTATGAAAATATTACTAAAGTTTATAAATAGCGTTCGGCATAAGTGATAAAAGAAGCTGTTCTCAACAGCTTCTCCTTATGTAGCTTTCTAAGCACTTAATCATTAAGTATTACCAACGCATTTTTAATTAAATTTTTTTTTTCATAAGCTATAAGCTGAAATAAGCATTTACGTAAGCTAGGGCAAACGCAGCCTTAGTGTTTTACTTATACTTTCTGACATTTCGTTGGTATCGAAACGGAGCCTCAAGAAAACCCCTTTTACGTATATATATTTTCGTTCTAAAGGACGCTCGCATTCGACCGTTGTAGAAAAGTAAAACGCCTTTCAAATATTAACGGTCTCTATAGTTTGTCCCCTTCTCTGAAACTTCTCGCTTCTTCTCTCTCGTCTGCAATGGTTGCCGATAAAGGTTTAAAAGCCTCCTCTGATCGTCGTCAATGGCAGAAGATTTTCAATGGTATCGTTCACATGTTGAATACTCAACAATCCCAGCTCGAATCCCTTGTTAAAGAGAGAAAACTTCTCGAAGATCGAATCAAACTCCAACAAGGGCAATGGGTTTCAGATGTTCATCTTCTCGAGGATCAAATCTCTCAGGTCAGCCTTAGACCCTAATTCAGAGAGGGTTTTTTTTAGTCTCTTTCGTGAATTCGTAACTTTTGGTTTTGGGTTTTAGGGTTTTTAGATGCTTAGAGTTTTCCTCTGTTACCTTTTCTTTTTCTTTAATTTTTTGCTCTCCAGATGAAGAGAGATGTTTCCCAGGCGGAGATGGATCGCTTGCTTGAGGCAGCGAAGTCAGATCTGGTGGTTGGTTTGAAGCATAGGGAGGCTTTCCTCTACAAGCTCAAATTAGGTTGGATTTTATTCTTGGTTTTAGGGTTTTCGTTTTCCTTCAACTGTTCTAGTACGATTGCTTCTTTATATCCGTAGTAGTTTTCCAGATTATCCAATGAACAACATACTTCAATTAAATATAATTATTTCTACCCAAAAACAGAAAATAGAACAATTTAATCACTGCATCAATACTGACTATTCAACATGCATTTTCTTTCTATCTCCTCTTTTTTTTTTTTTTTCTTGAGATTTTGTTTTCTTTTTTTTTTTTTTTTGAATTTGAATCAGCATTTGAGTGAAGGAACCCAAGCATCTAAGAGAGAAGAAGCTCCTTCCTCTTGGATCTAGAGACCAATGAATATCAGCCACCCAATATACAGTAAGGGTATATTGGGGATTTCCCCCATTTATCGAGTAGGAGTATAAGTTGTAACCCTAATTCGTTTTTTGACATAGTGGAAACTTCTTCTCTCCCGTAGATGTAGTCTTTGCTGAACCATGTACATCTGTGTGCATTGTTTTGATCTTCGTTTTACTTTGTTTATTATCATTGCTTGATCCCGATCAACAAATGATCTAATGTTTCTTTATGCTGCTGTATTTTGCTATGAAAACAGAACGTGCAGACGGTGACTTGGAAGATTTCAAATCTTTGATTGACTACCTAGGTCATAAATGCTTTGAGAATAAAGTATGTTGAGTTGCATTTCGTTCAACAATCCGATTTTTTTTCCCTTTTTTTTTTTTTTTTTTGTAATGAGAGTAGCAATTGATATTTTCTGTACATTTGTTGTGGTTAACAGGAAATATTTTCTGAAAACATCAAAGAAATTGACAAAGAAAAGGGAGGAGGACATGGTGATCCAAACACTGTGGAAAATACCAAAGAAGAAGAACAACGTTCGAAAATCTTGGAAGGTGAAGTAAGAAAACTAAGGCGTGCATATGAGAAGCTTACTTCAAAGAAGAGTTCTGAGATTTCTGCACTGTTGTCAGAGAGGGATTTTGTGTGGAACCAGTTTAAGAAGGTGGAAAGCAATTATACTAGTCTTCAAGAGAGTAAGCGCCTGCAAGTTGATCAGGCAAATGAAAAGATAGAAAAACTTCTGGCCAGTATGGGGGAGCTACAATCCTCAAACAATGAAAAGGATGATACCATTGTGAAATTGAATACTAAGTTGGTCAAGCTTGAGTCGGATATGGATAAAAGCAACAAAGAAATTTCTAGACTCTCAAGGGAGTTAGAGTTGTTAAGAAGAGGGTCAAGAAGTGCTTCAATTACGCCTGTCTTGAATCGTTGCAATACAGAACCAGGTTCACATAAATTGGGAAGCAAAAAAGTTGGTCAGCACAACAGTAGATCTCTTGTTAAGAAAGAATCAGCTGGGTCACAAGTATCTGATGCAGTGAAGGACTCTGAAAAGGTAAATGGAATTATATAAACATTAAGTTTTTGTTTGAACTCTTTTTCAGATCAATCTTTTTAAAATAAGTTGATACCATCACTTTGTTAAGAAATAAAGTTAAACAGAGATGAAGAACACAAATCAAGCACACACAAGAGACAGCGATTTACATGGTTCGGCAATGGTGCCTATGTCCATGGATTCACACCCAGTTCCACTATTCTCATGAGCTCAGAAAAAGTGTTACAAGAGCAGCCACGAAACTCCATGACATTGGTAAGTGTGGTGATGGTGGTGGACACGTACACAGTTGAGGAATATTTAGTAGATTACCCCTTGCTTGGTGATATGTGTTCACTGCCCCCACCACACATACACACATACAACTCCATGGAGTCCAAATTGAGTAGATATGAATTCTTCCAATTGAATGTGAGCCTCTCTGCATATATAAGATCCTTGTTATTTCCTGTCTGTGTATTTGCGTGTATGTTCTAGTAAGGATTTATTTTTTTTGTTATATTTATAAACATGTTATTATTAAGTTGTGTTTTTCAAATTTCTTTGTTTGAATTAGGGAGATTTTCTTGCTTATACAGATCTATTGTTATTTAGTTGTGTGCCATTCAAGTAAATTACTAGAAAGATTGAAAAACTTTTTGTCACCTATAACATACTTTTTGTTATATATATGATGGAGGAACTTCATCATATAACTTACTTTTTGTTATATCTAAGCATGATGGGGTGCTTCTGAACTTTTGATTTGTCTTCAGGAAACTGATAAATAAGGTTTAAACAACTATTCATCTCTATAATTTTCCCTGCAAGTAGTTCCAAAAAATGCTAAATTAGTGAATTTGAAACTGATTCTTGCTTCTAACTTACAAGTCTAACATTGAAAGAGAAATAATTTTGATTTCAGATGTTGGAATGATAAATTGGGTGGGAGCATTATGTGACTGACATTAACTTATTAAGCTTCCAATTTTTTTTGTGATCAGGGGGGACACAAGAAAAATTCAAAGAGACGAGGAATCGAGGCCATTCCCATTTCAGATACTCCAAGGTTGTTCTCGTCCAGATTCAAAGTTCCCAAACTGAAAACTTGATATCTCTGCTTTCTCTTTTAACTTAAACCTTGCCCACATCAGCTTTGTATCCGCGATTTCGCTAACACCTCTCTAACTTGAATTCCTGTATCCTTCTAATATCTATATTATATGTGCAATGTAGTTATTTTATTTTTATTTTCTCCTTCTGTATTTTATTTTGTTTTTCCTTTTGTAGTCTGCATCAATGGATATCGAAAGTGAACTTTTGTATCCTGATGTCTCTATATGAATATCTTGTTTAGTAACACTTTATTGATCATCCAATGGAATATATGTTTGATTGAACGGTTATTCATCTATCAAGACATGAGCTTGTTTGTTCTAATAACGAATATATATCTATATATATATATGAAGAGAGTGGGACAGTAGAGTAGGTTGTAATTGGATCCACATGTGTAATAACCAAACCACCCAATCCTGACCCATCAACCTGCCCGTTTTATAAACGGGTTGATAGCGGGCCGACCTGTTTACAAACCGTGAATAAACGGGTTAGGCAAGGTTTGGGTTGGACTTCTTGACCCGTTTGTCCCACTTCAATGCGTTTTTAACTCTTTAAAGAGCAGCCCCCAACGTATGGAAGAATTAAGCAAATTAATTAATGTTCCCAACCCAAGAATCGTTATATCACCTCATCCCTAGCTATATATAAAGTAACACTCGCATGTTCCTACCATCCCACGCCCTTTCGCTAGCTCCTCAACAACAACAACAATAGGTTAACACAGCAATGGCAAGAATTACCGTGATAATGATGTCTTTTCTAGCCTACGCTGCGATGCTGACTGCAGTAGGGCTCGCCACATCTAATCTGGGCATTCCACCACCGGCTGACAATCAGTTGCCACCGGAACCGGCACCGGGATATTACAAATGGCTAGAATCTTGCATAAAAGTGTTAACCGACCCATGCTTGTCTCGGCTTTAATCGACGACAAGGTGTTGGATGTTGACGACCATTGTTGCCACAACCTCAAAGAAACCGGTCGACATTGCCACAACGAGTTAACAAAGTCTCTTGGTAGGATGCCCGAATACAGGCGATATGCAACCTTATTTCCAGTAAGGAGTGTTGAAGTGTGGAATTATTGTATGGAAAGAGTAGGAGATGATGTGGTACCCATCCTCTCTGCGTCTGTTTAGATGCCATATTAAGTTAGTGTATAATTTGTCTCCAAGAATTAAGAGTACTCACTCTTGAGACAATAATATTCTATAAATAAGTGTTTTGTTTGGCCTCGTCAAAATCAGAAAATCTTTTTTGTTTGTTTACTTTAACAAAGTACAATGAATGGAGGATGACCATCTTTCTCCCGTTAAGGTGTTCAGTGCGGTCTTGGCCATTTTAAAATGGGCCTAATTAAAGGCCCAACTCTATTAATTATTTTCAGAGGACATGCAAATAATATGTCCGGCACAGGGTTCAAACTTCCAAGTTTATACTCCTCTCACGTTCTGCGTTGAGAACGCAACGTCCTCTTTATAGTAGGAGTCAAATCCTCTGTTAACAAACCCCTGATAACCTTCCTGTTAACTTAACCAAATGGAGACATGTCTCGTGGATCCCACAATTAAGAAAATGGGCTAATATTGAAAAAAATGGACGTTAAACCCTTTGACGTTTAAAAAATTCAGACCCAAGAGAACACTGCCCTAACCCTCCTACGAAACTCTTCTTCCTCTTCTCTCTGCCAACAACAGCTCCACCTTCATAGCCACAACCCTCGTTCTCTGTCATTTTCCCCAACCCTCTCTTCCCCATTTGCTTCCCAATCGAATCAGCTCATATAACCTTCAAAATGAAACCCACCCATTTGTGATTTGGGAATGATCTTGAGCAAGGTTAGAGACTCCATTAACGTACGGAATATCTTCGCCATCTTCGTTCCCGTTTTCTTCTCAAGAAGACTCCGAAGACTCCATTAATGTACGGAAGAGCTTCGTTTATAATTGTTTCAGAAATTGTTATAATAAATAATAACTTGTGTTAATCTGAAGCAACTTGTGTTATAATATAACAAATTTTGGGATAATAAGATGTTGTATACAATGACAGTTGAGTGTAGTATTGCCCAAGTTTCCTGTGGTACTGATGGGACTTGGTTGCTTTGTTCAGAAATTGTTAAAAACATTAACAACTTGTTATATGTTTTAACAAATTGTAATAGGATTTATTCCCAGTTGTTGATCCATGTAATGAGGTTCTTCCACGTGGCACGAACGGTGGGACCCATCTTGGAGATAGTGGCAGGACAATGAATTTTTTAAACACATTAAAGGATTTAACGTCCAATTTTTTCAACGTTAGCCCATTTTCTTAATTGTGGGGTCCACAAACAAGTGTCGCCATTTGGTGAGGTCAATAGGAAGGTTATCAGTGATTTATTAACAGAAGATCCGGCCCCCTTATCATATTGGTTGTAATGCATTTGATTTTGCATTCATCATGTTTATTGTGTTCCCTTTCCATTTTTCCCAACATTACTATTCCAAGTTCAACTTATTGTATTGCTTTTGGTATCAGAATGGGAAATGTTTAAAATTGTATGATTCTTGGTGGATGATAGGTCAAGACCTTTGTATATTACACAATCCATTCATATGTAGTGTGATCGAACCATTTTATTTTGTATCGGTTGATGTAAAATGCTATTTTTTGTATTAAGTTGCAAATGTTACTATCCCATCCTCCAGAAAACAGGGGAAACAATAGATGTTTTCAATTAGCATAGACTACTTTTTCTTTCCCTTTTTTATTGATCTTTGTTTACGTTCAGGCTTGGGTATTAGACTTTAAAAAACAGACAAATTTCAGCTACGAATGTAGGTTGACGGATTGTAACTGCTGGGTTATGG
>JAUPMG010000004.1:16743178-16759701 GCA_031762675.1 Pachysandra terminalis
TCCTTCTATTCTCCTTTCTCCAGAGCCTTCTCCAAGCTCCTCCAGACTTCAGCCGACTTAAGAGAGAAAGCTTCTCATATATTCTTATAGATATTTTTGTTTTACACTACAGTGTTAAGCAGCCATACAAGATCATAGTATTGCAAAGGCTAAATTACGGTTACAATTTCTCTCATGGTCTTATAAGGATAACAAAATTACAAATATACCCTTCTTTTATAAATTTAAATTTTTGGGTTCTCACATAAAGTTGATGTGACAATTAGTCTTGTCAAGTGTTTTCAAACAATAAAAAGGACAACAAAATCAGAAGAGGGGAAGGGAGAGAGACGGGGAAAAAGAAGGGAGACTCACTTTTTGACAAGAAGGAGAAACACACAGGGACAACAAGAGGAGAGGAGAAGGTAGGAGAAGACTGGATGGGGGGCATAGACCTTCTTCTTCAAGAAAGAGGGACACAGATGCTTCATCTTTTTCTTCTTTTCTCTCTTTTCTCTCTTATTTTCGTACTCTGTAATGTATATCCATTGTAAATCTCAACATTTGAATGAGAATAATGAGCGCCCAAGGGACAATCTGTGGATGTAGGCGCCTTTAATGAACCACGTAAATCCTGTGTATTTCCCTTTTAGTTTTTTGTATCATGTTTGTTAGATCGACATAGCGTCGTCCATACAACCAATTTCCAGGTTTAGGCGGACGGTAGGAATGCTTTCAGACCTAGAAGGTCTTATCCACCTCAAAATCAACCAAATCAAGTGATTAGCGGCTCAGTCGAACTAATCATGCTTGAATGGCGATTATTTGCATTGTTACTGATCAACAATATTTGGGTTTCATAATTTGGGTTTCAAATCAGGTTGGATTGGATTTGGATTGAACTTTAGGGAGGTCGGTTTGGATTTGGGTTGAGGTCAACCCGATCCAAATCGAACCGAGGTGCACACCTAAATTTCTAACAGTAAAAATCTGGCACATTTGCTACATCATCGTAACGATCTAACAAACTGTCAATACGACAATGGTGTGTGTCTAATCTAACACTCTCAGACTTGTACAAGAGTCAGGACAGTTGCAGGGTGAGTGAGAGAAACTATCCAATCCACACTGTGTCGACAGGACATATGGCCCACATGCAGAGGATCCGGCCCCATGCAGAGACGTCGGATAGGGTAAGGTAGGCAAGGGGGAGCGGATCCTCTGTGGTGTAAATCCTTGTGGTCGTCTTGTGATGTGCACATGAGGGCGACACCTGTCCCATATTGATTAAGCTGCAAACGGAGGTTAAGTCCTCCGTTTGTAGGTCAAACGTTGAATCCAGCCTATGCACATCACAGGAAGACCACAGGGAGCACACCCAGAAGCACGATAGATTTCTCTTCACCAGCGTTAAGCCCTCCGACTCCTTTGCCATTTACATTACCACAGAGGATCCATCTTCCTCATCGTGACTCTTTGAAGTTTGAACTGCAAAGGAATAATGCTTTTTGGTAACTACCGGAAAGTCTGAATCATGACCAGTGACAGAATCAAAGTTCACTGCTGACCAAGCATCATACCATCAAATCCAGGCCTTTTGAAGTTTGAACAGCAAAGGAATCATGCTTAGGAGTTTCCTGGAAAATTCATACTTTTTAAGAGGTGAGAAAGAGAGAAAGTCATGTGTAGCTGCGGGAATGATATTCTTTTGTCGATTTCTGACATCTATCGTTTTCATCTAAACATAGAGAGGAAATGAAACAAACCCAATTCACAAAAGAGGATTACACAGAAAGAGATTTGAAAAGAAAAAAAAACAGGGGAGGAAATTAAGAGCAAGATCGAAACTTAGAACTCATTCGTGTTAGGGTCCACCCATGTTTGGTGGATGGACAGTTTTTTCGGAGAAGACAAGGAGTCTTGGGGAGAAGACAGAGAATCTTGGGGAGAAGCCAATGAGCTTTGTCTTGGGGAGACAAGGGGGTTGATGAACTTGGACATGTTTGTTGATCTTCTTCCTACCTTCTTCTTCTATATAAAGAGTTGTAGAGAGCTTTGGATGAGTAAGTACAGGTAGTGAGTTATAATGATAAGATTGAGTGAGCAGATTACAGAGTTTGTAATCGGAGTGTTTTTGCTCCTCTTGTATCCTACAATTTGCTCATAGTGAAAGTATACTTCGTGGACGTAGGCAGGTTTGTGCCGAACCACGTAATTCTCTGCATTCTTGTGTGTGTGGGTTTGATTCTTTGCACAAAGTTTCCCAACAGTTCGTCCCATGGGTTTATTTGATTTGATTTGATTCTACCAGAAAAGTCTACATCTCTTCGAGGAAGGAAGGCTTATCTGAGGAACAGTAAATTCGTCGTTTGAATCCTTAAACCCATTCAAATGGTGAGGATAACACTGAGGATCAGCTGGTGCGGGCAGGTCTTGAGGTACCCTTACCCCCAAATCGTCTGAAGATAAAGAGCTCAGATTTCTTTCAAATATATCATCGATCTGCAATTAAACCCATTAAAGGAAATTAGATGAAGAGGCGGAGAGCTTAACACCGATGAGGATAAACCTATCGTGTTTCTGGGTGTGCTCCTTGTTCCTGTGATGTGCACATGTTGGATTCAACGTTTGACGTACAAACAGAGGACTTAACCTCCGTTCACAGCTTAATCACTCATGGGACAGGTGTCGCCCTCCTGTGCACATCATAGGACGGCCACAAGTATTTACACCACAGAGGATCCCCTCCCAACTCGAGGATGCCATTTCCTTGAAGATTCGCTGGAATTGCCACTTGGCAGTTGGTACAAGAGGAAAACTGGCCAAGAGAATTGCCACTTGGCAGTTGTCAACAAAAAATGTTAAAAATAGTAGTCACAGAAGCGCAAGATTAGGGGGAAGATGACGACGATAGACGCTAAGAAACCACCGATGTGTGGGTCAGTTGGTAGCAAGTCAGGCTCTAGTAGACATCTCCGGGGAGGTAAGTGGGTGCGGAGACACCACGTGGTTAAGAGAGAAAAAAAAAATAAAAAAACAAAAGAAAAGAAAAGGAGATTGACACTTAAGGAAGAGCTTTGATCCAGTCCAGACTATATACAACCTGTCTCTGTCTCCGACTAACAACAAGATATTTTGGATTTCGCGTAAACGTAGTTGCCGCCCAGACGGTAGGAAGGGAGACTTGTCGCTGTCACCGCTCCCATTTCTTTTCAATCGGAATTTATTTATTCTAACTCTATTTCAAGCCCCTTACATGCCATGCCCCTCCTACTGGATACCAAATCCACTCCTCCGCTTTGATTGGAGTTGGGCGTGGCAAAACTCATCTTAAAACGCGTTGACAGTAAAATATTAATTTTTTTAAAAAAATATTATAATCTTGCGACATATTTATTTACAATATATATATATATATAATTTTAATATATTTATTTAACTCTATTTATAAAATATATAATTTTTTTTAAAAAATATTATAAAAGTCTTAGAGTACGGTGCTTGAAAACTTACTAAGGTCTTGGACATCGTATTTGAACTTATGATTTATTTTTAAGAAGCATGAAATCGATTATTCTAGTTATTCGAATACCCAATTTACACAAAATCGATTATTCTATCATTTTCTCTTAAAACTATTTCTGACCCCCAATAAATACATTCCTTTTTTCTCGTCAAAATTGTGTTCCAAATTAAATCGGATCTCACATTCAAAACTGACCTCTACGTACCTAAAGTGTTCCAATGTAAAAACAGGAAATTTAGCCATCACATTAATTTTAATTTTATGCTCGGATTTTCCGTTCCTTTCATGAGGTCCCAGATCGGAAAATAACTTTCTGTTCGGATATTTGTTCCTTTCGTGAGGTTCCAAATCAAAAAACAACTTTATGTCCGAACGGAACGGAGTATTTGTTATGTATCTACATATCATTTAAAGTGTCATGCTTTTCATGCATACATGACATTGACATATCCTATGTCTGAATGGTGTTAGGCCACGTAACAAATATCATTTTTTTTCCCTCCCCACTTGATCAGACATAAACCATCAGCTTAAGCATTTTCTCCACAAATAAATGATCACATGGTCTTTTGAATTTTCAGTCTAAGAATCAGAAAGAGAAATCTTGTGTTACACAAGTCTGAATGATGAATTGAGATCATAAGACACACCACCGTCCATGGTTTGGTTCATTTGACAAATTTATTTTAGCATTTCTTGGCCAATAGATTAATTTTGTTTTTGTTCTTTAATTCCTTATGTGAGCCGATGGATGAATTTAAAATACTAAACTAATCAGGTTGGTGATATTAAATTCAATACATTTTAGGAGGCTTGTGCTTTTGGATAAGCACTCGTTGGATAAGTAGTTCAATGGGAGCACTTATCCTCAGCAGCAATGAACTGTTTACTTGAAGAAAATAATGTTTGATAAATATATTTATTTAAGTGCTTATAAAAGTTTAGGGGTAAAATAGGTATTAAAAAAATCATTAAAATTTAAAAGTAACATTTATTTAAGTGCTTATGAAAGTTTTAGGGGTGAAATAGGTATTATGAAAATATTACTAAAGTTTAGAAATAGCTTTTCGCATATGTGATAAGAGAAGTTGTTCTCAACAGCTTCTCCTTATGGGTAGCCTTCTTCTACTGCTTGTGGGCAAGCACTTACCCATTAAGTGTTATCAAATACACTTTTAATTTTAAAAAATGTTTTAATAAGCTATTAGTTGAAATAAGCCCTTATATAAGCTTAGACAAACCCAGCCTTAAAATTCATTCAAAATATTGAACATTCAAAGGACCCTAAAATATGATCCAACAATTAACAACTGCTTAATTTTATCTATGCGGCTTAATTAGAGAGTCCAAGTAATAGAATAAGTTATGTTTGAGCATAGAGCTAAACTTAGGTTGTGTTTGTCCAAGTTTGTACTTTTGGTCAAGCACCCATTTGATAAGTGGCTCAATGGTAGCACTTATCCGCAACAACAAACAATGTACTGCTTATAAGTTTTCGTATTATAGCTTATAGACTATATTTATAGAATCATGTGATACCTTCACACTTTGAATGAATTTAACTCCTTATTTGAATCAGCTTGATGCTTTAAATTCATTCCATGTCGTCTTGAGCATAAAACGCTAGATTTAGCCTTCTCTCATTTAATCCACCGTCCAGAAAGGAAAAAAAATATGTTATGCAAATTAATTTGGTTTGGTTTTGGATTAGGGATTCGGACAATCCAACTTAACCCAAAACCCAAATCGAATTAACCCGATTATTAATATATTAGTATTTATGGTTTAATAATCAATCTAACTAGCTTTATGCTTATGGTTTGATAACAGCGTTTGATAGCATTATAGCAATATGTTTTGTTACAGTTGAATGTGTTGGGTAAACTATATTTGTACATTGTTTAGGTTGGTTTAAGTTCAAATATATGACTTAAATTGTGATTGTGCTTATCAACCCGAATTAACCCAACCTAAAATTACAATTTGGGTTGAGTTTAGGGTTTACAAAATAAAATCTGTTTGATGTTTGGGTTTCATAGTTTGGATTTCAAATTGGATTGGGTTGGATTTGGGTTGACCTTCAAGGCAAGAATTTATGGATTGGATTGATCTGATGCATATATATCGGGATCGGTTAGGACCGGTCCGGTCCCAGGCCACAATACAATAGTTGTATTACGAGGCTTTGGATCGGACCGGTCCAATCGATATTGAAACGGACTGGCCGGTATAACTAATCTAGTGATTGGTCCAACCAATCTAATTTTTTTTTTTGTTTTTTTTTAATTTATAAATTGAACAATCCATACAAGTATCGATCTGGACCGATCCTGATCTGTACCGCCGATCTGGCCGAACCAATTTTTTTTTTTTTTAAAAAAAAAACATTGGACAATCCATTTTGTATCCGATCCGAACCGGCTGATATCACCCGTCCAAATCAGGATCGACCAGACCGATCCGATCCTCGAGAAATAGCAATGAAATCAAAGAGAACTGATATATCAAATAAAAAAAATCGCAATAGGAAAAAAAAATAAAAAATAAAAATTCAGAACAGGGGGGGAGCTTCTGCACCCACACCGGGCCACCACCCCTCCTCTCCTTTCTCCCCTTTCTTAAAAAAATAAATAAATAAATAAATAAATAAAAATGAAAAAAGGCAAAAAGAAAGTCTCCCTTTTGACCATGATCTCCTTCTTCTCTTCTTCCTCTCATCTGCTTCAAGCCTTCCTTTTCTTCTTTAACGACCTGTGTCTCCCTCTCTGTACATGATTTGTAGTATATATATTTGGATTTTTCATGGTTTTGATCTCAGCTAACGTTAAAGACTCTT
Organism: Pachysandra terminalis; assembly: GCA_031762675.1. Classification (NCBI taxonomy): domain Eukaryota; kingdom Viridiplantae; phylum Streptophyta; class Magnoliopsida; order Buxales; family Buxaceae; genus Pachysandra; species Pachysandra terminalis. The sequence goes on from JAUPMG010000004.1 coordinate 16,749,520, forward strand.
CTGCAAATCATGGGTGTCTGTTTCTCAACAAGTAAGGTCAGTGGATCTAACAGCAACACCAATAAGCGCAACAGCAATAACAATCACAAAGAAACCATTAATCCTTCTTCAGCAGCAACAACAACAACAAGAAGCAAAGAGGAAGCTTCACAGCATCATCTTCTGCAGCAGAAACCGTATGAGAGCGTTAAAAATCGATCAGAGCACCAAAAACAGAGAAATTCACAGCAGCTGCAGCCAAAGGATAGAGGGAATTCCAGGCGGCCTAGTGGAGTTGTTCCTTGTGGGAAGCGGACGGATTTTGGGTACCTGAAAGATTTCAATAAGAAGTATTCGATTGGGAAGTTGTTAGGTCATGGGCAGTTTGGATACACCTTCGTTGCAACAGATAAACTTAATGGGGATCGGGTTGCTGTGAAAAGAATTGAGAAGAACAAGGTATTTCTTGGTTGTTTTTTTCCCCCTTTTTGGGATTTTTTCATCACCCCCAATTTGTTACCTCTGCAACTGGATTTGTTGAATTTATGTGAATATTTTTATTTTATTTTTTCTGTTTGTTTGGAATCTGGGTGTCAATGGAGGTTCTTTATGGTTAATGAGGTTGGAAACACCTTTTGGGTCTAAAATATACTCTCAACCATTCATTGGAGTTTAATAGGGTATCTCAATTTCTTGTCATTGGGGTTTGATTCCTAAGATTCTTAAAAAGGTCATTGGTTTTAAAATTCAGATAGATTCCCCTTCTTGTGCTTTTGATATTTCTTGATTCCTGCTTGAATCTGGATCGTTCAACTCGTCTTTCTAGGGCAATCTATCACCTTCTCACGATTCAAGGATCCGTTGTCCTTGTCATGGAATGGAATCCCTTATCACATTGTCCTTGTCAAGGAATTGAGTCACTTGATCACATTGTCCTTGACAAGCAACCACTTAGAGTTGCTTGATTATATTCTCGGATGGCATATTCGAAATTAAGCAATTTATCTTCAATTAGCAGAGCTAATAGGCCGACACATCCCGTGGAACTTGAGATGTCTAACTTCAGTCGCAATTTCACATTAGTTGCTGGAGTTGTGCAGGAAAAATACTTTCCCCCTGGTTGGGATTTGGGAAAGAACCTCATGAATCCAGCCTTGCCTGGATTACTTCCACGATGTTAGTGGCGTAGTCGATGGACAACAGGTGAATATTCCTGTACTTACCCCAGTTGGTCCCGAGAAACGAAGGAGGCTAGGTTAGCCTACTAGGTGTCCCGCCCAAGAAAGAGACCCAAGTCCTAGTAATCACACTAAGTGGTGATTCAACATAGATTCTACCTCTTGGAACCAAGCCAATTTTGGAGCAGCTTGTCAAAATGCATCGGTAGGGGAGCGCTCCGCCTTAGATGGAAGCACCCGCACGAGCAGGTGTGCACGAAGCGGAAGCAAGAATGTCGGCTTGAGTAATGCAAACATTGGTGAGAATCCAATACCCCCGAAAACCTAAGGATTCCTCCGCAAGGTTTGTCTACGAAGGGTGAGTCAAAGCGTTAACCATATACTTAGTGGACCCAGTGGAGATTTCATGTTACATGACTAATGATAGGAATGTTATAATTCTGTCTTTTATATGCTTCAGCTTACATTTAGAATTAGAACAAGGAACTTAGACATTCAAGAGCTACGAGAGAAAGTACTTTCGCTGGCATTGGAGCCATGTGAGAAAGATGTGGAGTGGGGAAGAGGAATTCGCTGGATGGAATGGTTGATTTCTGTAGTCACAGGGCTTGAAATTGGGTGTGTTATCCTACCATGAAAACTGGCGGAAAAAAGTATTTCTACTAGGTGAATTACTGTAATGGAACTAATTATGATCCTCAATTATCAACCTCCCTCATGCATCTGAACTGAATTAAAAGGGTATTTAGCTACAATATTTTTGCTTAAGTTACTCCATGACCTTAGCAGTATTATTTGTGGAAGAAATTTTCTGGCCTGCAGCTCAGGAATAAGGAGTGTGGATCTATACTCCAAGGTCTGAAAAAAAATATAGGTTGCCTATTGCGCATATCCAATAAAAATTCCTCTGGCTGTTGTTTTGGTCGTAGTTTTCAGGAATTGGTACGCGGTACCGGTACTGGTATGTTAACCTAAAAAAAGTATCGGGTACGATTCATTTGATACGTCGTATAGATATTTTATCGATACTTAAAATAGGGACATTTAAATGTAACATTCATTCATCTACAGTTAAGATTAGTACTTATACTAAATTCTCATTATTTAAAACAAATATATTATATGCATGCCTACAAAAAATTCAATACTAATTTCAAATATAAGTATGTAAAGGAAAGAAGGGTTAGGGTTTAATAAAAGTTCTTAAAAACTTCAACTACTTTTTTTTAAATTTAATTACCTTTTGTATAATTAGTTAGCTTTTACCAGTTTTTTCTTTTTATTTTTATTTCTTGCTATCCATTTTTAACCTTTTTTCTATATTTATTGTTTTGGAAAACTTCTTTAAGAATCCCACTAATATATTTCTTTTATTACTTCCTAAAATCTCTCTAGAATCTTTGGTTCTAATCTTCTTATTCTTTGTTTTGATAAATTAGTTACTATAAGTAAACATATGGTTACTTAATTAGTTAACAAAAATATAGTATTGAATTGTGATTCCGGGATGTTTCTGAAACGTTCCTAGAATCGTTTCGTACCAGTCCCCGAAACTGGTACGATTGGGACTGGTACGACAGCCCCAATCACGTTTCAATGCAACCCTGGTTTTGGTAGCTTGAGCATTTATTAACTGTTTCTTAACCTAAAATAAGAAATACGGTGTACTGGTTTAATACTATCCTTGTATGTTATTTGTTCTTCTGTTCTTATAGTTAATGTGGGGTGCAAGTATAATAAGCTCAAGTCTAGTTGACTCAACAATGCTAAAGATATTATAGCAATCTGTTTTTCCAAATTTCTCATGAAATACTTTTATTTTTTCAGTTTTCGTGTATTAAACAAAGTTATTATGTTTGGTGGCAGATGATCCTTCCTATTGCTGTTGAGGATGTTAAGCGAGAGGTTAAAATATTGCAAGCACTCACAGGCCATGAGAATGTGGTTCAGTTTTATAATGCATTTGAGGATGATTCTTATGTCTATATAGTTATGGAGTAAGTTCTGTTTTGGAGCTTCTTTTTTTTTTTTGGTGACGTGGAACCCCCGGCCCCACTTAGTGGGGACAGGGCACACCCCGGATACATGACCCCACCCTCAAGGACCATATATCAGGTAAGCCCGGGGACTCGAATCTAGGACCTCCCGTTCCTGAGCCAGAGAGCCAGTTGAGCTAAACCCGTCTTGCAATTGTGCCACTTCTATTTGATTCATTTTTTTGCCTAAACTGCATTATTCCTCAGTTTGCCTATTTGACCTTTACTTTATCATAGTGAACTCTTGCAACTTTATATTTTCCTTTTTTTTTTTCTCTCCTTCCATTTTCACCAGTTTTATTCATTTTCTGTTTCAAACCCATCTGAGTAGTCGTTGATATGGTTCTTTCTCTATATCTAATATTAGGTTATGCGAGGGTGGTGAACTGCTGGATCGAATATTGGCCAAGTAAGACTCTCCATGTCCTGCATATACCTTATTCTTGGGCTTATTTGTATTTCCGGTGATTATATGTATCATACTTACCAATTATGATGAATAATTAAAATTTAGTATTATTACCCACTACTGTAATATTGATCTTGAAGTTGATCTTTTAATTCAGAAAGGATAGCCGTTATACCGAGAAAGATGCTGCAATAATTGTGCGGCAGATGCTCAAAGTTTCAGCTGAGTGTCATTTACATGGTTTGGTACACCGGGACATGAAACCAGAGGTATAGTCAAAGGGTGAATAGTGTAAACAGACAGAAAATGTCGAGTTTATACTACATAAAGTCCGTTGCCTTTTCTCATATCATTCTTGTTTGCAGAATTTTCTTTTTAAATCAACTAAAGAAGACTCACCTCTGAAGGCCACTGATTTTGGTCTGTCTGATTTCATAAAACCAGGTCAGTAGGGTACATCAATGACAGTCCTCCCGCATTTCTTTTGTGTGCGTGCTTTTTTTTTTTTTTTTTTGGTGACGTGGAACCCCCGACCTCACATAGTGAGGACAGGATAAACCCCGGATACATGATCCCCCACAAGGACCATATATCAGGTATGCCCGGAGACTCGAACCTGGGACCTCCAGTTCCTGAGCTGTAGTGCCTGACAGTTGAGCTAACTCGTATGGGCTAAAAGTGTTATGCTTAGAAAGTGTAAAAGAGTATTTTCGGGATTCAACATCTGACAGGCTAATGAAAGTCTTTGTTTATGTGTTTGAAACTTCATGTATCTTTGATTTTCATGTTTATAAGTCAATATAAAATAACTAAGCTGTATATTTATGAGATTTATATTTTTCTTTCTCCTATTTGGTGACGTTTTCACCATGCCTTTGCCAAGAACTTCTTGAAAGCCAGAATTATAGCCATGATATTGAGTAGAATCTGTTCTTCGCCTTTTCTCTTTGGGATTGATTATTTCCTTGGTTTTCTCAGTTTTAAGAGATCCTATGTTGGATTGTAAAGCCTTCTTTTATATGCATGGTTGTTGAACTATGTCGCAGGGAGGAAATTTCAAGATATTGTTGGCAGTGCTTACTATGTTGCACCTGAAGTGCTGAAACGACAGTCAGGGCCTGAATCGGATGTTTGGAGCATAGGCGTGATTACCTACATTTTGCTCTGTGGAAAGCGTCCTTTCTGGGACAAGACTGAGGATGGTATATTCAAGGAGGTATGGTACAATCGTGATTTGGGACAATGTTTAGTTTGTTTATTTATTTGTTGTGACTTTCATGTGGGCCAGTATTCATCAATCAACCCTTTCGACATTCAGCAGAAAAATGTGTTTCTGTAGTTCTTATCCATAAGCATGTGCCTCCAGAACCACTTTACATTTTAATACATTACCCTAGCATATAATTTGACCTTATTTGACACGGTTCTTCTTATCACCGTCAATCCTTATCACCACCCTGTAGTTTCACTATCAGTGATTTGCTATATATGGTTATGATTTTTGACTGAAAGTGATATGTATCTACCGATAGATATCGGCTTCGGGAGAGAACAATGAGATACTTAAATGTTAAATGTTCTTGATCCTTTTGAAACACTAGTAAACACGCACATGCGTTGCACATGGGAAATTTAGAGACGGGTATATTTTGGATTCGGTTTAAGTAAAATTAGAATAGGAAAAGGATCCCTAAGATTCACTTATCATACAATAGGCAAACAAAGAGTCCTTTTTTGGAGAGATTCTAGTCTTTTACCATATAAAAAAAGTTAATCCCTAAGGTTTAGTTATTTATTAAATATAAAACTCTAGCATTTTTCTAATTGGTCCAACTAAATATCAAAAGAGTTAATTTATTTAGTAAATCTAAAACTCCAATGTTTTTCTGTTTAAAACAACTTATTTTAAATAATGCTTGGATAATTAATTGCAAGGGTTTTTACATGTGTTCTTATTCATTTTTTCATAAAATTAATTACAATACATCCTATCTGTTTTTGGATGGTGAGTTACATTTTCTGACATAGCATGACCAAGCATCATGTATGAGAGCAGTACTGGACTATTAGGCACAGGTTGGATAGATTTCTGAGCAACATATATGCTGCACTGTTGCACTTGCACCATGTGCCAGTGGGAGACCAACTCATCTTTCACCATTTCCATTTCACTTATTTCATCTTCACGAAAAGCTACCAATTTCATTGATTTCAAGACTATCAGAAAGATTCTGATTTCTTCTTCGCATAGAGACCTTCAGAAGAAAACTATACCCCTCTTCCAATGAAACTCCAGCTCCAATCTGAGACCTTGACAAGTCACAAGAATGTAAGAACAGTAAAAACATAGCCCCAAATCATAGACGGGAGGAGGCATTGAAGAACTTGATAACAGTGGAGTTTCTCAAGTAAGATCCTTGAGATGCGGATTTTTTTTTTTTTTTGATGGATCAATATATATATATTAAGCAATACGAATACCAAAGATACATAAAAGGTTCCAGGGAGGAACCAAAGCAAAGCGTAACACCAAGAGTACAAGCATAAAAAACAGCACACTAAAAAAACTGAAAAAGCCTCAAATTTCCTAGACTCAATGAAAATCTAGATGACTAATGCAGCATTTCTCCTGTAGGCATGCCCCTGAAACATGTCTCTACCTATACCTCATCTGGCCTATCTATCAACAGTGCTGACCTTAGCACATGGCAGAACGAGGTGTTCATCCCAGAAACTAAGGCTCTAGCCAACTGAATCAAATGAGCAACTCTCCATGAGCAATCCTGTGGTTGTGCGGCCCATGATATCACAACTGCAGAATCCCCCTCAATCTCCAAAGACGTGAACCCCAAAGATACTGCCTCCCAAATTTCCATTAGTTGTGCGACCAATGAGATGCTGAAGAGATTGCTGCCATCATCCTTAGTTCACTGATTGCAGCTCAATCCTAAAGCCACCTTATTAACTTCCTAGTGAAAGGTTTTCCGATCTGTCTCACCAGGTTTAATTCCCTGGTGAGAAATGGGTTTTACAGTCTTGGAGCAATGATGTGACCCATCCAGAACATCCACTGACAGGGAACTCTCTTGATAGGCCGTGTGTCCCACACAAATCCTAATATCATATCAGATTTTGTTTAGGGAGGAAACTTAGAATAGGAAGTGGGACCAAGTGGAAGTATATGTAGACAAGTGGGGTTTGCCAAATCTTCGGCCTTGTATGATATCCATGTTACACTAGTTTTCTTAGATTGGTGCGTCTGACCAGTTAACGTGGCCTTTATTTTCTCTAGGATCTAGAAAATATTATTCCTTTTGGGAATTGGAATGTCTGATCATCAGATGAAAGAATATTCAGAAGTTCAATGAAACTGTATTAGTGCTGTGAAAATGTGAAGTAGAAAAATGATGAGTTTAGGTATTATGTTACTGCAACTGGAAAGGGTACTAGAGAAACAGGTGAGCAGTCCCCCCATCCAGGTTTTGCACCCCATTTGGCTGTTTGGCTAAGTGGCAGACCCAAGTTCTAAAGTCTCGGGATCGGGGACCGGACCGGTCCCAGACGATCCCGGTTCAGACCGGTGGTACCATCCGGTCAGATCCAGTACAGATGTGAACCACCTATTTTTTTTTTTTTAAATTAAGAAAAAATGGACAGGCGGTACCGGTCGCCGGACAGGTAGGACCGGACCGGTTCAGATCAATACCGGTATGGACTGTCCAATTTGTAAATTAAAAAAAAAAAAAAAAAACGGACCGACTGTACCAGTTGTATCGGTCACCAGACCGATTGTACCGGCTAATCCGTACTGGTATCGGTTGTATTGGTCCGGTCTAGAGCCTCACGATTCAACAATTGTATCATGGCTTGGGACCAGATCGATACTATCCTTGAAACCTTGGGCAGACCCTGGGTCTGCTAATATTTTCAGTGGATACGGATCGCATGTGAAGCAGGATGATAGTACTTCGATTCTGATGACACCTATGTTAGGTTTTTGAATGTTCTGCTATAAAACTCTGAAATATTTTTTTTTTAGGTTTTAAGAAACAAGCCTGATTTCCGCCGGAAGCCATGGCCAAGCATAAGCAGCAGTGCTAAAGATTTTGTTAAGAAGTTGTTGGTGAAGGACCCTCGTGCAAGACTGACTGCTGCCCAAGCCTTGTGTATGTATATGTTCTTTTTTGGAAAGAATTGAATGCAAATGAATTCGTTCTTAAATGTTTTTAGTGATTGGTACATATAACTTTCAAGTAGCTACGTCTATCTCATTCCTGTTTTTCTGTCCGCATGATGGGACAGTCAAACTGCTTTCTGGCCTTTTCATGTGATTCTATTGTCCTGACTAGTTCTGATTTTTCCAGCACACCCATGGGTAAGAGAAGGGGGAAATGCATCAGAAATCCCTGTTGATATATCTGTATTATCCAACATGCGGCAATTTGTGAAGTACAGCCGTTTGAAGCAGTTTGCACTTAGAGTAAGATTTTCGCTTTTGCATGCAACATTTTGTCCCCAAAAAGTGGGAAATATTTCTCTTGATCATGACTTACTTTTAGGTAGCACTGCTGGGTTATGACATGTAGATGCATTATATCATGTTTTGCAGGCTTTGGCTAGCACGCTTGATGAAGAAGAATTGTCAGATCTTCGGGATCAGTTTGATGCAATTGATGTGGATAAAAGTGGTGCTATTAGTCTTGAAGAAATGAGACAGGTTTTCCTTCACATTCTAGTATCAATTTATGTTAGTCATGTTGACATATACAGTCAGTATCATGACTCTGGTTGGTCTTTATGCAGGCTCTTGCAAAAGATCTTCCTTGGAAACTAAAAGAACCACGCGTTCTAGAGATTCTTCAAGCGGTATGCGTAGACTCCTCAAATCTAATCTCTACTTTTAAGAACTTTATTTCCTTCAACTGATTCCAGTTTTTTCATTTATTTCATGCCTAGTATCATAACCATTCTGCTTCCACCCTGTTCTTTCCTTAGTATTATTGTTTTCCATTTATCATGGCACCCTTTGGCATTATCTTGTGTCTGTGTGTGCATGTGCGTCGGCACGCGTGTGTGTTTCTTTCCCCTTTTTGTGGATCTTGTAACTGCACTTTCCTGTACTAGATCATTAGATAGCTCAAGTTAATTGAAAATCTTACTTAATCAATAAGCATGGTGTTAAAACTTGGGACTGGATTGGGTTTCATTCCCAGCCGATCTCATGCTGATTTAGCGATCCATATCTGGATCAGCCGGTCCATGGCTGACCTAATCAAGACATCCAAAAATGATATATATATATATATATATATATAATTTAGGGAAAAAAATATTCTAATATATTTACATAAAAATTGATAAAATCTATCAGAATATTGTTAAAAATCGATTGAAATATTGTAGTGCCATATCCCGTTGTATAGAGTTCATAAAAAACAAGACAAATCTCATTAGCAAGGCATGAATTCTTTCACAAACATGTTGACAAAAAATGTATTCATGTAAAGCCTATTGAAAAATACATTCCATAAGACCAGTTCTAATTGGAACCCTAACTGGTACAATAAGGGTTCCAATTCATTACCCTGTGAAGCCCAAACATGTTAGAAACCTAATTCGTATGATTTAAGCCCTTGAAAACTCCATATTTTTAATATAAACACCATGAAAACAAAGTTATATGGAAAAAAAAATTATGAAAACAAAGTTATATGGAAAAAAAAAAAAATTAATCTCACTCACAAAAAAAAAAAAAAAACTCCTAATAGATCCGAAATCCAACTCAACACAATATCCATAGGGAAAAATTAAATCCCCCATAGAACAGATTAAATTAAAAAGAAGAAGACATATCTATTGATATATCGGTGGTGTTCTTTTGGTTTGGATGCAAAATCCAGCAATAATCAGGAGTGAAGAAATGAGAAAGGGAAAGGGAGGGCAGGTCGCGGATACATGCCCAAAGGTAGGTCTGTTGCCAGTCCACCCCTCCCGGGACCCTGCTTCGGCAGGACCTAAACGGGGTACGGTCCTTTTTTATCATATAGGGACTGTGACTCAGTAGGTGGTAAACCCAAGTTGACTACAACAATCAGGATTGTGTCCGGTTGAGTTCTAACACCATGTCGATAAGCAGCCTACCTATCCTTCCAATCACCATTCTTTGATATTCTTTACTCTCAACAGACTTTGGCTAATATGCTTCCCCTTTGCCATTTATCATCGGCAGTTTCATTTATTTTCTTATTTAAATTGGGTCTTCAATCTTCTTCATTCTTTGAATTTCCCACTATTGGTATTTGTTTGCTTGAGACAGATGGACAGCAACACAGATGGGCTTGTGGATTTCTCTGAATTTATTACAGCAACCCTACATGTGCATCAGTTGGAGGAACATGATTCTGATAAGTGGCAGTTACGGTCCCAGGCTGCTTTTGAGAAATTTGACGTGGATAGAGATGGATTCATTACATCGGAGGAACTAAGGATGGTGAGCTTTATAGAATCTCTCTCTCTCTCTCTCTCTCTCTCTCTCTCTCTCTCTCTCTCTCTCTCTATATATATATATATATATATATAT
>JAUPMG010000004.1:16761018-16780977 GCA_031762675.1 Pachysandra terminalis
AGCTGGTGATCTTGGAAAAAGTTTTTAATCATTGCAAAATGCAGTTCTTAGTAAATTTGGTTTATGTTTTGCAGCACACGGGATTGAAGGGCTCCATTGATCCACTTCTAGAGGAGGCTGACATAGACAAAGACGGGAAGATAAGTTTATCAGAATTCCGTAGACTTTTAAGAACTGCGAGCATGAGTTCACGCAACGTGCCTGGCCCATCCAGATATCGAAATTCTCGCAGGGTGTAGCGACTCTAATAGATCATTTGAGGTGGAAAAATGATGGAAGTGTTCTCCTTTGTGTGATCTTATTGTATAGAGGATTGCACACCATGCCTTGATCCACCGAGTCACCAACTTGAAGACCTATGTGAAAATAAATTGTTACCTTTGAAAGGATCCAAGCAGGCTGTGAAGACTGATAAATCTGATAAGAAGTTTGGGAGTTGCTGTGGGTCTGTGCAGATGTTGGATACTGGTAAAATCTTTCCCTTGTTGTTACTGTACATTCTTTTGGTGTGGTGGGGAAGGGACTTCGTTGTTCATTCCCTGCAACTGTACTGTGACTACAAATTAGTAGTCAAATTTGGTGTAACTAGAAGTCATTTATCATGTTTATGTACTTGCAAATATATTTGAAATATAAATATTTTTTCTGCTTCACAGAAATCTGCTTTAAGGATGGGATTGCATTTTTATTTAGTGCCTATATTCTCTGTGAGATTGTCATCGGAGTTTCCGTATAACCGAAAGGAAAGAAACATGCCATCTAATCTATCAAATAATTTATAAGATGAGTCAAATCCAAAAAAAAAAAAAACAGTTTTCAGGGTGTTCATTGTTTATTGCATTGATAAAACATGTTTGACAATTACTATTGTTTTGTACATCTAAATATACAGAATTTAGGGGGGATTAGTTATACAGATTTTGATTGTACATGGGACTGAAGTGGGACACTTAATCCCTGTTCGACGGTGGGGTGTGAATGTAATCTGTATATAATTATTGTCTTTGTATAGCCTTTGGCCCTAGGGGTACTTTAATAGAAATTTTATTTACGGATCAAAAAAAAAAGATTGATTGGAACCCGCATGAGATGTGTTCTCACTAGGGCTGTCGATGGATCGGATCAAGGCATATCCTAATTTGATTTGATTAGAAGTTGGATTGAATCGGATCAAACTTTATTGGTTCGTCAGATCATAAATCCCTTGCCAAATCCGATTACTTCTGGATCGGATTCGAACAATTATTATTAGATTTTTTGATAAACCTATTTTATAGTTATAAAAAATCAGATAAAAATATATAATTTTATATATATGTACTGAGTTTACAAAAGTCCTGAAGCTTTTGGAACAATGGACCTTTTTTGGTAAACCTATTTTATAGTTATAAAAAAATCAGATAAAAAATATATAATTTTATATATATGTAATGAGTTTACAAAAGTTCATGAGCTTTTGGAACAATGGTTAGGTCCGTAACAATTGGTATCAGAACCAAATACCACGTCTCTGATTCAATTCATGGTGATAGCAAATTGGAGTAAAATCTCAAAATATAGAGACAAAGGAGACCTGTTGCCAATATGCAGCTGTGGACGTCAGCTTCAGAGCATGGTGGAATGTTTCCATAAGTCCTGAGGCTTTTGGATCATGCAAATGAAATAGATTCGGACCCTATCGAATTGAAGTAAACTGTAGGTTCTTCGCTTTGCTATTGATTACAATTAAAGCAAATCCGAAAATGAGAATTGTATGTTATTAACATGGCTTTATCAACCTAACTCTGACCAGAAAGTTATGTCCACAAAAATTAAACAAAGAAAAACGATCAACGAATTCTTTCTGGGATGGAGCAACTGAGCAACAATTACAACTCTTTTGAATACAAATGCTAATATATTGGTTAAATTATATTTCTAGCTGGTATTCTTCTCCTTGTCCTTATTTGCCTTATTGGAAACCAGAAATCACCAACAATAATCAAGCAGCCACCTTCTTGGATGTTACAGAATTTACAATGGTAGCAAATTCAGGACCCTGCAGGACCAAAATTTTCAAGTGTAAATCACAAATACAACCAATCAGCAAAGTAACTGAAATTATCCCAATCCTTTACTTCTCTTTAAGAAATTCAAGACAAATGTGAAGATGTATCATAAAGCCCGGTTTACAGGTTATTGTACAGTAATCTCAAAGCAAATGGAACAATCCAGAAGTCCTCCCGTCCTTGGGACATTGGTACTTGGTAGGACATCCCCTCAAAAGAAGGGCAGGGTGGGGAGGATCGGGGGTTCGATTCTGTGTCTCCCCTATGGGGGAGTGGTCGAGTGACCACAAGCACGGAGATACCAAAAAAACAAAAAGGATCAATCCAGGCACAACTTTTTTACACTACATTCCTCTAAATCATCTCTTTTCCTTTTTTATTTTATTTTCTTCCTTCCCTAGACACCGAAAAGAAGCATTAGTGAGCATTGTCATTGTTACTTTGTGCCAAGACTTTGTTACCGGTTTCAGAGTCAAAATTGTTTTTGTCTGAGCTCGTTGTAAGAATACATACTCCTAGAGAAGGTCTTGCACAGCTTATTAGCATGCATAACATGTAGATATGACAACATTACAACACATAAGTCATTTCTTCAAAAGGTAATTGCAACCATTTGAATCCAGTATCAGTATTGGTTCCATCAAATTTTCCACTTTGTCATTAAATTGTTGAATTAATAACTGTTATATAGCATAAATGTACCTTCAAGGAAGCACCTCCAACAAGAAATCCATCAATATCTTCTTGTTTCGCAAGCTCAGCACAATTGCCCCCATTTACGGATCCTGTGAAAATGTGGATTTTGCCATACGAAATTTAAGAAAAGAAACGATAAACTATCATTAGAGCTAGAACATTAAAACGGGTAGAATAGAAGTAATAAAATGCCAAGGGATCAGCAGAAATTGATCAGCTGAAACAAAATGTTAAAGATCCTAAAACATCATAGCTATTTAGTTAGGGTCAAATCGATTTTCCGTGCGTTAGATAACATTTAGTCCAAAGACAGTGCATGGATTACAACAGCCTTGAGTTAACTCTTGAGGTAATCATATTTAGTTGGTTGCCAAGTATTACGATTTGATGACCCATATTAACAAGTATCAGACAATATTGGATGCCAACTTAGCCCAACCAGAACTCATCCAACTGAAGATTGGAAGCCAACATTCCTCCAATCCCCTCCTCAATCTAGTAAACTAAACAAGTACCTGTTTCTAGAGAGAAAATGCAGTGTTTCTTAGTCAATACTCTTCATGTTTTATGCATTTAAGAACCTTCAGAAAGAGAGAGATGATTTTATTGTTAAGCGAATAATAAACACGGGTTGAATCTAATCAGTTCTTAAATTTCTAGTAGCATCTATTTTTCCTTTCATCTTGTATGTATCTAGGAGTATCTACTTTTTCTTCCATTTTATGGATTTAAGAACCTAATAGAAACCGAAGAATGTACTTTCATTGTCAAGCAAATATTATACTGAAAGGTTGAATCTGGTTAGTTCCTGTAGACTGATAGCATTGCAGACCAAATTTATAATAACAAACGCAAAGATGGAAGACAATTAATGTTGCCTACAAAATTCTTATCATATCTATGATAGCATCACAAATAGAAAAATTGTGTGACAGCAGCTATATTGCAGAAAATTGTTCTTTTTTACAGTACTTGTATGCAGACAAGTTTACATGGAATACCTCCATAGATAATACGTGTTTTAGAAGCAACTTCTGCTGAGACATTCTTTTTGAGCCAATCACGGACAGCTACATGTACTTCCTGAGCCTGCTGAGGAGTGGCCACTTTACCAGTCCCAATAGCCCATACAGGCTCATAAGCAACAACTACATCATCCCAGCTGGGAACTGAATCTGCACATCATATACACATTCAAAACAAGGAAGAGTCATCTCAGTATCCTTTCACCAAGAGGAGTCTAATATTGAATGCATGCTCATCAAGAAAACAAAACCTACCTGCAAAAGCTTTCATTTGCTGGAAACATACATCAAAAGTCTTTCCAGCTTCTCTTTCTTCTAGTTTCTCTCCTATACAAGCTATGACCTTGACATTCTGGCTCAAGGCATAGGCAGCTTTCTTTCCTATAAACTGAATGACAGAGCTTCAGTCAAATTTCGAAAGTGTAGCCTCACTTCCGCACAAGACAATGACCACATTCACGAAGACCTTCTAAGGGAATGATTTTTAATTTTTTTTTAACAGAAATGATTTTGAAAATCTTACCTGATCATCTTCTCCAATGACATGCCTCCGCTCTGAATGCCCAAGAATAACCCACTTGCAACCTATATCTTTCAATTGTTCCACGCTATACAACGGAAAAAGGTAAAGTCGGTTAAAAAGATAACATGGCAATAAAATGATTAACACGTTCTAGAGGTGTATCAAGGTGCAGTACCATGGTTCCGTGGATCGAGCGATACCGGTCCGGACTGGGACCAGACCATACTGATCCAGTTCCAACCCGCTATACAAAGGAAGTATCGCTGGGTTATGGATCGGCGGTCCGGTACCGCCAGTCCGGTGACCGGTTCCAGTGGCCCAACGACCGGTCCCACCGGTCCGTCGGTCCAGTAACCGAAACCGCCAGTCCAGCAGCCCGGCGACCAGTCCCGCCGGTCCGTCCAGTCCGACGACCGGTCCTCATCGGTCCGGCGACAGCCTGAAATTTTTTTCCTGTAACGGTTCCGGACCGGCCGGTACCAATCCGGACCGGCGGTCTTTGGTTCCGGTTTTTAAAACCTTGTGCAGTACTGCACGTGCCACCCGTTAGTACATATTAAGAAAACTATTATGCAAATATTAATTAGGTTAAGTTTCTGCACTTGAAAAATTAGCTTAGCAGGCATTAACATGAACTTTAGAAAACTTTTGCAAAATAAGAAGGTTCCTTGAAGCTATTTTTTGCAGTAATAATTGGTAACAATTTTTAGCCAAACAAGAAGCCCCCTCGAAGAATGGCTGTCCGACCCAAACCCCAGAAGACTTCATTCACCCAAAATGTCCAAGTTGAACTGCAAATGCAACTGAGACACTTCCAGTTGATTATATGTTGCAAGTATCTAAATCAAAATAGTTGATTGTTCCTTTTGGAATCTCAAGGTATCTCAATTTTTTCCTAGTGTTCTCTCTTTTTTCCTAGACATTCCCAATTGATCATATGTTGTAAGTCATTCTCCAAAATGTCCAAGTTGAACTGCAAAAGCGGCCAAGACATTCCTAGTTGACCATATGTTGTAAGTATCTAATCAATTTATTTCCTAGTGTTCTCTTTTCTTCTTTCTTTCTTTCTTTCTTTTAATGAATATAGTATGATCTATTTTCTCCAAGAGTATTTGTTGAAGTTTACGATAGAATCTGTTTATATTTATACTAAGAAGGAAATGTCCCCTCCAGTCCTTCAGTAAATATGTAGAGTATTTATTTCTGAGTATGAAGAAACTTGAAATGTTTGTATACACACATATACATACTAATTTCTAAAATCAATATACATATTGTTCACCAGAAATGTCTCTTTCTTTAGTTATAACAATTATTATAAAGGTAGGTTAATTTTTGTTGTGAAGGACTTGAGTGTATTTATTAGTAAAGAAGAGTCTTAATGTTTTATTATAAAGGACTTATTTGTAATATTGATAAAAAACTGTTATTTTAAAACCTATACAGCTGGGAACAGGATTCCTATTTTTAGGAGTCCTAGTTAAATATATTAGGACAGCTGGGAAGAAGAGTCCACAGTTGTCGCTGCTCTTGGAAAGAGGACTCAACAATCGATGAGTCCTGGGGATTATCGCGACAATTGAAGCAGCTCTTCTTCTTGCTACTCTACATGCCATGTCTGATGGAAAAAGAATGGAGTTCTCATCATGAACAAAAAAGAGTCCACAGTTGTCACTGCTCTTGGAAAGAAGACTCAACAGTCGATGAGTCCTGGGGATTATCGCGACAATTGAAGCAGCTCTTCTTCTTGCTACTCTACATGCCATGTCTGATGGAGAAAGAATGGAGTTCTCATAATGAAACAAAAAAAGACTTTCACTATGGCCTCCTCGTTTTGAGGCATTATGGGTGTGGGATCAACCCCAGTAACAAAGAAGGAATCCATAAGAACTTGAAAACGGCCATGTCTTGTACCCGTCCCGACACGGTACTCTAAGATGAGGTGCCGAGTCCATGTAATGCCCATTCTAAACACATTACTCTGTTCTATAACTGGGAAGTATTTAGTGAGCTTTATTCCTGTTTTCTATTGTCAGCTTAGTTAATGTCATTCCTTGCTTTCTTGGAGTTACTTTCACGCCCTAATCTGTATTAATATATCAATTCGAACTGTATAAGATACGTATTTATACCCTTTACATCAGCCCCCTAATATAATAAAATCCAATCAGTTGAAAAGATTAAAACCCCGCTCCCCTCCTTCATTTCTAATTTCTGACTTTGAACCTCCTCTGTTAGTCCCAAAATAAACCCCAGTTGTCATCAAAATCAGCAAATTGGATATCTCTGAGTTCCGCATAGTTGGAAATTCTGAAGAATTACAAAGAGATTTATTGATCAGCTTCTGAATATCTATCTCTATACCTTCAAAAATCCTACGATTTTTTTCTCCCCAAATCGTCCACGTGATTGTCGCGGGACACAAATTCCATAAGACCGAACTCCTTCTCCTACTTTTCTTCTTCTTTTTCCACCCCAATTCAGAAACACTTCTTTGAAACTGTGATGCATAGCATAACCCAGTCCACCTTAAATCTGCTTAAATAAAAACTCCACATTCTCCAAGCCACCTCACAATGAAGAAATAAATGCCCAACCAATTCCTCTTCTTTCTTGCATAACCAGCACCTAGAAGCTAGAGACCACCCCCTCCTTTTAAGATTATCATACATGAGTATCCTATCTTTGGTTGTAGTCCACAAGAAGAAAGAAATTTTGGATGGCATACTAGAATTTCAAGTCAATTTCACAGTCCCTCTCTTGAGATCTCCTCTGGCATAGAATAGTACATAGATTTCACCGAGAAGACCCCATCTTCAGCCCACCTCCATAGTCTTGAATCTCCACCTTCCTTAACCTTGGTCTTATAAATCACCTCCATCAGTCCTATAACATCTTCAATTTCCCAATCCAGCACATTTCTTCTAAAAGACAGATCCCACCTCCAACCCAAATTCTCCTTTATCAAATATTCTTTCACTAGGACATTAATATTTGCTGTTAATGCAGCTACCTCCGGAAATCTGTGAAGTAAAGTTGTTTCCCCACACCAAATATCTTTCCAGAATTTTATCCTCTCCCCATTCCCCACCTTGTAATGTACCACTCTCGAAAAAAACATCCCTAGTACTACTAATAATTTTCCAAAGTCCCATGCCATGAAGAAACCTGCTACCCTTAGATAACCAGCCCCATTCCTCCACCCCATATTGCGCACTAATCAGCGTCCTCCACAAACTGTCAACCTCTACCCCGAACCTCCACAACCACTTTGCCAGCAGGTCTATATTAAACCTGGTTAGGCTTTTCAGACCCAACCCCCCAGTGACCTTGCTTGAACAGACTATAAACCACATGACCAAGTGAAATTTGTGACTCACCTCATTACCCCTCCATAAAAAGACCCTTTGAAGCTTCTCTAGTTGTCTAGCCACCAAAGTAGGAATCTTCAATTTTGACATGTAATAAGTTGGTAAATTAGATAGTGCACTCTTGATCAGGGTCAATCTTCCACCCTTGGCCAAATAACTAGCTTTCAAAGATGCTAACTTCTTCTCCGATCTTTCCTCCACTTTGTTCCAAACCCCTTTATTCTTGAACATCACCCCCAACGGTAACCCCAAATAAACTGTAGGTAAAGAGCCTACCTTACACCTCAACCATCTTACCAACCGACTTAAATTGTCAATATCCCCCACACCAATCAATTCTGATTTAACTAAATTGACATGTAAACCCGAAACCGCCTCAAAACACAAGAACATGCACCAAAATGCCTTTAATTTACATTAGTCCTGATACAGCCATTGTTCTTTTAAAACTTCAGATTTTAATGTTATATGCTACAACATTTGTTACAGAAAGATTACAATGAATAAGATTTGACCTTTTTCAACACTAACAAAACTATTAGTAGCATGCAATAACAAAGGAGCTCTATGGTTCAAGTTTTAAATTTCAAGATTAAAATATTGATCAAAAACTTTCAAGAATTTAGATAGAAGAATCAAGAAGACTGCACTGACTAAATTTTTGTGTTCAACTAGGAAAAGCAAGACAACCTGATTTCTCCTGTGAAAGCTCCACCTTTTCCAACCCAAGAATTCTGAGCAGATATCTCGATCTTATCTGTTAGAGAATTCTTTACCTGATCAATGTATACAAAGGGAGGCGCTACAACAACATCTGCACCATGCACAATGAAAATAGAAGATTAAGAGAAAAGATAACAAATCTGATTTAATGTAGATTAAAAAATAAAAATAAAATTAGCATATTGCAACAAGTTCAAGAATAATTACTGTAAAGCCTTTTGATAAGAAACTGGGAAAGAAGAATAAGAAAGAAAAGACACAGTACAAGAACAAAAACAGTTGATACATTATAAATAGTGCCATTGGAGAAAGAATGGCTTTCACCAATAAGGCAACCGAGTCTAGAGCTTTATTAAAGCCCTAGCGTTTATTAATTTGGAATTCCAAATCTAAAAAATTTGAGGAACACATTCAACAAAAGCCCCACACTAATCCATCATTCCTACTGATAGCCCAAACTTTAATAGAACTAGAATTTCTAGATGGACTCCCATCACAATTGTGAATCCCATTTCTTCTAATAAAATGTGTCATATAAAGGTAAAAATGACCAATCTAATCATTAATATCCATTTCTTCAATGGAAAACCATCAAGACTTATTATTGATCACCAGACACCAGCTGTAAAATTCTTTAGAAAGATGGAAAGAAAAAGCATTGGAACCACCACAAGAAGTAGCAATGTCAATGGCCATTGAAATGCTAAAAAACTAACATTTAGCTATTAATAAAAGTCAAAATGCAATTGAGTAATTGGCTTCTTCAGCTAAACTAGACTTCTCTTTCCATAACCTGTCAGATAAACAACGGTCTCTATCGCAAGTTACATCAACTAGATGTTGAAGTTCTTCAAAATTTTGTATCCTCAATAAGAGTCAGGACGATGCCCTTCATAACATGCATGAGCATTCTCATTTTCCATGATACCTTATGCCCTTTATAATATGCATGGACATTCTCATTTTCCACAATACCTTAAATTTGATACAAGGCTATAAACCTAACTAATTTATACGTGAACCACCCTTCTTCACCTTAAGCTAGAGTTCTCTTTCCAAAACCTGTTCAGATAAACAGCAGTTTCTATCACAAGTTGCATCAATGAGATAGACAACACAATTTCTCCAAAATTCTGGGTTGCAGATAACAGGCAAAACAATGCTCAGAATGGATGGCTGAAAGCTAAGGATTCAAAAAGGCATGAGCATTCTCATTTTCCACGATACCTTAAATTTGATACAAGGCTATAAACCTAAGTTATAGGTTAACATTTATATAAATACAATAATGAAACTAAAATAATGAAAACAAAGATTTATTATCTCACCAACATCAGCCTCCATATTCGCACTATTCAAGTCGGAAACGAGTTTGCTGATAGACTCTTTTGTCCCATTCTATCAAATACAAAATTAGAAAATGAAGCAAGAAAAAAAGTCATTCAGGTGAAACATAAAAGAAAATAGAGAACAACAAAACTTATCAAAACATCTGAAACTCCAAGACATAGTAGAACAATAAAATGCCAAAATTGAAACAAAACATGGAATATTAATGCCATTAAATAGTCCAGAAAAAGCACAAATGAATGTTTTATAATTTTAAGAAATTGCAAATTAGAAAGACAGTCATATATGATGACGTCGATTTAAAGAATGCTGTAAGTAAGCTTACAGATCCAATCAACACTTTAACAGAACTGAAGAGAACCAAACAGTAAATCAGATGTTTAAAAAATGTGGACCTGCATGACTGGTTGCAATGTCAAGGGTATCCAAGTACTGACTATTTTTGCCCCCAATTAGAAGAATCTGGATAGGGCTGTAAACCTGATCATCTCGAGTTGGGCTCAGGTACACACAGGTGTACCTGATTAGGACCCCCATCAGGAATATTCAGTATACACAATTACGTGATTTATTTCTAAGGTTAAATTTGTTGTTTTCATCAGTTCTTTTTGTATATATATATATAGATAGATAGATAGATAGATAGGTATAGATATTTGGTCAATTACAAGAGTCAAGTTTCTTTTTTGCTGCTTTTCCATTCAAAGTAATAGTTAGATTATATGCCTTCAGATAATTTCTGACAGACACCATGCAGGTCCTTTTCAATCTTCCTCAAGCTCTTTTAGATCTTCAACTTGTACTACCATCTCATGCCTTCTTAATACATGATGTTGGCTTGTGAAAACAGTTACATTAATGATAATATACTTTGCTTTTATGCACTTGTCATTTTCATCAAATTCAAAGCCAATCATGTTAAGACAACATGCATCCAAATAATAAGATAAGGACAAGCAAAAACATGTTCTGAGTAAGAATAAGTACTTACACATTTCCAGTTACCACCGACAAAAAACTGCAATTAAAAGAAAGGCAGAGAATCAATCACTGAATTGACAAAAATTACAATCTAATTCTAGAATTCCCATATGAAGTTCTATACATACACTCCCTAATTCTAAAATTCAAATTTTACATATGTCATGAAAAAATGATGCATTCATTATCTAGAATAAAAGATTGTGTTAAAGCATGACATCAATCTGATAAAACAAAGTTAACAAATTTAAAATAAAAATGAATGAGAAAGGGAGAAGAAAGAAAGTAAGACTGAATCATTACATTTCTATACCTTCCATGCCAGCAAAAGACTTGTATAGATAATCCAACAAACATATAATTCTTAATTCCTTCAGATTTGACTCGATTAACTTATAGTCAGATTCAAATTAAAAAAAAGGCCATCAAGAGAACTTCATTAACAAAAGCATATGCTCTGAAGTTTCTTGACTTCATTTGGAAGAGAGTCGGTCCATCCAACATCATTTACTCCAAAGCCAGAAACGCCCCTCTATCCATGACAGACTAAATGTGATTAATATTGGAATATAAAGTGGGGGAAATTAGTTTAACACTGGAGATGAGTATGGTTTTTGAAAGTAACACGGAAACATCTATTATTGTAGGCAAGGTAGGGAGGTCAACCTCTCGTGAATCTAAGGTAACAAAATGAATATGAACCAAATATAAATTGGCATAAATTTGAATCTACTAAAATGTCCTCAAAACATAATTACAACTGAAAGTTGATTATGGATCTAGGTAACTCTCCTCTCAACATGGAGATATTTCCAGAGCAAAAGGTTAAAAAATAAAATTTTCAAACCCTTTATCAGGGCTTTAGCATTTCAAAAGCTTAAAACTCAGGGAAGACAAGATGACAAGTTGACAACTTAAGCAAACATCTGTCACTCCCAACATCATAACGAATTACAAATGGGTACTTGATGATACAGCAAATCGCCATCCTTCAAAATTCCCCCAATATTGGCCCTAAGATGTGCCTTATTATGGCCAACTTCTTCATTTGAATTTGGTGTCAAACCAGCAATCCAGATATATGCAATTCTTTTCCCCAAGAGTATTCCTAAAAATATAAAAAAGGATTCAATCTGATGTTTAGACTCGTCAAACAATCACAAAAAATATCATGCAGTACCTAGCATAACACAAAGGATCCAAGACCCGTGAGTTCTTCTTATATGTACAACTCACTGACTCATCCAAGACTTCAATATTTTAGCTGGTTTCTACAGAAGCAGGTCCAACCTGCTCGTTCAATTTCATCTCCTATGCTGAAACAAGAAAAAGTTTTGATCAAACTTTTTTAACGCTTCTTTACCAACTTATAGTTGTAAACCAACAGATCTTGAACCTTGAACAACAAATAATCGGTGACCCATAATAAAGGAAATTTAACATAATCTCTCTTGATCAACATATGGAGCATTTATAGTTTCCTCTTCAGAGCACCACCTTTAATTTTTATAACTGAAAATGTTACCAAAAGTAACAGCAGGTAGCACGGGAATAGTGTAAAATAAGTGTAATGTGTAAGGTCAAGGCATATGGCATAGAAATGTGCAACCCCAAGGATCCATTTTTTACAATCAAGAAATGACAACGAAAATGAGCCATCTTTCTCATTTAAAATGAGAGAAGATTTCTGTCCTAGAAAAGAAAAAGTGAATATCCAAAATTCATGAAATTGAGAGTTTTATAACATTTAGTCCCTAAACTATAGGTGAAAGCCCAGTTAAAAAGCAGGCTAGCAAAGCACCTAATGCTCCATGCAGTTCTAGGTGGTTTTGACAATGTTTGAGCTCGCTTAGGCATCATATCACTCATCGAGAAAAAAAAAAAGCCTAATCGCCAAGGCGCCCGCCCATCTACGGTGCTGTCGTTCAACATCAATGACAACCACATCTGGGCACTAACGAAACAATGCACAGTTTTATGCATGCCAACAAGCTGATGAATCAGACTTGACAATAGCAACAACAGATCGGATAAGGCCAAAGCCCCACAAATTGCCATCTCAGGTTGAATACAAATAAAATCAAATCATCATCAGATCTACTAAAATAGGAAGGAATCGTAATAGGTGCAACGATGAAGCATAAACCACTTTCATTACACAACTACAACAACAACAACAAAATGCCTTATCTCAAATCTCAATTAGTTAAGAGTAAGCAACATGAATCCTATGCTTCCATCCCAATCTGTCAAAAACCATACTTTCAATCAGATTATGTGAATCCAAAACTTTTCTAACCGACTCCATTATTTTTTATCATCATCTCCCCTTTTAGATTCTTTAATGAGTACCCGCTCACGTCTTCTCATAACTGTCTCACTAAATCAACTTAACCTACTTCCTATTTAGGCAACACTAGGGTTCTAAATTATTGCATTACTTTTGTCCTAAACACCAATGATTTCGGACTCATTCACTCTTCTACCCCATTCTTTTTTATTTTAAACTATCAAACCAATTGTTTTACCACTACAATCAGATCATCCAGCAATAATCCACTTAAAATTTCAATACACGCACATTTCATACTCTCTCCAACAGAATCTCAAAAGTAAGGAGAACAAATCGGCACAGATTTTTACAATTTGATCGAAAATACAAGTTAGATCTAAAACAAGAATCGAAGAAATGAAAAAAAGAAAAAAAAAAAAGATCTACCTTTCCAGAACCGGCCATGGTAACGACACCTCTGCAGCCTCTTCGAGTAGAGGAAAGTCGGAGATGAGAATCGATATGTTGAAAGAAGGATTGGGTGGACGAGAGAGTCAGAGATTGATCGAGCTTCAAGCAAGATCGACGCAATCCGAAGAACTGTGGACAGGATGAGATGGCGGATTTAGGGCCAGAAATTTGAGAAGCGAGAGAAGTGGATACCACCGCCATTCCGATTTCCGACCTCAGCTGCTGCCGCTGCTACTACTCACTGTTGTTCTTCTCTTACCACCTACCAAATACGATATAAAGATGACATATGTGGCGTTATTTCATATGCCTAGGTGGACTAAACCTATCGATAAACCTTAAACAGCCAACTCATTCACCCCGCCCCCAACACACCAAAAAAAACAAGGCTAAAAAGTACACTAACAACCTCTTTAATAGAACCGGTGTGTTCGGTTGCTGTCCCAAAAACAATCTTTTTAATTTTAGGATAATGGAAAGAATCCTACTCTCCAGCCACGTGGATTTAACATGAAATTTTGAGGATATTGATTTTCTGAGGCGCCCTTCCAATCCAATGGAGAGTACCCGTGACAACCGTGATTCATCATAGTCCACAAACGTGCTACTGAGCTTCTCGTTAAAGTCCCCGTCTAAATTGTGGTACGACATGACGCCTGTTTGGCATACCTTCTTACAACTACAAGGGCTTTGTTAAAAATTATGTTGGCAGAGAAAAATTATATTAAGAGGATGTCTTTATATATAATTTTAGGTTCGATGGATATTTTGATCTTTTTAAGGAACGTATAATAGAAATGAAAAGATAATTTTATTATTTTAAAAATTTCACTTAAATTTAGAACATGATTAATTGCTTCTCGCAAACGCAATTTTTAAAAACACAAATTTTAGAAACAGCCCCACATTTATACTGCAAACCTTTAAATCTTTACAATATTTGCCGGTTTTAAGGTTATAACAAGACCTTTAATGAAGAGACGTGGTTGGTTATCTCACCAAATTTGTATGATAGTCTAACAGTGGTTTATCCTGCCCCATCCTTATAGTAAAGTCCTTAATAACAGATCCTGTTGCGGGTCTTACTTTACAAATACGCAACAATCTACTTCTGTCCATTTTTGCATCAAAACAAAACAGAAGAAGTGCTTTGTTGCTTTTTGAAAGTCTGTTTAGGCCTATCTGTTCAAACATCTTAATCTTAAAAAATAAAAATCAATAAAGGAAGAAAATGGGACAAAGACACACCCCATTTTGTCAAATATATATCATATTATTCAGTCTACATCCTCTTTCAAGGCTTTCAATTCCAAACCCCCAAAACTTCAACCAGATTATCCCATCACAATGTCTCCTACTACAACAGTACACTAGTGCTGAAATGACACCAACAAGGTGTTGGCATTCTAATCAACAAAAGCCAGATTGGCCCAGCCAGTAAACTCTGAATCTTTTTGAGCATTTCCAGAACCCAGCAAGAGAATACAATATATTCAGATAAATGGGACCACCTCTACATGCGACCCTGGGCACAGAAAAGCTAAGGTACTAAAGCCTAACTTCCATTTTCCCTTTCCAGAATTAATATTCATTTGCTATATTACAAGAGGTATTCGGTTAAGAGGCACAGGCAGGCGGGTAAATCGGAAGTTAATGTCGCCGTTGCCAGAAACACGGCTGCAACCAGTGGGAAAGCAAGCAAAATACCATATGAGACATTAGCAGCTGGAGACGGTTGATCGGCACTCATACGTTGAAAATGCCATCCTGAAATTTTTTTTTTTTCCTTAAAGACTTCAGTCACCCTTAGGGTCATCACCCACACTATTGGAGGAGCTGTCCTGTAGACCTCGAGATGATGAACACCTACTTGAACAACTCCCATTTGCGACACTGCTGCTTTCCTTCCTATGTAAATGTTTTCTTCTCCTTCCTCCTGACGATAATTCCTGTAGAACAATCAATTCAGTTAAATTTGTATCCTACCATGGTCACAGTTGTTGAAGAATGGAAATCCTCTACTGCTATCCCTACTACCATCCCTACAACCAAGGGATGGGAGTTGTATACATCATAATCAAGAGTTGATGTGTACAGCATCCCATCCCTTGGTTGTAAGGATGATAGTAGGAATCGTAGTAAAGGAATTGAACTCTTGTTCAAAGGGTTCGACGACTGTGTTCTTCCACACAGTAACCAAAAACTCACGCGGGTTAGCTCAACTGGCAGGTTCTCCAGCTCAGGAACTGGAGGTCCGGGTTCGAGTCCCCGGGTTTACCTGATATATAGCCCTTGTGTGTGGGGTCATGTATCCGGGGTTACCTTGTCCCCACTAAGTGGGGTCGGGGGTTCCACGTCACAAAAAAATAATAATAATAAAATAAAATAAGTCACCTGGTCTGCTGTAGATCCAGGCGTCTTAAGCTCCAGCTCCGTTGCTACATCATTTGAATTGTCACTTCTTTCAGCATTGTTGCCCCTCTGATGATCTGATGACTTACTTTTGAAATCTTGTTTACTTGATGTATGAGACCTACTGGTTGGCTGCACAAGTGGAGATACATAATGGATAGATTGCTGATCAACCTGGGGATTAGCAGGAGTTGAATATGGAACAAAAGTCGAACACGGATTAGGGATAGGCCCAGGATTCTGATTTCTAAAGAAGGGGTGATATGGTTGTAGAGAGGGATGTGTGGGAATTGGGCCTGGCGGGACAGGTACCGGCAATGGATATGGATATGTGGGCGGGCCCATAACAACTGACAGATCCATAGCAGACCATGGGTACATAACCCTCATTCTTTGTTGATACTGAACATTAAGGTTCTCTATATCGGATTTTAGAGACGCCTTCTCTTCTCTGAGCTCGTTCTTCTCCTGAGTCAACTGTTCATGAATGAAAACAATTGATGGGATATGCAATCAATTGGCCCACAAACTTGAGCGTTATCCATGAAGAAAACATTACCTCACGTGATTCTTCGGAGAGTGTAGCATACTCGGCTTTTAATCTGTTGACTTGAGAAGTCAAATCCTTCAGCATTTGGACTGTATCCGTTAGGATGGTTGCCTTGTCATTCTTCGGCCTATCAGGATCTGCATTTTGAATGCTATTCTAAGGTTATTCAAATGGACAGCTTTGACATGAAAATTGAACTCCGACTATCCCATATAAAACATCCATAAACTACATACCAATACTAAAGCTAATGACCATAATCTTCCAACTATTTAGTAGAGAAGTACAGACAACATGAAGAGGATTGCAGATTCAATGATAACTTGACGGTGTTTAGTGTAATAATGATTGATCTTGATTAATGTTGACCTTGGATTTTTAGTAGTATTATTCAGGTAATTATAAAGCTTCACAAAAGCTTCTTATGGCCATCAAAAAGTTAAGCCGGTGAGTGATTAATCTGATCAACTGGCAACAAGAGAGAAAATATTGTTCAACAATAAGGCATGGAAAATATGGACATCTATCACAAACAAGGTTTAAAGGATCAATCCGGTCCCAAGCCACGATACAATAATTGTATCGTGAGGTTTTGGACCAGACCGGTTGTACCGGTCCGGCGATTTTTTTTTGTTTTTTTGTCTGGTACCGACCGGTACTGCCGGTCCAACTTTTTTTTTAAATTTAAAATTTAAACAGACCGGATCCGGACCGTACCGCCGGTCAGGATCAAGACCGGCAGGAACCGGTCCGGTCCCCGGCCCCGAGACTTTAAACCTTGACCACAAAAGTCAGCACTGTCATTTAGTTGCTGATGTGTGTCAACTACAGACCAATCAAGTCAAAACTCAGATCCATAACCCAAATTTGGATGAGACCGTAACTAACTGTGACAACGAATCAGTCAAAGTAGCATGTATATTGCATCTAATTACAATCTAATGTCTCATTTGTTCCTTTTCTGAACAGAAAAGTAACACTATAACAAAGAATGTCAAAAAATATTAAATAAAGCATTAGTATTGCAATAATTAGTATAGATGATGACGACGCAATCTTTTCTGACAAATAGTGGTAATCAAAAGCAAAAAAAGGGAAGCTAAAATAGAATCTTTGCTTCCAACATACAAAGATGGTTATAATGCCCCTTTTAGCCGAAGAGTCGCATTGAGATTGGGACTTCAGGAAATTGTCTATAACCAGCAATTCTTTAATTAGAGGGTCAAAAATGAAAGATCTGTAATTAATTCGATCTCCACTTAAAGATGTATTGCTACAAGTCAAGGACCCTTTAATTAATTAGTTCTTGTTTGCTCTTCTAAGATCCTAAACTGAAATTCCTCTCAAGTAACATCACTAAATACCTAAATAATGAACATATAATCTCACAAATACACGCACACGCACGCACACAAACAATGTTTGCTCTTCTAATTGTACCATAGGAGACAAGATATCTTGAGCAAGTAGTGCTTTCTGAAGAGCCATCCAAGAATAAAAGAAAAACAAGGTACATGGCTTGTAAACCAAACTAATGCAGCCCATTCAACCTTCAGCTGAGACTTTCTAAAAATTTCTTATGCAGAATCTATATGTATTCACCACCTGACTTATCATCCACAGTTCCACACAATTCCATCACCATGGCACTTCATGAGAATGCCAATATCTTCAATCTTGTAGATGAAGCACAACATTTTCCACAAATTCTCAGACAAATAGCATGCTCCAGTAGCTACATTAGAAAAAGGTCAGCAATGGAACAGTCCAAATAGTCTCTGGCAGACTTGAAGTGAAGGGGCTCACCTTAAACGGCTTGATATTTTCTTATTGTGTGTGTGTGTGTGTGTGTGTGTGTGTGTGTGTGTGTGTGTGTGTGTGTGTGAGAGAGAGAGAGAGAGAGAGGTGTCTGATGAGTGATCGCAACCTCTCAACTACCACATCTCTACAATGAGGATGCAAGCTTGCAGTGTGAAATATGAGAGAGGAGAACAATATTCCCGAATACGAAATGGCAGCTCATGGCAAGGAAGCATATCAAATGTACATTGCGAAAGTTAGTTTCAACTTTCAAAATGAAAAGCAATATCATTAAAAAAAAAAATGTATCAAGAAGGGAATTGCTGTAACAAGTGAAGATCAATTGATTATCTATGTTGCCATACCAAAATCAATAACTGATGAAAATCCAATAGATTTGCTAGACCTTCATGCTGAAGCGATTGGTGCAAAAGAAAGAAAAAGATTTGCCTCCAACAAATATAAGAAACAGGTATGCAATAAAGGAAAGGAGAGGGCAGCAAGAATTCTGTGGTCACAATACTAAAGAAAACATTCAGAACATTAAAGTACGATCAAACACCGAAAACGTGGATATAAAAACAGAACGAGATATTCTGGCTTACAGAACCCTGTTATTTTATCACTGCTTGAGGTTTTGGCCGTGTGCTAGTAATTCAAGCTCCTCAGCAAACTGATGAATTAAAATTTAAAATGTATCTAAGAAGATAAGTGGTTGCATATCAAGTTACCTCTTTATTTTCTCAAGCCTAGTATTACAAACACTAATGGAGCACGAGGCATCTTGGAAGGTAGGTTAAAACAGATAGGGAACTACATGAACAATCATGTTGTGCACTCACTCTGGGAAGGAGCCTCAAGTGAAACAAATATACCTCGTTATACTACGTGACTAAATGCGACATTACTATGTTAAAACAACTTTAGCTACCTTTTTGGTGTGTGGCTGATGATTGCAACGTAGTTTGGTGAACCATGAACAGAGGCCTAGCTGTGCACCAAGGCATGTATGTACTTTTTTTTTTATCAAAAGGATAGCATATATTATATAAACAAGGTGAGAAAACACCTCAAGCTGTACACCAACAGTATACATCACAAGGGTAAACTCAAAAGCAAAAGCAAAAACAAAAACAAGGCAAAAGAGAAACAGCATGACAGTACAGAACAAAACCAAACCAAAAACCAAAAAAGCCCTTGAAGCAGCTACAAACACCCAAGAAAGAATCATCAACCCCCAAGAAGCTCAAAAACCTAAGGAGATTCATTCCAAAACTGATCAAACGAAAGACCCAAACACACATTTGACCCCGAACTCCAGAAAAAAACCAAGTTCCTGACTTTCCTGATGATTTGGTTTTCCCATTTTCTTTTTTACACCTTCAAAGAGCTTGACAAAGAAAAGTAACTGTGCAATGCATAAAATAGATGCAGGAAGCTTTATCGCCTCCCTTAGAAGCTTGATTAATCAATCTCTCTTGTGCCCTAACAATTTTACAACATACCACTGAATATATAAATGCTTACCATATTTTGCCTGGTACCTACCAAGTGGAGTCCTACCAAAACTCAACTTCAACCACTCAATACGGAAGAAAGTAAATACTTATGAAGAGTAATCAGTACTGATGACGGTGCGGTCTGGATGATCCCTTCGGACCATGGTTTCAAGGATCGGCCGATACCGGTCCGGTTCCAACCCGCGATACAAGCCTTTGTATTGCCGGGTTATGGACC